>VWZD01009301.1:61109-88293 GCA_013396695.1 Sakesphorus luctuosus | reverse complement strand
TTTTTTTTTTTTTTTTATGAGCAGAAAACGTTTTCAGCAACCATAATAGCCACTGCGAGTGGCTGGAGGCAGGAATGGGAATCCATCATTTATTTGGCTGGGTCGGATAATAAGTAAGCTCAGACCTAAATCCCATGACCTTGAGAATTAAATAATAACAATAATAACACTAATGAAATCCCACGTAACTTCCCACTCACAGCAGCCCCTCTCCCGCCTTGGCAGGTGGAAAAGGGCTGGGATTTCTTTCCAATAATGAGGGTTGTGAGAGCTCCCATGGAAACGCTGCAGATGAAGGGCTGGGGGGCTTGTGCTCCCTCCCTCCCTCTCCCTGTCCTTCCCTGGCCCCCTTGGCAGCTCGGTGGCACTGCCAGCAGTGGGGATGCTCTGGGCTGTGGGGATGGGTGGAAGTGCTTCATTTTGACATTTCCCAAAGAAAATTTCCTGACTCCTTGTCACAGACTGGCATTTTGCTTTGAAAGCCAAAGTCTCCAACCTGTGACAAAACCCCAGTGACTGGGAGTCAAAACATTTTCCCTGCCTTGACACCCTTCTGTCCTGCTGCTGCTGCACCCCTGAATTCCCTTTTCCTTTCCTCTCCCCATGGATTCGGATCCCAGGATGATGCTGGGCTGGGGCAGACCCCCAGCAGTTGAACTTGCTCATCCTTATGGATCCCTTCCCACTGGAGCTGTTCCATGATGCCATTTGCAATCTCATGGCACACTCAGGGCACGGTGAGGCTGGAGCCAGGCTGGCAGCGTGGAAAACAGAGGGGAAAGTCAATTTACCCCTTAAAAATGGGAATAATTCCATTGGTGTTACTATCCCAGCAGCTCTGACGGAGTGCAGGAGTGGCAGGGATTGGTGGCACGGGGCATCCCTGGTGGGGTAGGGATGGCACATCCCCCCAGACAACGCTGGTGAAACACAGGGTGAGCAGGAAGAAAGATGAGGATAATTCCCCTCTGTTCTGCACTGCCCAGACCACATCCCAGTGCAGGAACACTCCAGAGGGGCTGAAACTGGGAAGGAGGATGAGTGTCACGGGAGTGGCAGGGTGACAGCATGGGGGTGACATGGTGACAGTGGCTGACAGGGACCGTGCCCTGGTGAGACCCAAACAAGCTTCAGGGAACTTCTGTAAAGGAAAATGTGAATTTTGGGAATGCAGGAGTTTTCCTTTTGCCCCGTGGCTGCCACAGCTGGAGCAACACCAGCAATGAGCAGTGACAGAGCACAGCCCCTGCCAGGGGCCTTATTCCATCTGCAGGGAAGGTCTGCAGGGGCTGAATCCTGAGCGAGTTCAGGGTGTCACATCAGCCCTGTGTCCCCCAGGCCTGGCTGGGGACCCTCAGCTGCTGCCAGGAATGGCTGGACCTGCTCATTGGTCCCACAGCTCCTCCTGCCACTGAAGCCATTAAAAATCTAACAAATGTGCTAAATTAAATAGTGCTTTTGTACATATTAAACGAGGCTCTGCACAGCCAGAGCCCTGTGATGGATGTGCCTGGGCTGCAGCCTCGGAGGCTCTGGGGGCAGCGTGGAGGACATACACTCCTGCTTTGGGGCCAAGTACCCCCAGTTTGGGGTTCAGTATCCCCTTCTGCCCCATTCCCAGCTCAGAGAGGGGCACAGAGCCCTGAACTGGTGCTGGGATGCTCCTTGGAGAGTCCTTGAGGGGTTCCCCAGACCAGGGGCTCCTGGAGCCTGGGACTTGGGGCAATGTGGAGATCAAAATGATTTGCTGCAGATTTTGGGGTGCTGGGGTGTCCTAGGAGAGCCCCCAAGGGATTCCCCCAGATCCAAGGGCTCTGCTCCCCAGTGCAGAGAGTTGGGGGCGTTTGCTGTGGGTTTTGGGGTGCCAGGGTGTTCACCCACCCTAAGGCAGCCCTTCCCACCTGGTCCCTGTAGGACCCACGCTCTGTCCGTCCGTCCCGGAGCCAGCACAGCCCCGGGGCGCTCAGCGGAGCCGTGAGAGCTCCACATTAATAATTCACAGCTTCTAAGTGTTGTCAGTCGGTCGGGGGGTTGCAATTACCACCGAGCCCGGGGCTGGAGGCACCACCTCGCTCGGCTGAGCCGGCGGAGCCCCGGAGTCACCTCGGCTCAGGAGCGGGGCCAGGAGCACACGCACCCTCCTCTGCGGGGACCCGGCTTAATTAATCTTCTGTCGAGCAGAGAAGTGGGAATGGTCCCGAAGGAAGCCGAGGAGATGATTGTGCTGGAGTGAGACAAAAGAGAACAGTTAGACTGTGACAGCTGATATTAAAATGACTACAACTCACTTCACCCCCCAGTCAATGCATTATATTCCTTATAAATAATGGGATACTCCAGGTTAACTGTCTGTTGCTGCATTCCAATTGTTGATATTTAATTAGCTTTAAAATTAAAGTGTTCTTTTATTGCCCTGTCGTTACAACTGCCTTATTTCTAATTGATTGATATTAAAGTGCCTCCTCGCTATCCCGGCTCCTGGGGGCGCAGGGCTGGGGCAGGTTTGGTGACAGTGTGTGACACCGGGAGGTGTGACAGGAGCAGAGCCCTGGGAGGCTTCCACAGGCTGCCAGGGTCTGCGCTGGTCCTGGTCCCCAGGGAGTGGATGGTGTTCCCCCTGCCAGGGTCTGTGCTGGTCCTGGTCCCCAGGGAGTGGATGCTGTTCCCCCAGCCCCTTCCCCACTGCATCCTCACGGATCCGGAGACATTCCAGTGCTGGATCCTTCCCCTGCAGATCCCAGTCCTCCCTGGGGTCACCCCAAATTAATGAGCATCCCTTTGCCCTGGCTGTTGGTGTAAATGCATCCTGAGGCCAGGCAGCGGGCTCAGGATCCCACATACCTCATCTTCATTGCCTTCATTGAAAATCACCCCAAAAACTTAATCCTGGAATGATCCAGGGAGGAATCAGAGCTGGCGCCTGTGCCGCCGGGCACCGCAGAGCCCGCGTGCCAGAGCAGGAGCTGCTTCCTACATCTCAATAATGAGAGGAATTATGACCCCTCTGATCACCCTGAGATGAAATTTCAGAGCCTGAGGTGGGCACCAACACTGTTACAAAAACCCACCAGTTTGCTCCGAGCTTAAACGGCTCTTTAAAACCCCGATGCATAATTTAAGTGGAGTAATTTAAAGCAGGGATGCGGGAAACCCTCATCCCCACACTGCGGGGGGGTGTTCGCTGCTCTCCAGCATCCCAAGTCTCCCTCTGGAGCAAGAACCTGCCTGTTGCTCCAGCACATCCATCACGGCAGCGGGAGGTGAAGCTTTTTGGCAGGGCCGTGCTCCAAACCAAAGGAAAAACCAGCGGAATATCGACTGCGGGTGCCACCGGTCCCGCTCCCGCCTCATCCCGGCGCGGGGACTGCAGGATGCGGAATTTCGCGGTTCCTCTTTCATGTCAGAGCATCACCAAAGCGCTTGGGAGAGTTAATAATAGAATAGCAGCGGATTAAACAATGAATAATGGAGGAGGGTAATAGAAAGAATAAATAATATATTTACAGACTTGCAGTCCTGCTCCCCGCGATGGGGCTGCCAGGTCCCCGTGGCACAGCCGGTGGCACATCGTGGCTCAGTGCAGTTTGGGAAAGCCAAACTTTGCCAGAGGGTGCCAGTCCTCAGCTGGATGACACGGGGGCATGATTGGGCAGCAGCTCCCCAAATGATGCTCCTGAGCGGGGCTTGCAGACAGAAATCCTCTTGCTGAGCCGTCTTTTCATGCTCCCTGGCTCCTGAAGAACTCGATCTTGCTTGACTGTAATCCCAAAACGCTTTAATGGGGGTTTGTTTTCAAAGCACTACACGGAACGACAAGGACGGCTGCTCCTCGCCCTGGATGACTGACATCCCTCGGTGCAGGGGCGCAGCAGGGTGGCACGGGGGTCCCCTCGCCCATCCCGTGCCTGGCAGGGTGCTGGCAGCAGCGTGGGGCAGGTGGGAGGGGGCTGATTGCCGGGACCCCTCCCCGGCACGCTCCGCTCGCTCCCCATCTGCTCCCAGCGCCGTCCCGCAGCTGCTGCCGGCCCGGCCGGGGCTGGGGCTGCTGGGCGGGTTGGGGCTCCGGCTGCGGCCCGGGGCTGCTGGGGGGGCACCTAATGAGCATCCCGGGCTGTGCCGGGGGCTGGCGCTGCTGCGGTGCCCCCCGAGCATCCCGGGGTGCAGGGTCACGGTCCCCGCGCAGGTGGCAGGCGGCAGCGGGGACGGGGGTGATGGATGGGGCTCGGCCGGTGGCCGTGCCGGTGACACCGACTGCTCTGGCTGATTTATTGCTCGCTGCGATGGGTCTGGAGGTTGGGAGGCTGGATAGGAGCCAGAGGGAGGGAGAGATTTCCTGGGTGTGAGTGACTGGGAGCGGGTGCGACCCTGGGGGAACCACACACGCGCTTCACTGGGAACCCGAAAATATCAGGGTGTGTCTCAGGGAGGGGTTCCTGGAGCCCAGGGCTGAAAGCAATCTGAATCCTTGGGGTAGGGCAAAGGCTTTGCCCCCCCCAAAGATCACTCTGATTCCCCTGGGTTGGGCTCTGCCTGCCCCGAGCAGACCCCTGCCCGTGCGTCCCGTGTGTCCTTCCCCTGCACAGCCCCGGCGCTGCTCCGTGTCATTAATTCACCTGTCACAGGGCGACTTGGAGGCGAGATAATATTGATGTAGCCATTAGAGCGCGGGGAGAACAAGGCACAGAGCCCGTGACACCCGGACCGGGACCATCCCCCCCCTTCCCTCCTTCCCTTCGGGCACAGGCACGTGTTCCCCTCTGTCAAACCCCGGGACCAGGGTCCCCAGCTTCCACCCCCACCCTGCCTCTGACACCCAGTCCTGGTACCTGGGAGAGGAGGGAAAAACACTGGGAGCCCTTAAAATAACACCCAACTGTTTAAGGATGTGAGATCCGTACTAAATCTCAGGGAAAAGGAGCAATTATCCTGTCAGAGAAGGTGATATAATTTTGGAGAGCTGGTTCCGCAGCTGTAATTTTTTCCCAACCGTTTCTCCCCCGGAGGGATTTAGTGGCCAATTATCCATCAGGGAGCGGGAAGGTGCTCACTGCCAGCCCTGGGTGCCATGTGCTGTGTGCCATGTGCCATGTGTTGTTTGCCATGTGCCATGTGCTCTGTCCCATGTGCCATGTGCCACGTGTCATGCGCCACGTGCCATGCGCCGTGTGCCATGTATCGAGTGTTGTTTCCCATATGCCACGTCCCATGTCCTGTGTGCCATGTGATGTCCTGGAGAGGCAGCCCAGTGCCAAGATGCAATGTGCTGGCACAGATTCAGGTGCTGGTGTGGGTGTTGGCACTGGTGCAGCTGCTGGCACTGGTGAAGGTGCTGGCTCATGTTTGGGTGCTGTCCCTGGTGTGGGTGCTGGCACCAGTGTGAGTGCTGGTGCTGGTGTGGATGTTGTTGCTGGCACTGGTGCTGGCTCTGGGTTGGATGCTGGCACTGGTTTAGGCACTGGCACTGGTGGAGGTGCTGGCACTGGCACTGGTGAGCACTGCCAAGGGTCAGGATGAGGAGAGTGAACCCTTCCACCCATTGGAGTGCTGGGGAACATAATTAAGTGCGAACTTGTCATTTTTTTAATGAAGTGCTGGAGCTGGAGTTTATAATTGCTAATGAGTGTGAATAATAATTAGCTGGGTTTTAATGAGGGCGATGATCACTGGGAGGGAGAGCGCGAGTGGTCCTGCTTTGGCCTCATTTTTCTGCTGTGGTTCTGTGGTGTGTCCAGCTGGGTCACATTGTCCCCAGAAGTGGCATTGGCCCTGTCACCTCTGTGCCATCCCTTGGAGCAGGGCCACGATGCCCTGATGCCAGGTTGAGGGTCGTAATGCCTGCCCAGGCACTGCTGGGAGCATCTTTGGATGCTGAGGATGTCTCTGCACAGTCACCTCTTGCATCACATCACTGGGGAGCACAGTGGCACTGGGGATCCCAGGACAAGCCCTTGCACTCCAGGATGTCCCCACAGCCCTGGCCCATGTCCCCACATCCCACTGGAAGGTGCCACAGGGAGATGGCACCACCATGGCACGCGTGGCTCTTTGGGCAGTGGGGGGGAACAAGGACCACCTGTGGCCTCGGGAGGGCCACCCTGGGCTGGGGTCTGGGAGCATCTGAGTGCAAGGGGGACATGGACCACCCAATCTGTGCCCTGCCTGGGGACACCTGAATGCTGTGTGACCCCAAAGTCCTGCCCTGGTGTGCATGCAGGTGCTCCTGGGTGTTGATGCACCAAGCTCCTTCCTTCCTGAGAGAGCATGTCCTGTATGGGATCAGAGGGCAAAAATCAGCCAGCTAATTAGGTAATTTCAGGTGATTAACTTTAATTAGAGAAAAGAAGAGGTGTGGATGCGGTGGCTTCCAGGCTCAAGGAGATGCTGAGTTGGCTATCCTGGCTGTGGAATCTGGGATCGTGGAGCCTCTGGCTGCCTTGGCTCCTGTTGAGCACCTGAAAAACCTCTTTAATTGCAGCAGAAACCTTGAGAGCCACCGGTGATTGCATCCAAAGCTTCATAAAGCAGAAAGCAAATTCGGGGGAGAGCTGTGTTATTGCTTCAAAGAAAACTAAAAAAATAAAAGGGAAAAAGAGCAGAGATGGGAAAAGGTAAAGTCAGCTCGGCAGCTCCACGCTCTGTTTTTATGGAGATAAATAATTGAGCCCTGCTGGGGGACCTTCAGCTGCCTGAAAGCGCCCCCCAGCATGGAGCTGCATGATGCCAATGGCCTTACTTCCTCTGGATGCTGCTGGATCTCCAGGAGAAGAGGTTGGGACGTGCCCTGGGATGGGTTTGCTGTTGGTGATGCAGCACATCCCTGTGCCCTGGCTGGTGCTGGCAAAGCTGGGGTGCTGCTGTTCAGCCCCACCAGCTGCCACCCCATCCCAGTAAACGGTGTCACCACCCCACGGATGTCACCCTCTGATCCACCTTATGGAGCAGGAGGCGCGGGAGGAACCCGCCCTGCTCAGACAGGCCCATTAACCGAGCGCACGCTGTTATTTCTCTAAGGTGTAATTAAATTTAATTGTCAATTACGGAGTGACAATGTGGAATTGGCACAACCCCCGCCCGCCTCCTGCTCCCTCTGGAGCTGTGAGTGGGTCCCAGTGCTGGGACCCCCTTGTGTCCCCAGTCCCTGAACCCCCAACAGGAGGCTGCGGCTCTTCACGCTGCTCTGCTCCTGCTTCCTCACAAGAGCTGAAATCTGACCTTTTTTAATATACAGGGCTGCGATTCCGGAGCCAGGAGCAGCTCTGGGAGGGAAAGGTGGGAGAGTGAGATGGAAGGGGGGGAAACATCAGAGGCTCCCAGCGGGGTTAGGTGGACAGCGTTGTGGTCTCCTGCAAGGGCTGTGGTGAGCAGGTGGCAGGGATGCTCAGGTAGCATCGGTGGGATGCAGGAGCCTGTCCCGGTGTCAGTGAGATGAAGGATGGGAGGCAGAAATGGAAAACTGCCTGTCTGGAAATCAATGGAAGTGTCACACGCTGGGAGCAGGGCTGGGCAAGGCGAGTGTGCCTGCAAATCGCAGCCGTGTGCGGTGTTGCCGCTGAGGCCCCGATAATTGCGCTTTTCTTCTCTTCCTTTCTTTTCCTTTCTCCTGCTGCGCTGCAATAATTGGGAGCTGTCGCCCGACTCATCTGCTCGGCTCTGGGCGGCAGCGCTGCAATTAGCCAGCGGCTCTGTAATGAGGCCTTTAACAGCCGCACGCTCAGCACACGCTGCAGCGCCTCAGCCCCACCCCTGTTCCTGTTCTGTCCCTGTTCCCATCCCAAAACTCATCTTCATCCTCATCACCATCCTCTCCCCATCCTCATCACCATCCCATCACCACCTCAATTCTCATCTCATCCCACTCACATTCCAACCCACTCCCATCCCATCACCTGCCCCATCCCATCTTTATCTTCATTCTCTACCTGTTCCAATCCCAACACCATCCTCATCTCTATTCCATTCCCATCCCCATTCCATCCCATTCCATTCCATTCCCCATCCCCATTCCCATCCCCATCCCCATCCCAGGAGACAGTGCACCAGCTGGAGTGGATTCCAGGACCTGGCCATGCCTAGCACTGTGCTGCTGAGGCCGTGGGTGCCATGACCTACTTTCCCAAGCAGAACCCTCTCCGCCAGCGTTCCGGAGTCAGCTCCCACCTGGGAGCCCCGCATGAGGCCATGGCTCCCAGGGAGCTTCCTAACAAATGCTCATAATAACATAATTATGGGAGAAATAATAAATGTGTCAGTCCTGCAGGCAGGAATTTCCCGGGAACAGGGATCTGTGCTGCCGTGGCCGCAGGTGCTCACTGTGCATGGAATTAACTGAGAAAAACCCTCCCCAGCATCAAGCCTGTGCATTATTGATGTACCTCTCAGGGCAGTGGTGACCTGTGGGCCCTCCTGCCTCTCTTTTCCCTTGGATTTCTCCCACAATGCTGCCATGGGTTGGTGGGATCCGTGGCTGGCTGTAGCACAGTGGGAGCAGAGATGCTGGGATGGTTGTGGTGGGAGTGGGGTGGGTGACACAGCCCATGCATTGCTGCAGGTCCCATCCGACATCCAGGGCTGCCGCCTCTGGGATACACAGGGATACACAGTGTGGAGGGTGTGGGGTTGAATGCATGTGAGTTGGGATGGCATGGGATGGGATGACATGGGGAAGGGATGGGAAGGGAAGGAGGGGGATGGCATGAGATGGAGTTGGATGGGTTGTGATGTGATGTGGTGGGATGGGATGGGATGGACAGGATGGGGTGGGTTGGTGTTTACAGTTTGGCACCCTCCCTCCCCTCCATCCCACAAGACACCAGCCCCAGGTCACACCACAGCTCCTGTGAGCTCTGGCACAGACAGGCACCAGCTCTTTCTCTCCTTCCATGGGCAGCCAATGGCTGGAGGGCCCCACAGCCAGGAAGAGCAGTTGGACACCACTTTATAAATCATCATCTTCCGTTCTAGATGGAGTTTAACCTTCGCGGTTTCTGCCCAGGGATTTATTACTGGTTCTGTTTCCTGCAGCAGTAACTCACCATGCTCCCTGGTCCGTCTCCTTTGCACTCTCAAGCAGGCCCCCTGGCACTCTGGTAGAGATTGGACACCTCCTCACCTCCATGATGGGGTACCCACCAGCAGGGTTGCCACAGGCCCACAGGTGCCTTTTCCATGATGCAGGAACAGAGGGATCTCCTGCCCGTGGTCAGGTCTGGGAGCTTTGACCCCTGCCTGCATCACTGATGGGACCAGGACAGGGGTGGGGACGGTGACAGGGGTAGCTTTATCCATGAAATCTCCATCCCCAAGGTCCTTGGCTGGGCTGCGCTCCCACACAGACCCAACAGCTGAGGGATTTTCACTCCCCAAAGGATTTTCTTAATTAGGAGATTTCACAACCTGCACCCACTCAGCTCTGCTTCAAAGGCTCTGCCCGCCCTTCCCCACCGCAGGGCCACAGGGACACCACGGTGGCACTGGCACTGGGGTGAGGAGGGGACATGGACCATCTCCCCAGCCCAGTGTGGGGATCCAGCCCCCTGGGGCTGAGCTGGGATGGAGAGGCCGAAGCTGTTCCTGTCCCTGGAGTTTGTTTCCCTAACAAGGTCGGTGCTGAGATAATTAAGGAGTTTGGGCTGGTTTTATGATCCTCCTGAGAAGGGGATGCACTGTTGCTTTCCATCCCCCTGCTCTGTTCCTCCTGTCCCAAGTGGGGATGTTCCTGCATGGTGGCCTCATGCCAATCCCCTCCCTGGCACCTCCAGATGGGTTTGGTTTGATCCTAGTGCTGTTTGTGGGGTCAGGAGTGCACATACTGACCATACCTGTGCCTTACCTGTGCCATACCTTCTATACCTCTGCTATACCCACCCTACCTGCACTGTGCCAAATGTACCTGCTGCATACCCACTGTACCCCCATACCTGTGCCATACCCACTGTACCTCCATACCTGTGCCATACCCACTGTACCCCCCAGACCTGTNGCTATACCCACCCTACCTGCACTGTGCCAAATGTACCTGCTGCATACCCACTGTACCCCCATACCTGTGCCATACCCACTGTACCTCCATACCTGTGCCATACCCACTGTACCCCCCATACCTGTGCCATACCCACTGTACCCCCCATACCTGTGCCATACCCACTGTACCCACCATACCTGTGCCATACCCACTGTACCCGCCATACCTGTGCCATACCCACTGTACCCACCATACCTGTGCCATACCCACTGTGCCATATCCACTGTGCCTGTGTCATGCCCATTATGTGTGTGCTGTACCTGCTGTGTCCATGCCATACCTGTTGTACCTGTGCTGTACCTGCCATATCCACTGCACCTGTGCTGTACACCCCATTCCTGTGCCACAACTGCTGTACCCATGTTGTATCTGCTGTACCTGCCCCGTACCCACTCCGTACCTGTGCCATACGTGCCGTATCTGCCAGACCTGCTCTCCTGCAGCAGCCACACGGAGGTGTGGGCGTGTTCCCCGCAGTGAGGAATTGATCCCTGCTGTTCCCTTTATGAGATGGCGTAATCCCACAGAACTGTCTCCATAATATCCCAAACTAAATCATTCATTCCTGCCAAAAATCCAATAAAGAGCTCAGGCCTCCTCCATAGGCAGATAAAGCTCAGATTAACAGGGCTGCCGAGATCAAAAAAAAAAAAAGAAAAAAGAAAGAAAAAGGAGGAAATGCTGGGAAAAGGAGCGCGGGATGGAGAGGAGACTCCTGCCACCTTCTCCTTTCCCAAGGCTGCTGCAGCTCAGGGTTTTATTACAAAAAGCCACCTAAGTATTACAGGCTAATCCCTAAATCCCAGCCTAGTAAAATATGGAATGGATTTTGTAAATTGTGCCCTTTACAAAGCTGATTGAACTTTTTTTTCCCCTTTTCTTCTCCTTCACCCTCCTCTCCCAGGGGAACTCTTTTCTCCTTGGGGACCATAACGCCTTTTGGTATCTGTGTCCCAGCGCTGCTCCTTCTCCAGCCAGACTCACCTGGTCCCAGTTTGGAGCTGCTCAGTGCTCTGTGAGCAACTTGGTTGTGAGCCCAGATCATGGTAGGGATGATCCATTAGGGTGGGATAGGATGGGGAACTGGATGAGGTGGGATGGGATGGGGATGGAGATAGGGGTGGGGAGGGGATAGGATGGGGAAGCACATGCCATAAGGGACAGGGAAAGGAATAGGAGAGGGGATGGGGGCAAGAAAGGGAATGGGGAAGAGGATTTTTAAGGGGATGAGGATGGGGAAGGGTAAAGGGGTGGGGATGTGGAGCACTCCAATGGCCCTGTGGCCAGAGCTGGTCACCTGTGTCATGAATTGCTCCGTTCCCCATTCCATCCCCACCTCCAACTGGTAGTCAACTGCACAGGGGTGGGAATGTGGCTGTGAACACCAAGGCCTGTGGGAAACCTTCTCCTCCTCACCCTGGCCTGATTTTAGAGCTTTCTGTCTTCCCTGGAGTTGCCCAAAGTGGTCTGGGGCCTGTGGGGGACACAGAGGTCTCTGGGTCCCCTTGGGGACAGGTGTCACTGGGGCAGGGGCACTCACGTTCCCCTTGTTGTGTCAGGACCACCTCGAGCCAGTGGGGCTGGAGCCTGGATGTGGGGGAGGCTGCTGGTCAGACAGGGACTGTGTTGTCCTTGGCTCCTCTTTGGAGGCTGTGGAGGGACTTGGCTGCCTGGCTGGGCTATAAGTCTGCGTGTCAGCTGTGGCGGGTCAGTCTGTCACCCCTGCCTGGTCGGAGACTGCAGAGTGTCACCAGCCTGCACGGCGCCTGTCCAGGCACCCTCCGGTTCCTCGGGATGCTGGGATGGTCCTTGGGTTTGGAAAGGGCTGTGGAACTGGGATTTCACAAAACCATCCCTCTGGGATGAGCAGCACAACACTGTTTGTGCAGAGGGGGGGATAAACTTGGGCATGGCTTTCCTGCCTCCAACATGATTTCCTGTTATTTTATATTAAAGCAAGATGTTGCTGGCAAATGCTCTCCCTTCTCTGTTTTTCCATCAAATTATTTTGCAGAGGAACATCTGGCAGCAGCTCACGAACGGGCCATTCCTGCCTGTCGTGGCAGCCATGCTGATTCCCAGCAGGGCCAGGGGCAGCTGGAAAATGCCACCTGCCACCACGGTGCCTGTCATCCTGTGCTGCTGGGTGACACAGGGGACAGCGAGGATGGGGACCCAGCAGCATCATGCCTGGTGTAGCAAACCGGGAACTGGGGAGAGGAGAAACATCTGCCACGTCTTTCATTTGACTTCGTTCCACCCTGAGCTGCTGTTTCCTTGGGTTTGAGGGTAATGCTGAGGCTGACGGAGACCTGGGATCAGATCCCAGCTCTGAGCTGGGCTCCAGCCCTCAGCAGCTGGAGCCAAGTCCAGATCCCTGCGTGGGCTCAGGTCCTGGACAGCCCCAACACAGGGTGTTTGGGGGGTGATGTGCATCAAAGCCCGCCAGCCTGGTCCAGGCTGAGCTCTTGCTGGTTCTTGCTGCAGGGCACCAGTGGCAGGGCCGTGCCTCAGTTTTCCCAACCTCAAACAGCACAATTTTGAGCCATCCAGCCCTTCCTTCCCTCCTACAACCCATCCTGGCAATGCAACACAGGCGTTACTGCTTGGAGCCAGTGCTGGAGGATGTTAGGTGGTAACCATGGCAACGGCCAGGTTTCTCTTTCCTTGCCCTTGCCAGTCACCTTGAGATGCCACCATATCCTGGTCACCAGCTGGGCACCTTGTGTCCCCTCATGCAGCTCCCACAGTCAGTCCCTGAGCTGTCCTGGTGCACGTGGCAGCAGGATGCAGTGCTGGGGATCCCCAACAATGTCCAAGGGCTGGATCCAGGCGTCCAGCACCACCCAGGGGTCCCCTCACTGCAGGGATGGGTGGAGGAGGGACCCCCGCACCGGCCCGCCGCAGTGTCCCCAGTGCTGGCAGTGTCCCCTCCCTGCAGTCCCGGCGGAAGGAGCCCGGCGAGGCTCTCAAGCAACATCTGCAAGCGCTTATCCCCACAGCCGGCCTGGCCCTTCCCAAAATAGCTCTCCGGGATGGCCGCCCATGCCAGCACTGATGTAATTTGCTTTTATTTCCCTCCCGTCTGCTCCTTCCCCGCCGGAGCCACGATTCATGTCAGCCACGCTCCGCGCCGGGGGCTCTGCAGCCGCCGGCTCAGCCCGTGCCGGCACAGCCAGGGCGCTGCTGGATGGTGCTCCCTGTGCCACGGAGGGGCTGCGAGGGGTCCTGGGGCTCTGGTGGGTGCAATGCCATCGGAGGCTCCTCAGATATCTCATCACAGCTGGGATGAGCCCTTATTTGTCCGGCAATGTGGGTGAAATTGGGGCAATCCAGGCTGTCAGCTGCTCCAGTGGGGTCAGTGCAAGTGGGGAGAGCGTGAGGGATGGCAGCCCCCAAGGAGAATCCTGGTGTCCACACACCTCCAGTGGTGCCTCTTCCTCTCCAGGAGCCCCGTGGAGAGGGGATGCCCTGGCACATGTCTCTGTGACTTCAGGGATTGCCAGCAGGCTATCCCTGGAGTTGTCACCCATGGCCATGGGCAGCCCCACAGGGCTGGAGGTGCCTTTGCTCCACAGGCTCCCTGCCTCTCTCCATGCATGGAAGGTTAACTTGGCCACCTCCATGGAAGCAGAGACAGCCCCGGCGCTGAGCCAGTGCAGGAACCAGCCAGCTGGCTGCTGCCCCTCTCCTGGCTCGGGCACTTGCCTGGCTCTGGCTCTGGTACATGCCTCTACAGCAACGTGTCCGTGCAGCTCCCGCCAGCGCAGCCACCCGGGAGTCGGCTCCATCCCTCCTGTCACCTCCCTGACAGCACGAGGGGGTTCCACCATAAGGTCCAGCATCTCCCTTAGCCCAGCAGTCATGAAGCTGAAGGCATCTCAGGGCAAAAGTCCATGGAGAAAATACTGAGCTCTTCAAGTCCCCTCAGTGCCCTCGGGAGTGTGATGTCCCTGTCCCCTCCACAGCCATGGCTGGGCACAGGCCGCCCATGCCCACTGCCACTGTCTGCTCTGAGGCTGCATCCCCCTGTCCTCCTCCCCTGCAGGAACACATGGCACCACGTCCTCAAATAATTGCTTCATTACAGGCTAATTACTGTAATTAGCTGAGCAGAGCTCCAGCGAGCACCCGCTGGCCTGCACAGGGCTACTCATGTCCCTTCAGTCCCTGGCCCACGGAGTTGGCACCAGGCACAGCATGGATGGACCTGAGGATGCTCCACCTGCATCAGGGGGATTCAGCTTCACACCCTGAGGGTGCTCAGTCCCTTGGGGACTTGACCAGGAGCACAGGGATGGGTGGGGGGGTGTGTTTGTTGGTTCCCCCGAGTTGCCTTGGCCATCCCCATCCCTGGAGAGGCACCATCAGTTTGCCATGGAATGGGCAATGGTTCCCATGGCAATGTGCAGTGCTGGTCCTCCAGCTTCACAGTGGGTTGGTGACATCCAACACCAAGGGATTGCTGTTCTTTGGCAACCTTTAATGGCTTTTTTATCTCCCTGCATCCTGGCACTGGTGCAGGAGCCCCCAGGAGCTCTGTGGCTCTGCTGAGTGGGAGTGGGGCTGGGAAGGTGCCAGGGGCTCCCACTTGCTCATCCAGGTTTTACCTTTAAATCCTCCCCAGATCTTCTCCTGTGCACACAAGAGATGAGAAAGAGAGGCAGCTCCAGCCCTGGATACTCCAGACATGCTGGGCTGTCTCCCCTCTTCCACTGTTCAGCACTGAAAGTTGGGCAGGCACTGGTGGGCCAACCAGCCCAGGGGTCACAGTGATGGGCACCTCCACCTTCAGCTGTTGGGTGGGTCTTGCAAAGCTCTTTTGCCCAGTAGGAAGGGGATCCCCACCTGGGCAGAGACAGGATGGGCCCAGCAGGGCTGGAGGGGACACACACACTGCAGATCAGGTGCCACTGAACCCTCTCATCTGCTGTCACATGCTGTCATGACAGAGCGTGTCACTGGGACACACTGCAGCACTGTGGTGGCTCGTGTCCCTCCAGCTTGGCTGCTGCACTGGTGGGGACTGCAGGATGCCGTCCCACACTGGGCTTATTCCTGTGCTTTGCCACAGGCTGCTCCATCCAGGAACCACTGATGGTGACATGATCCAGGGATGTGCTGCAGAACAGGAGTCCCTCTCCCTGCCACCACCTGAAGCTGCTGCAGGAGAGGGGCTGCACTGGGTGCAGTGCCCTTATCTTTGCCCCAAAATGGGGAAGATGCCACGAGCAGGGTGGTGAGGGATGCACATCTCATGCCCTCCACCATCACCTTGGTGTTGTCACCGTCCCAGACCCGCCATGAGATCCGGGAGCTCCGGGACAGCGTGTCCCGTGCCAGTGGCTGTGCTCAGCTCCGCTGTCATTGTCACGGCCGCGCTTATGAATAAATGAAGTGCGAGCAAAGCGTCTGCCTAATGGCACGGTGACAAATGTGTACCAAAACCAGAGGGAAAAGGGAACTATTTGAGGAATTCAATTATTTAACAGCAGCTTGTTACTGGCATTGCACTGGGGAGCCCCTGCCAGTGCAGCCCCTGGCTCTGGTGGGGGTGGTGGGGGTGCCCTGGGGTGCTGCGGGGGGTGTTGGGGGCCCACAGCTCATAGGGATAGGGACACACAGGGTGGGGTGTGCAGGAGCTGGTGGCTGGGTAAGGGCAGCAGGAAGGATTCATTTGCACCTCTGCTGGGCTGGCAGTGCCCACTCAGGAGGTGCAAATGGACTCAAACCCCCTTGTGCTTGGCCCAGTTGCTGGGGTTGGATGTGGCATGGGGTCTCATCCTGCTTGGCCTTGCACCTCACAGATCCAGCCCTGGTGATGCCATGATTTGATGTCACAGGAGGCAGGAACAGCCCTCACGGATGGGGACTGGCATTTAAAATGGATTTTAATCGGTCCCACTGTCCCCAGGGCCTAGGGATGGGTGTCCCCATGCCCTGGTCATGGTCACATCAGTGTGGAACAGGGGACAACGGGCACCTGCTGCCTGTCATCATGGGCAGCAGGAAGCTGGAGGCTCAGAGGAGTCCTTTCTTCCCTTTTGGGGTCATAGGGAGCTCCAGCTCCACTCTGCACTGCAGCCAGAGCTCCCTCCCCGGGGCTGTGGGGCCGTGCCACATCCTGGTCTGTGGGTGCCAGCAGCCGAGGCCAGCACGGATCAGTGCCCTTCTCCCTCCCCACGCAGCCGGCAGTGACAGATCCTGGCAGGGGATGGGAGCGTGTGGATGTGGGCAGGCTCTGGCAGGGGCCATGGGCTCAGGAGGCAGCTCCCTGTGCACGCTCTGCCACCCGTGCCCTGCCTGGGGACCGTGTGCTCCGAGCTCCATATGCTGGAGGGGATGAGCTTTATCCTCCTCCAGCCTCCTTTGGCTGCAGCCCAGGCTCGGCAGGGACTGCAGTCGAGGTTCTGGGAACTGGCACAGCATCCCTTCATCTTTCCTTCCCTTGCAGCTCTGTGGGGCAGGAGCAGACCTGGCTGAGCCCCGGTGGGACGCCGACATCCTCCGCTTGATCACTTAATCACAAAATCCAACAGGAGCGTGGCTCGGGGTGCTGAGCATCATCCCCTGCTGAATTCATGTAGGGCAACACATCCCTTCCCAGCTGCTCCTTGGTGACAGCCACTGGCCATCCCAGTGCCCAGGGGACACTGATGTGAGTGTTCAGGGCCCCTGTGCCAAGGCAGCCAGTACCCCCACAGCTCCCAGTGCTGCCACCCCAGCCCTGCCAGCAGCCTGGATGATCTCAGGAATTCTCAGCCCTGATGGTAGCCAGCAGGAAGCTGCTGTTTGCCAGGGAGGCAGAGCCTGGCAGAGGGATGTTGTGCCACAGCCAGTGCCAAGCTGGGGAGCCGCGACAGTGAACAAGCCCCGGCTCCTCCATGGGGTGCGTTCAGCGGGAAGAACATGGGTTTGGATGCTGATGTCTGCTGAGCACGAACCTGGTGCTCCATGCTGTGTCTGGTCACCCTCTCTGCCAGTCCAAAGCACCCCATGGATCAGGTGCCAGTTCAGAGCCGCTCAGCCCCAGCCCTCCCTCTGTGGGGTCCCTGTGGAGCCACAGACAGCGGGTGGCTGTTTGGAGAGGAGAAAAATTGCAGCATCAATCCCAGCAGGAGCGGGAGGGGGAGCAGGGTGGTGATTTAGGTGACTGGTCACCACTGTAACTGATGATGAGCTGCGAGCCGAGGAGAGAGAAATCAGGCAGTGACACCGGCTGGCATCTGCTCACACAGAGTCATCTGCATGGGGAGCCGGCACCCACTGAGGGGATAAATCCCCCTCGGCACGTTCCTGCACTCGGATGAGATGGGTTTGGGAGGGAGGCAGCAGCTTGGGTGAGAGTTACTGGCTGAGGAACACTTGGGCCGGCTGGTGTGGGACCCCAGAGATGATGAGAGTCCAATGTGGGACCCTGGGATGACAGGATTCCACCATGGGATCCCAGAGGTGCTGGGTCTCCAGTGTGGGACCCTGGGATGACAGAATTCCACCATGGGATCCCAGGGGTGCTGGATCTCCAGTGTGGGACTCAGAGTTCTTGTGTGGGGCCTCAGTAATGTCATGTCTCCAGTGTGGGAACAGGAGTGATGGGACTCCAGTGTGGGATCCCAGGGATGCTGGACCTCCATCATGGGACTGAGGGATGCCAAGCCTCCACCATGTAACCCTGGAATGCCAGGTCTCCAGTGTGGGACCAGGGGTGCCAGGTCACTGGTATGGGACCCTGAGGATGTCAGGTCTCATGTGGAATTCCAAGGACACCAGGTCTTCAGGGTGGGATCCCAGGGATGCCTTGCACCACAGAGTCCCTCCTTTCCCTCCCAGCCCTTCCATCTCTTTTCACTCTCATTTACAAACAGCCGAAGACAAGGAAGGAGGAGGAAGAGGAGGCACTGGAGCTGTGTGTTTCATTCCTGCACACCTCTTTCCTGCGTGCCAGATGGGCAGAGGGAAATCACCCATAATTCTTTATCTGGAAGTGATATAATGTGGCAGAGTCACCTTCTCCTGGTGATTCCACCTCCAGGGTGGGGGGCTGGGAATGGGGGGGCTTGAGAGAGAGATCATCTCCACACCCAAGCCCCCCCAGCCCCAGTCCCCCACCTCAGAAATGGGATCACAACCAGTGATCCTCCTCCATGCCCTCTCCCAAGCCACCCTCCATCTCCATGCCCTGATGCTCACGTCCCTGAGCCCGACAAATGATTTACACAGAGATGATGTACAACCCGCTTGCTCATCTAAGTTTTCCTTTAAATGAGTTTTTTTTTTAAACAGCCTCACAAATCGATCCCCTGTCACCCATCCCCTGCTCCTGCCATGGGTAGAGGCAGGAAAATGGATCCCTGGGTCCTTGGGAGGAGTGGGGGCTCTTGCATGTGTGTGTCCAGAGCCCCTCCATGCACGTGTGTGGGGGTTTGTGGTACACGTGGCTGCACATCAGCATTTCGGAGTGTGTTCCCTGGCTCTGGCTGTATATCTGGGTGTGCATGGCTTTATGACAACCGAAATGGAAAAGACAATTGGATGTCAAAACCTATCCAAGGAACCCATTTATACCCACAGACTTTTATGGGATTCCCACTGATTGATTCAAGCACCATAAAACTTCCTGCAGCAGCTCCCACCCGTCGCAGCCTCTGTTCTATAGGGATGGGGTTGACTCCTTTGCCTGTATCCAGCATTCCAGGATGTGCATCTTATTCCCAGCTCCTTGTTGGAGACATTCCAGATCAGGGATGCAGCTGCTGTGCCATCCATCCTGCTGTTGAAGCACCAGGCGGGATGGGGGACATGGTCTATTGCTGGGTCCCGCACCCTTTCCTTGGAAAATCTCTCCTCAGCCTGTTTTCTCTTTCCAGTTGGTTTTTCTTCTTGCAGAGGTGAACTTCACACTCCACTGATGGTCTCCAAGTGACAGTTTTCCGTGTCACCAGTCCATCCAAGGCAGGAGCTTGGATGCTTCATGCTGTCCCCAGCAGGACGATCCATCATCCTGCACAGGTGCCACATGGCACTGGCACTGCCCTCATGAGCCATGGGCTGCAGGCAGCTCCAGGAAGCCAAAAATCTGTGTGTGGGCACAGTTCATCACTCCCAAACTCAGTGAGGCCCTGGGACCTCCCTGAGAAAAGGACAGGGACATGGGGCTCTGTTCCTCCAAATCCTAGTCAGACCCACCCAAATCCCCATTTTTTTCCATTTATTCCTCTAAATCCTAAGCAGACCCCAGAAATTAGGCACTTCTGGTTAGAAGAGAATAGAGTATTTCCAGATGGAAGGGACCTACACTGATCACCTCCCCACAGCCCCCAAAACTGGCCACAACCGCCCTGAGCAGAGGATGTTCATGGAACCTGGGCCAAGAGAGACCTCGTATGCACTCCCAAAAATAAAATAATTCCATGTCGGAAAGCTTTAAAAAGGAAGTGGAAACTATAATGGAAAAGATGAGGAATAAGGAGAAGAAATTAGAATGTAAAATAAATGAAAAAAAATGGAAATGAGGGTTTTAATGGAGCAAATGCAGGATGGGGGTTGTTCCCAGGGAGGGCACGGTGGGGGCTGGAGCAGGTCACCAGTCACCAGGACCAGCAATGGACACAGAGCTCAGCACAGCCCATGGGGCTCCTCTCGTGGGTGCTGGGCCCCCGTGTGTCTGTGCTGGGGGGGTCTGTCCCGGAGGAAGGTGACGGGAAGACCTTCCCCAGCATCCCCGGAGCTGCTGGCACGTGTCGGAGCGGCTCAGGCGGCAGCTGCCCGCCAGCGCTCTCCTTTCCATGGCTGAGCACGCTGACCTTTCCCAGCGCTTCCCGGCTCAGCCTGCAGCCTCCTGGATGCGGTGGGAGCGGGGAGAGGCGGCAGCCGAGCAGCCCCGGCCCCTTCCCCCCTCCCCAGCGCTCATCCAGCACCTCTTCAAACCGAGACGAGACCTCCGGGTGTGCGCGGAGAACTTGGACACAATCAGGACACTGGAATTACTGCTCAGGGACAGACAGTGGGCGGCTGACAGAGTGTCCCCAATGTGTGACTGTGACACCGGGGAGTGATGGTGGCAGAGGAGGGTGACAGGCAGAGTCTGGTCCTTGTGATTCCTGGAGAGGATAGAGGGCACTGCCAGGATTTCCAAAATTTGGGCTGGAAAGGTTTGGTGTGGTTTTTCTGCCACACTTCCAGCTTTCAGAGCCAGGGAGGGGGGTACCACACCGCCTTGTGTGGGGTGCAGCTGTTGCACTGCCATGGCACTGCCATTTTGTCACTGTTGCATTGCTGTCGTGTTGTTGTTGTGCCACCATCGTGCTGCCATGACACTGCCATGGTGTCACCTTTGTATTGCCATGGCACTGCTGCTGTGCCACACTTGTGTCACCATTGCACTGCTGTCACACCACTGGAGCACCTTCACCTCACGACCCTCCCGCTGCCATCCTGTTGCCACTGCGTGTCCCACATCCAGTGCAGCCCAGAGCACCCCAGTTTGTCAGGGTGTCCCCCCACCACCCTGAAGCCCACTGAGGTCTCATCCTGGTGGCTTTTCCCTGCGGCAGCAAATCCTGGTCCCTGTGAGGCTGGAGCTGGGCTGGTGCATGTCAGTCCTCAAGGGCTGCCCAGTCCATGGCTGTGCTCCCAGTACAGTGTGTCCCAGTGTCATGGGAAGGGCAGGCACACACACTCCGTGTTCCGACATGTTCCCACCCCTTGTTATAAAAGCGCTGCTCCTGGAATAAAGGATTTCAGAACCCACTGTGCCTGTGTGGATAGAAACTCATTTGTTTAATAGGCAGCAGTTTGGCTTTGTCATGTTCATTTAGTTTTTAATGACGCACAGTTGTGCCAATATTGATTTTAGCTTATAGGGACTCAAAAAATTTACTATCTGGAATTATCTGAAATGTAGCTGTTTTATCCAGCAGGCAGGATGACGGATCTCTCCCGGCCTCACTTCCATGGCTGTGGCACAGACCAGTTGGGAAGGGCTCAATGTCATCCTGTCTGGGTCCCTGTCTCACCCATGGTGGCCGCTGGCATTGCTGTGCTAGACCTCATCTGGGGAAACTGAGGCACAAGTGGTGATCCCCTCCAGGTTTCTCTGGGGGAATCAGTTGGGAATTGCACCAGTGACTGGGTATCTCCACCTCTATTCCATGAGGATGTTTGTTGTGGAAAGGAATGTGCAGGTGGAGCAGCTTCAGGACACAGACCTGCCCCATCATCCAACGGCCTCATCCTTCTCCAATGGCTAATGAGTCAGCAGCTCTCACGAGGTGACAAGTAACAGCAAATCCCATCTCTGGCCCACTGGGAGCAGAATTTCTCAGCGTGAACCAGCCAGAATTGATTTTCCAAGCACCTCTGTGCTCCCTGGGGTAACATGGGGTGATGTTTGGGGTGCAGGGAATGCAGGAACAGCTGGGACCCCAGGGGAAGCAAAGCTGAGGTGGCTGGAGCATCAAATCCAGCAGGTCAGGTGGGCTTGGTATGGGGAGGGGCTGGGCAGGGACCCCCCTGCCTGGGTGCACCCACAGCCCCGATCCTGACCCGAATGTGGAATAATTCATTTTGAGGTTTGGCTGCTGCTAAAGGGATTGATTGAGGAGCTGGTAATTACATCACTATAAAAGGCCCCTGGGGGTTTATGGGAACACAAGTGAGGAAGGGAATGGCTGATTTTTATGGGGGGACAGGCTTTGGGAGCCTCTCAGAGCCATGTATCCTGGTTCCCTTTGCTGGATCACCTGCCGCAGCCTGCACTCAGTGTCATCCATTATGTAAGCCTGTAAATATATTATTTACTATTTCCCTATTTTCACTCATTATTTATCACCTGCAGGCAGGGCTGGAGCCCCCAGGCAGGATGCTGTCCCACCGTTGGGGATGGGGCTCCCCCTTCCCTCTGTAGCAGTGGGTGGAGTGGGGGAGCCGCGGGCTGGGGGCTCCAGGTACCCCCTGAGCACACCTGAAGGGGTAGGTTAAATTGCTGGGTCAACGCAGAGGAGTTAAATTAGCCTGAGCCAGAAGAGCTGGGGTGAGGTTGAGGTTCTGTGGAGCTGCTCTGTGGTGCTGGAGGTGCCCACTCAGTGCCAGGGTAAGGAGATGCTGGAGCTGCCCCTTTCCATGAGGGATAATTCATGAGTAATGCTCTTTGGGGGCTGTTAAGATGGGCTTTGGGCTCTGCTGCTTTTCTGCATGCCTTTGTGGGGTTCTGCTGGCAGAAATCTCAAATTATGGGGTGTGAGCAGTGCCCAGGGCTCCTATGGGCACCCACATGTCTGTGTGTGCTTTGGGATGGTGATGGCAAAGTCAGGGGTGCTTGGAGAGTGAGCACATGTGGTATGTCCTCCTAAAAAGTGATCTGGTGTCCTCCCAAGTCCTTTTAGGTCTGGACTGCACAGGAAAAAACCACTTCTCTGATCTTTGGATGATGTGGGTCAGGAATGTGGTTATTGCAGATGCTCTGGCTTAGGGAAGTGGGTCTGGGGGGGCCTCTGGCACTCCCATCCTGGCCCTGGCTGGTTGGGAGTGTTCAGCTCCTCTAAAACCCCAGCTCCTGGAAGCATGTGATTAAGTGAGAGCCTTGGATGCAGCCCCCAGCAAACCTGGCTAGTCCCCAGCTGCTGTTCCTGAGGAATGCTCAGAAGGTGGCCTTTAAATGTTAAGAAATCATGTTAAAATAAGCCAGAGACTTAGTTTAAATTTTTAATCTCCTGATTTAAAAACTCAGCCTTGAGGTCTGGGCTGTTGGTGGGGGCTGGTGCTGCTGAGTGTGTGGTTTTGTGCTGGTGGTCTCGGGGTGCAGAACCAGGACTGAAGATGGTGGTTGCACCTTTGCCCTCCCACTACACAGCAGAGCCAGCTTTTCCCAGGGTCCATCCTGAGGCTTCTCTTAGCTTTTTCCAGCTGGCAGAAAAAGGAAAACTCAGTTTTGCAGTGGTGGAGGAGCAGTTGGTGCATCTGGGGGCTGTGGAAGTCCCAGTCCCATGGTTCTAGTATGTAGAAATGCCTCTGCCCCCCACTACCTGCACCCTCAAAGATGCTCTGGAGTGGCATCCACCAGTGTGAGCCCCAAGCTGAGGAAGGTCTGTGGATCTGGAGCAGCAGGAATGTTTCCCCAAACTGTGGGGCTCACAGACCCTCTCACCTGGAGCAGCATTTGGGGATCCAGGTGGGAATCCCAACATCCTGCCCTTTACAAAGGTGGGAAGCCCCCCTCGCAATGTGAGCAGCTCTTGCCACGCTGCCCTGAGCTCCTCCAGAGCTGGCTGCACTGTGGGAGGGAGGATAAAAGCTTTGCATGGAGCAAAGGCTCCTGCTCTGCCAGCTTCCCCAGCAGAGGATGGCTGCTGGGATTAATGCCTCTTCACCTGCCCCTCCTGTGTGCAGGTGGAGGGGAAGGTGAGGAATCTGGCTTGGGATGCTCAATTAGAGGAGCTTCAGAGAAGGAGAAGGAGCTTTAACACTGGCCCCATGGTGGGTTCAGGAGTGCCCAGCCTGGCAGTGCTGCATGAGCCAAACCTTCGTGTTCAGAGGAGATCGAGGGGTGGTTGGGCTCTGTGGGGGTCCCATGGTCCTCACATCCCACCCTGGAGAGGTGAGAGCACTGAGCAGAGCTGCTCCTGCACCCCCAGCAGTGCTGGGGGAGCTCTGTTGCTCCTGGGAAAATGTTTGTGATGCTGCTCCTGTGGTCAGTTGTGTGAGAGGGTCTGGGGAGGGTCAGGACTGCTCGTGACTGTCAGCCCCATGTCCCAGTGGCCCATGGAATACTCAGACCCATCTGGTGGGTGCTGAGGTAGAGCAGAGCTATGGCAGCCACAGGTGGGTCTTCCTGGGAAGTTTCTGGCCTTTCATGGTTTGTTCCCAAAGGACAGTTCTCCAAGGAGAGAGTCAGATCCTGCTCAGAACTGGGACTCCTGTCCCAGAGCTGAGGAGGTGACGCTGCTCTGCTCTCTGCCAGCACAGAGCCCCTGGCACTGAGCATGGGGTACCTGTGGGCTTGAAGGAAGACCTTAATGGGGCTGAGATGCCCCAAGCAGCAGATGCTGGGAGAGAGCTCTGGGCTAGGAAGAGGAGCAGCTCTGGCAGGAAAGAGAGGGCTTGCTCCTGGTGCTGTTCTTTTCCTCAGTATTTTTTTAACTCATAAAATATTGAAGATGCTTCTGTTCCAAGCCAGTTTGGAGGCTCCTTGCAGAACATCCAGGGGCAGTGTGGGGCCCTGTTTGATGCCCTTCAAGGAGAGGCAGCTTCAGCCCTGCCAAAAGCAAGGTGTCTGCCTGTGTGTGACCTTCCAGGGGCTGGAGATGGTCACTATGGCCTGGGGCGTGTCATGGCTGTGACTCATCCCAAGCCACAGCTCTGGGAAGAAGGATCCTGTCCTAAGTCCAGGTTTACAGAGAGGAGTTAAACGATTGCAGAGGGTGCTGTGGTCTGCAGCACCACTCTGGAATGACTCTTCTGGCAGAGCTGATGATGCTTCTGGAGAAATAAAAAAGCTGCTTTCAATCTTAATTACAAAAAATAGGGTGTTGGGGAGCCTTGCTGCAACCAGGATTGTCCTCAGAGTTAGAAATGTGCACATTATTGCTGGTCTGGATTGCTCTGGTTTCTCCTCCTTCTATAGGAGTTTGTTACCCCAGTGCCTGTGAGGCTGCAGAGTCTCCCAGATCCAATTTCTTTTCCCTGCACCGGTGCTGACAGCCTGTGGTTACATCTATCTCCTCTTCCCTTTGATAGCAGGGAAGGACTGAGCTGCTGGACTCTCTCACTCACAGGCAGTGCTTCCAATCTCTCCTAGCACTTCCCAAGCCCATTCCTGGAGCAGGGAGCATGGATGCTGCTCTCATGTCAAGGAACTGGGATGCTGCTGTGAGTCAGTGCCTCATCTCAGGCAGACGAGGGATGCTGAGGGCAGCTGAAGAAAGTTCTTGGCTGTTGTCCTGCAGCCTTTGGATAATGCTGATGGTCCCCAAAGTGCCTGACAACCCAGCAAAGACTTTTACATTTCAAACAAAGCCTTGATCTTTTTTTGGAACTTGTCTTGGTTTCAGACAAGAGTTTTTAATTCAAGCCCAGCGCCGTATTTTGGGTTTGACTTTGATGCGCCCTTTTCAAGCAGGAGGCAAAATAACAGCGTTCGAATCCGCAAATAGCCCCGAGGCGGGTTCCTGCTGCCCGCGGGCGGTGGCTCTGCAGGGCCAGCCCCTCGGTAGCCGCGGGCTCCGGCGCAGCCCGGGGATGTGCTGCTGCCGGTGGGGGCCGGAGACCGCCGCGCCGGGGTCAGGGGTGGAGAGAGGGGCTCAGAAGCCCAAACCCTGATGCATCCTCAGAGCTGTGTGTCTTCTTCCCCTCCGGAGGAGTCGTGGAGGGCAAGTTGTGTGATGTGGCTCACGCGGGTCCGTGGGGATGTGCTGTCACGATTCCCAGTGTAATTACAAGTGGTGCTGCCCCAAATTGTGGCCCAAGTTGGGATTCTCAGTGACGTTGCTGGAGGATTGGGCCAAAACTCATGGGAGATGGAGAAATACCCTTTGTGGGGCTGTGGTGGCTCAGCAGCACGAGGAGGACACAGACCCCCACGCAGGCACCACCTGGAATGTCCTCAGGGTCCCAGGACTGGCGGCAATGTGGGGGCCACCAGAGCCCACTGCCCTCTCTGATCCCTGGCGTTGCGTGGAACAGCTCTGGGCTCTTCCACCCACTCCCGGAGACAAGTGTGGTGTTACCTGCTGGAACTTGCTCCCAGTTGGAGGCATTGGGCATGGAGCAGGCAGGACTGAGAGGAAGGATGTGCTCCGGTGGGAACATTGATGTGAGATCCAAACTCAATCAGTCTGGGTGACTGTGGGGAACCAGGTACCTGTGCAAGTGGGTAATAAACTGCTCACAGCTCCACAAGATTAATTGTAATAACCACAAATCAGTGCTGGCACCAGGGTCAGACCTGGATTTATGGCCCTGGAGGCAGGAATTCCTGTTCTTTACGGAACAAAGCCCTGATCCTGCAGGGCTTTGGGAGCCTGCTGAGCGTTATCGCGGCTGCAGTGTGTGTGTAGGTGCCTGGAGGGCGGGTCTGAGCCCCCCGCGGGGACCGGGCTCAGTCCTGGCAGGGCAGCCTCTCCCCCTGCTTGTTCCTGCAGGCACCGGGAAACACCTCCCCGAGGGGCGAGCCAGGATTGCTGCCTCCCACAGCACATCGATCCCGTCATCTCGGCTGAGAACGCCAGCCACGGAGCTGATTAATGCCGGGGTGGGCAAGTGCTGGGTTATTGTTCAGTCTCTCTTCAAGAGGTCGATGGGAAATTTGGCAGTAGCTCTCCAAATACACAACGTGCACACAGACATTGTACCCCCAAGGACCGTGCGGGTTTTACACATGAGTGTGCACAGTGTAGTGGAAATACACACCGGTGCCCGGGCACTGACACAGTTGTATCGACGCCTGTGGGAGAGTGTTCCCTCTGCCTCTGCCCTGGTGTGACCCGCAGTGCCGGGGCTGGCTCCAGGCTAATCTGCTCATGCTTTCGTTTCACCCTGATCCTTGCGATTCCTTTGGCTCAGGGGTGCTGTGTGTGCTCAGGAGGCTGATCCAGCATTCAGGATGGATATTCCTCCTGTGCAGATGGTGCAGATCCTTGGGTGTTAATGCTCGGTAGCAGCCGTGACTGAGCTGCTCTCCCGCACCTAATGCAAGGCACTCTGCTAGCAGAAAGCACAGACATCTTTGAAGGATGTGCGATCGTTTGGGGCGATTTGGGCTTAAGGAACTGTGGGATCAGGCCTGACGAGGTGGTGTGTTATTAGCGAGGTGCTGCTGCATCATCTCTGGGGCTAGAGCTTTTTTTTTTTTTTTGAGAACGCTAAAATGCTTTGATAATCCTGTGTCAATGTGTTCTGCCTTAGAGCTACCTGGGGGATGTGCCGTGTCCCCTTCCCGGGGACCAGGTGCTGATGCTCGCAGTGCTGCCCGAGTGGCTGGGGCGGCGCGAAGTGGGCAGGGAGCCGCAGACGCGAACTGCTGCTTCCACAGCGGGGGCACTGGGGGCTCGGGGGGGGACCCGCCCGCTCCGCACGAACCAGGGGCGGCCGGTGGGAACGCGCCCGCTCCCTCCGCGGCCGCTGGGTAGCGCTCGGGGCCGCGCCGTCTCCCCGCCTCCCGGCTCGGGC
>VWZD01009301.1:0-61076 GCA_013396695.1 Sakesphorus luctuosus | reverse complement strand
CTCCGAGCGGGACCCCGCGCCGCCGCCCGCCGCCGCCGCACTTTCCCCCATTCCCCGCGGGGGAAGAATCCCCTCTAGTCCCCTTCGCCCGGAGCCGCCGAGGACGGGATGTCCCCGGGCAGGAGCTGAGCGCTGAGGAGGGGCTGTCCCCCGCCCCCAAACTTTTCGCTCGGCCCCGGAGCGGCGGGGACCCGGCCCCCATGGAGCCCGGGAGGGCAGGAGGGGCCGGGGGCGCGGCGCCCTGCGCTTCCCGTCCCCTTCCCTGACGCGGGGCGCAGCGCTCGGGGAGGGGCTCGGCTCCCGGCCCCGCTCGGGATTTGGGGTCCCGGCTCCTCACGTCCCCGGGGAAGCTGCCGATGGTGGGGGGCTGCCTTCCGACACTCCCCAATCCCACGAGGAGCCCTTCACCTCCGCGCCTTCGCCTCCCCCCGAGCAGCGCTGCTGCGGGGATCCCTGCGCTGGAGCCGCCCGGATTATAAAGTCGGGGAAGTTGTCCCCCCACAGCCCCCTCAGCCCGTCTCGGCGGAGCCATGGCCCGGCTCCGGAGCTGGGGGCTGCTGTGCTTCGCCGTGCTCGCCCTGCCCGGCCCCCCGGGAGCCGGCTCCCAAGGTAAGGGCATGATGGGGGGGCGGGGAATGGACCGCGGAGAGGTGCGGGGTCCCCGCGCTGCGCCCCTCAACCGAACCTTCTGCCATCCCCCGGGTTGGGAGAGCGATGTGCCCGCCCGGGGGTGGGAGCGAGGCGGCCCCGGAGCTCCTCCCGGGGAGGGCACAGCATCCGTGGTGTTCGCGAAGCCTCCCTGGAGCCAGGACTCGGGACCCGCCGGTTTTGGGCGCAGCGCGGTGTCCGGTGGGGCTCGGGGGGGCAAGCAGCGCTGCTCTGCTCTGCCTTCCCCTGCCCCATAACTGCCCCCAGGCTGGGGATGGGGCTAACTTGTTCTGAGCATGGGGTAGAGACTGAGCTGAACCACCCTCGGGAGCCTGAGCATCTCCGGGGAGCGCCCATTTCACCCCCTCCCTGGGGACCCCCCGTTGTACCACGAAGCCTGGGGTGCAAGTTTGGGGGGCTCCCAGGGAGCAGTTCATGCCGTGATCTTGGTCCTGTCGACCTCCAGACGCTGGTCTGAGGGGTCAGGGGCCTGGAGCTGGGGGGGTTTGCACCCCTGAGCCCCTGTGGGTGCCCGGGGCTCCCTCTGCACCCCAACGGCCCTTGGGGCCTCAGTGCTGCTGGGCAGGGTGAGCCACTCTCAGCTCCTTGCCCTTCGGACCTGGGGATGGCACGGGCTGGTTTTAGCTGCTCCACTACGTCACGGGGATATAAATTTAGTTTGTGGCCCTTTGGGGTGCAACTGGGGTTCAGAGATGTTGAGAGGCCCCGGAGTCTCCTCCTTGGCAGCAAATGTCCCCGCGGGGCCACAGAGGAGGCTCCTGGCTGGCAGAGCTGCAGCGTGGCTGCCTCCATCCCTGAGCCTGGAATGAGTGGATCCAGACTGGAAGTGGGGGGCCACAGCGGGGTGCAGCACCGGGGTCCTCACCCACGACATTTCTTGCCCTTGTTTGCGGCAGCAAGTGGAGCCAGAAGTCCCCGTGCGCTCCCGTCCTCCCGCTCCCCCCGAGCCTCCCCCAGCACTGCTATAATTTCTCAGTAATTAAGTTCAGAACATAACATCTAAAGCGGCAGTATATTATCCGGGCAGGCCCTGTGTGGGGAGCTCTGAAGGTCTCTTTGATTGATTCACTCCCTTGCCGAGTTTCTCTTCTCCTGGCTGGCGTCTCTGGCTGGCGGGTCCCCCTGTGATCCGTTTGTTCCCCGCCTGCGGGACGGGCTCCTGGAGTGCCCCAATCTCCTTCCATTTATCCGTGGGTCTCCAGGGTCTCACCGTGGGGTGGGAGACGTGGGGCTGCCGGTGCTGCAGCCCCTCCGGCGGGGTGGGGAAGGGGCTTTGCTTTGCTTTCCTGGCGCAGGAGCCGAGCTTTGCGGCTTCAGCTCTCTGCGGCGCGTGTCACGTCCTCGCGGGTGGTGTGACATTGCTGAGTGCCCGGCCCCGGCGTGGCAACGGCCACAGGCGAGCTGGTTGTGCTGGAGGGATCATTCCCAAAGCCTGGCACGTGCCCGTCTCCCCTGCCGCGGGTGCCCCTGGGGACGCACCGGCAGGGTCACCTCCCAGCTGCGGTGCCCGCGGGGTGTTGGCACTCTCCACTGCATCCGGTTGGGATGGACTGGGTGCTGGGTGAGGGAGCTGCGGAAGGGGCAGCGTGCGGGCAGGATGCCTGGCAGTGGGCTCTGTCCGCTGACTCGTTCCCGCTGCGGTGGGGCGGGCAGGGCATCCCCGCAGGGCTGGCAGCGAGGGGCAGCAGCGCTTTGTGCCGGGGTCTATTGATTCTGGCAGCCAAAGAAAAGGATCAATAGGGAAAGGAAGGAGGAGATGATGGCGTGAGACCTCCCCGGCCAGAGCGCGGGGGCTGCCCAGGTGCAGGGTGAGGCGCTTTAATACCTGCGGTTGGTAAAACAAAGGCCCCTCATTGCCCGTGAGAGAGGGGATGGGAGTTTAATTACAGTCTGTCTGTGCTGTGTAATTATTAATTACCCATGGCAAAAAATAACTTATTGATTAGGGGCCTGGCGCTAATTACCCGGAGCCCAATGCGGAGCTGGGGGAAGGCTCACAGGCAGCTCTGCCCGGGCAGGAGCTGTCGCAGTGCGACCTGTGCCGGGCTCGGGAAGCTGTGCCAGGGCTGGGGGGCATGGGCAGCCCACCCCACCAGCCAAGGGTCCTTTGGATGATCAACGAGGCAATAAAGGGCTCCCCAAGAGCTGGGGGGAACTTGGAGGTCTCCAGCCCTCTCCTCCTCAGTGCTTACAGATTTTGTGGCCTCCAGTATGTGGTTTTCCCACACTTAGTGCTGGGGGCACAGCCTGGGACCCCCTGCACTGGTATAGCACCTCTAATGGGATTGAGGAGGCTGTGGCCAGTCCCAGGGGGGATTTGGGAGGCTTAAGGTTCCAGACGGGATTTGGGGCAGAGGCCTGCAATGGGCAGCTTCCACCAAAGAGGCTTATTAGAGGTGGCAGCGGAGGAGTTCCAGTGTCTTCTGTCCCCCATGTGTGGAGCTTGGGCACGTCTGCACACACGGAACCCCATGGGGCTGAGCACGAAGGGGATGAGCACAAGCCCCTGTGCCCTCCTGGGGATGTGCCAGACTCATGCCAGGACTTGGGTGATGGGAGCTGCTGGTTCCTCTGTGTCAGTGGCATCAGGACAGAAGGGGATGGCAGAGTGTGAGATTTCCTGCCCTGGCTCCCTTGTCTCTGCCAGCACTGGCACATTTGCTGGTGGCCTCATGCAACACTCCAGCTCAGGAAGGAGAGTGGCTTTTAGGGGAGAGGAAGGGAAGATTAAAATTTGATGCTGCTTGGGAAGCCATTAGTGCCTGGGCACAGCAATGATGAAATTTTGATGACCTGATAACCATAAGGGAGAGGGCACAGTCCAGTCCCAGGCAGCCCCTGTCACTGTGCCCCATCACTGTGCTGATCCCCAAACGTTTGGGGTGCCAGTGGTCTGCTGAGGCAGGATGAGAGCTGCCAGTGGGATGGAGAGTGTCTGGGGGCTTGGACCCACCCCTGCTACCTGTGGGTCCAGAGCTGCCAGCACTGGTGGGCAGGGAGAGCCAGGGGTGGCTGTGCAGCTCCTGCTCTGGTGCCATCCAGGGACCAGGGTGAGTGACAACATCGAGTGCTGCTCGCCCCTTAGTGACGGGACTGGGCTGCGGTGGCATTTCCTCTCGGCAGGAGTGAACGCAGGAGCTGGAGGAGAGCGGGAAGGAGGGAGCAGGCTGCTGGAGAACCTGGGAAAACGCTGATAATTAAAGCGGGAGTAGGGAGGCTGGCGAGTGGCGTGACGAGGGGTGACCCTGCCTTTGCCACTCTGCCAGCCGTGTCCTTGTCCCCAGCCTGTGCCTCTGGCTGGTTCCTGCCTGGGGATGAGCTCCCGCCACACACACATTACTGCAGGCCCTACACAAACTGGCTGGGGGCCTGTTGGTGTTTGTAGCAGCAGTGCTGGCAATGCCTGGGGTGAATACAGCCCTGGGGGGCAGCGCTCTGTGGGGGCAGAGCCCTCTGGGTGCTGGGTGGGTGAGTGGCTGGGTGAGCCGGGGGTGCCCTCCCCTCTGAGCCCTCATTACCGCCCCGAGCTCATTAGCAAGTGGCGTGTGGCTGGGTGAAAAACGGCCAGGAATAAATATGCTGCTGTCAGTGGTGATGTGATTGCGCTAACAAAGGGAGAGCTGAGCCCCCGCGGTGCCCACGGTTGTGCCAGGGCTGGTGGCTCTGGTGCTCTACTGGTGCCTCCTGGCACTGAGCCTTGGCCTTCCAAAGAATCCATGGGGATCCAGCACCCCTAGGGGGATCTAGCAGCCCTGTGGGGCTGGGATGGCCCAGGGTGGTGGGTGCTGGGGCAATGGGGTGTCCTTGGAGCTTGTCCTCCAGTGTGTGGGAGTGTTGCATGGAGCTGCTGGAAAGGACATGGAGCCAGGGTTGGTGATGATGCCAGGGACAACGCTCATCCCCACAGCTGCTGCTGTTTCGGGCCTTCCACTCTCCAGAGCCCTCCACGGAGAAGGATCCAGACTCCGGGTCTGTTCCTGCCACTCTTTGCCCCACCAGCAGGCAGGAATGTGCTGGCAGCAGCTCCCTGCTGTGCTGGCCCTGCTTGGCGTCTCTCACACCCCGAGCATGCTGGCGATGCCACTAGGGTGGGCACTGCCCTCAGCACCATTCTGTGGGGCTGGGGACCAGCTGTTGAGGTGTGTGTTCCCCCCACCCTGCTTCCAGTTACACTTTGGGGGTGCATCCCCTGCTCCCAGTGATACTTTGAGGGTACATCCCACACCTCTCCGCCAGTGATGCTTCACCTTCCAGCCTCTCTTCCCAGCCTGAGTCCCACCACCTGCCTGTGCCCAGGGCAGGCAGTAGCCCCCTTGGAGGCCTCCTCCCCTTGCCCCAACCCCAGGGGTGCAGGAATGCCTGCATGGAAAGCCATGCCGGGCTCGGGTTGCCTGGGAACTGGGAAACCTGATCCCTGGGAACGAGGCTGAGGGCAGGGGACATTCCTGGGCTGCAGCTGGTCCCCAACCCCCTTTGTCTCCCGACTCTGATGGGGCCCCCAGGAATGGAGACTTGGGCGTGGAGAGTTCTCAGCCTCGAGCAGAACCATCCCTGGGCATCTGTGACTGGGTGCTCTGGGGTGACACCTCCCTGTGTGCATCATTGTCACCACCTTGGGCTGGGAAAGGGGACCAAGGCCAGATTGGATGGGGCTTGGAGCAACCTGGTCTAGTGGAAGGTGTCCCTGTCCATGGCAGCAGGATGGGACAAGATGAGCTTTAAGGTCCCTTCCAACACAAACCAGCCCAGGATTCTATGGAAAACCCTGAGCACTGGGATCAGCTGCTGCCATGTGCCAGCAGCTGGGCATCCTGGCTGGCTGTGGAGATGGCATGGTGGCAATTTCAGGAATGCTGAAGCCACCCTCCCTCCCTGCCAGCCGTCATTGTCCCTGTCATCTACCTCTGCGTGTGGCAGCTCCAGGGCAGCTGTCCTGAGCATTTGGGAGCTTCCCTCCACCCCAGGCAGCTGAGGGGAAACTGAGGCAGTGGGTGTAGTGGGAAGGGGACCCTGACATGGTGCCAGCTGATGTCCCCCTGCCCTGCCCATATTAGTGGCTCCATCAGCTCCCATCCATCCCTCTCTATTGTGTGGAGGTGCTGAGGCCCCCAGAGTAGGGAAACCTTGATGAGTTTGACCATTAGCAGAAGAAACCACTGAGCTAATTTTAGCTGTGGTGGTTAATTGCTTTCTGACTGCTGGGTGAGCCACAACCTGCGAGTCCTCGGCTGTAACCTTGAGCCCTCCCAGCTCCATGCACAGCCATGCCAGGGTGCTGCCAGGGCAGAGAGTGGGATATGGGTTCTTATGCAGGAGTGCTGGTCTCTGGAGGAGTTTCTCTGGGATGTTGGGATCTGTGTGCATAGCCAGGAGGTGTCAGGGTGTCTGGCAAAGTCCTTCTACCCCTTGTGTGTCATGAAGAGTGGGGACATGTGATGTGGGGACAGTGGCTGTCCCTGATGCCAGCAGGTTACCCCAGCTATGGGGTGCAGATCCAGTGATTGGAGCGGTGGGTCTCCTTCATCAGCTTGATGAAGGGAAATGCTGGTCTTAGATCATCTTAATTGGGAATTGCTGGATCCAGAGGGTGTTTTTCTGGGACTAGAATGGGGCTGTGGACCCACGTGTTCTCCACGTGTTCTGCAGGGCTGGGGTGTGTTCCCAGGATGGCTGGAAGGGCCTGACCCTCTGTCCTTGTCCTGCAGGGACACCTCCCAAGCACATCCCCGTTCACTGAGTGAGGAATCTGAGCTGCTGAGTCTGGGGAACAAGTTGGGCATTACTGGGGTTTTATGAGTACATTTATGTGCCTTTCGGTAGCCTGTGTCCCCCAGTGGGGAGCAATCGAGTGCCAGGCTCTGTGGGTGGTTCCCGTGGGTCTCTGCGTGGTGGGATGCTCAGTGCTTCTCCTCCTCTTTCTCCCTGCCTGGGCTTGGGCCGGGGGTCAGGCCGAGAGCCTGGGGGGAGATGAAGGGGTCCTGCATCCTGCCTGGATCTGGCGTTCTCTGAAGGGCTGGTTGGGGCTGGAGCTGGGTGCGGACACGCCGCCTGCTCCCGGCCCAGCGTGAGGCCGGGCGGGCTGGCTGGAGGGGGCTGGGACCGGCGGACACAAAAGCTCTGGTTTCAGCAACCCGCCTCCTGCATGCCTGAAAAACAGCTGATGGCCGTGAAGAGGGATGAAATGGGATTAGCTGCTGTTTCCAAAGGGAGCACGTCCTGCCGAGCCGGACAATGCGCCCGCTGTGCCCCCGCATGCCGCCACAGCCCTGTCCAGGGGGGTTCGGCGCTGGCTCCCCGGGCTTGGGGTGCTGCCTCCTGCCCTGCCTGTCCTCGGGGGGTCTGGGGGTCTTGCCGAGCCCTCTGTGCTCCAGCACTGAGCGCTGTACTGGCTTCTGGGGATGCTGGAGACCCTGGGATGGAGTGGGAGCTTCTGCCTGCCCTGCAGCAGCCCTGGGGGACCGTGGCTGTGCTCCCCACCCTGCAGCAGCACCGAGCAGTTCCCAGGGGACCTGCTGGGGTGGCAGGAGCTCGGGGTGGGCATGTCCCACCCCAGCGAGCAGTGACACCGGGTGCCCTACCTGGAACCCCGCAGCCAAAATGGGGAAGCGAAGCTCATAGCACAAGGGACTTTGCAGGGTGGGCATCTCTGCCCTGGCACTCCCAGTCAGTGCCAGGGAAAGGGCACGAAGGGAACCCGCGGTGTATCCCGGGGTGGGAGCCACACGTGGGCCCAGCTGCGGCGCTGCCAGGGCGTGCGGCACCGTGCTCGGTGGAGTGAGTTGATGTTTATTTTGATAATGAGTTCTCAATGCATTCACAAACTAATAAAATCAACTCATTAGGGTGGGATGCTTAATTCCGAGCTCTGCTGTTGGGAGAGCCCTCCCCGCCGGCTGAGCACCGCGAAGGGCTCAGCACCCGGTTCCTGCCTGCGTGTGAGCGGAGGGAGGTGATTGATGGGTGCCTTCATCACCTTGTTTTCTCTGCTTTCCTCACCTGAAGGTGGGGAAGAAGGGCTGGGAGGGCAGAGGGGCTGTGCAGCGGAGGGGGGAAGCAAGGCACGTGCTGGGAGCAGGACACGGAGCTGCCGCAGCCCTTCACCCGCGGCGCCGGGGGAGTCTCGCTCGCTTGGCTTCCCCCCATAAGCTTCACGTCAGGCTGGAATCGCTGGCGCGGTGTCGGCTGGAAAAGCCCCTCTGGCTGGGAGAGCCACAAGTGTGTGAATAAATGCAATGACCAGAGTTTGCTGCTCTGCCCTGGAAATTCAGGGCTGGCTTGAGGGAGGATTGTGGGCTGCCAGTTATTCCCGTCCCCCACCCGTGAACAGGGACATCTGTGAAGGAAAAGGTTTGGAAAAAGCTTTTTCCAAGGAAAACTCATGTTTGCTGTCATGCTACAGCTATTTATGTTTCAAGTAAGCAATGCAATGACTAATTAATACTTAGAAAAAAGGAAGTCTGGGCAACACCCCAGTGAATGGGCGAGTGCCCAGTGCCCACTGGCTCAGGGCTGTGCCCTGTGAAGGGGGATTGTGGCCACCAGTGCCTTCATTGCACCTGGCACAGGAAGGGCAGGAGCTGGCAGAATACTTTCCATCCCATGGGGGTGGCGACTTGATTGCGTCAGCGCCCTGGGAAGGGCTCAGTGGGGTTTTTCTTGTGGTTTCTCTCTTCTGTTTTTCTTTCCCCGCTGTATTTTTTGGTTGGGAAATGCTGCCTTGTTGGGATTCTCGTGGGGAGCCTGGGAAGCGGCTGTTGTCTGTCTGTCTGTCCGTCTGCTGAGCATCCTGTGGGGCTGGGGGATGTGGGACATGGATGCCACTTGCTGAAGGGACATCCCAGGTGCTGTTGAGGCTCCCACAGGGCAGGTCTGTGGTGGCTTTGGTTTTCCACTCCTCGTCGGCCCCAGGAGCTGCCACAGCGCAGGGCTGTGGTTGCCTTCCAGGAATTCCTGAAGGATACACTCAGCATGTTCCAAGGGGCCAAATCCAGCCCTGACCTGTGCTGGGCTGCCCTGGGCTTGTGTGTCACCCATCCCACCCTGTACTGGGACCATCCTGAGATTGAGATCTGGGCTGTTGGGACCCCCACCCTTCTTGGCAGCTATGTATGGAGCCTGTTGCTGCCAAATCCATGTGGCCAAATCCTGTTCCTCTGGCAAAGCCTTTGAGAAGGGCTGAGGTGCGGGGAGTGGGATACGTGTTAACCCACTCTCCTACCCAGAGAGGTAGGGATGTCCATGTCCATGGATCTTTCCCTTCCTCAGTGTTTTGGAGTGTCTCCTGGGGAAATCAGCCCCAGGATCTGGCCCCTCTAATAGTGTTGAGTCACTCTCTGGGTGTCCGTGACTCACAGCAGTGACCCAGATACGGCGGAGCTGTGTAATCGTGGGCTTCACAGCATTTCTGCCGTCGGAAGGAGTTTGCTGGGGAAGGAGCCTCAGCCAGAGCCTGGAGCTTGTTAAACATCCCCAGCTGGGGACAGGGCTGTGCCCTGCATGGGGACAGGCTCAGCAGGGCAATGCCCAGCTGTGCCCCCCACAGCTGGGCAGCTCTGGGAACATACCGCTGGGCTAGGGGGGCTGCTGTTCCTCCAGGAGCATCCATGCGTGGTGCCTTGGCTGTAGGTCATCCATGCGTGGTCCCTTGGCTGTGGGTCTGTGTGTTTGGGTTTGGAGCTCCGTGCCTTGGGGTCAGGATCGGGGCCAGACTCGTGGGGTCGGTGTACTCGGAGCCGGGTGTGGGGGACCACAGAGGCTGCTTGGAGCACAAAGCTCTGCTTGTGGGCCCCCAGGCCTCAGGGCTGGGGACACACAACAGGGCCGTGTGTGTGTCTGTTTGGGGTTTCCCGTGAGGGAAATGTTGGTTTTTCCAGCGGCAGGGATGGGCAGGCACACAGCCCTGCTCTGTTCCCAGCCATGGGGCTGAATAGATTCCTGTTTCCCAGCCAGGGCTGATGTTTCTCCATTGGCTGTAGGAGCATCTCAACCCTTACCTGGCCCACGTTGGCACCAGGATACATCTGGCTTTAGGTCCCCAGTGCCACAGAGGCTGTCCTGGGCTGTGGTCCATGCAAATCCTGGGGGGATGATGCTGGCAACGCTCTGGCTCTGCTGCAGTGAGCAGAGGAGGGTCTGTCACCAGGTTTGGGACCATCTGATGGCTGGGGAGACGTGCCAGGGGTTGTGTCCTACCTGGGGGAAGGTTTTCTAGGATGAGACCCTAAAAAGAATGGTATTGTCTCCAGTACCACTGCTGGGAAGAAGGGAGATCCTGAGCCTCTTTCCAACATCCCGTGTCCTGGGGAAGCTGGGCTTCCCCTCCCCTTGCCCCCCATCCCTGGGTGGGTTCGTCTGTGCATGGTGAGGCTGCCCATGGCCCACTGAGCCTGCCGAGAGCCCCGGCTGTGGAAGAGGAGCTTGTTATGGAGCCATCCTGCTTTTAATTAACAAATTAAAATCCTAGTTAACAATCCAGCCCCAGGGCTGTTGGAGGCTGGGAGAAGCTGGAGCGTTTGTTATGGAAACAGCAGTTAATTAACAAATAAATAAATAAGTATGGGCCTGGAGACAGATGTGGGAGGAGGAGGAAGGGGAGATGGCAGCATGGTCGGGGTGTCCCACTGGCCTGGCCTGGCGGGATGCAGTGGGGGAGGAAAACGTCCATCCATCCGTCTGTTTGTCCTGGGGGATGCCATGGCCCTGACAGGCAACCCACTGGGTGTGAGAGGCTCGTGCTGGCAGTGCCAGGGCGGATCCATCCATATACCGTGCTGGGGCTGCCTTGGCAGGTTTTGGGGCTCCCAGTCTCTGCCTGGGCTTCTCCTGAGCGCCACTGGCTCTGTAAATCACAGCCACTTCCCCCACCCTGAGGCCAGAAAGCGCCGCGGGAGATCTCCAGTGGAGATGGATGAGGTGTGACACTGGCAAAACTACTGTGCAGTCTGCAGGTGACACCAATACTATGCTGGGGACTGTGGGAGGGGAGGGGGGCATCACTCGTGGGAGGTATCACTTGGGGGGCATCGCTCGGTGGCTGCTCCTGCATCCTGCATCCCAGGAACTGCTGCAGTCCCACTGGCATCACCTTTGCCCTGGGATGGGGCTGTGTGGAGGACTGGGGAAGCGTCCTTGAGCTGGGTGCTGAGGCCATGGTCCCCCCTGCTGTGCCCTGCACTGGTCAGTTTGGATTAGCCACAGGGATGTCACCGAGAGCCCTGAGCGGTGTCTGCTGCCAGCGGGGATTATTGGCATGGGTGGGTGGTGGGTGCTGATGGAGCTGTGCCAGGGTCTGGGGTCACTGTGCTGCTCCCTGAGGCACTGGAGTGTCACTTGCAGGTCTCACTGCCAGTGCCATGGGCAGAGGTGGCTGCAGGGACTGGTGGGGATGTGACCTACTGCCAGTGGTTTGGGAAGGGGTGGCTGTTGGAACCAATGTGGAGACAGGACCATTGCCAGTGTGAGGACGGGGTGGCTGCAGGGACTAACGTGGGGACATGACCCCTCTGCCAGCCCACTCTGGGACCCTGCAGGGTTTTTGCAGGGGTGAGGAGGGGGCAGAACCCACACCCCTCCTGCAGCTTCACCTTTCCAGGGGCTTAAGGGAGGGAAATCAGTTTAAGCGCCATCTCTGCAAATCCTGTGGTGTCACACGGGCAGGAGCTGTGCTCTGCTGAGCAGCTCCTCCAGGTCTGCTCGCCCTCAGCCTCCCACCTAATCCAGTTACCACACCTCTGCAATCGGCTTATGGCTTGTAGGAAACCCCAAATCCTTTCTGAGGGAGGCACAGGGAGCAGGGCAGCGGTGCAAGAGCTGTGGGCTCTGCTGGGCTCAGGCCAGCTCCTCACTGGAGTGGCAGTGTCAGTTCCAGCTCCCCTTCTTTGCCAGCGCTCCTGGAGTGACAGGCATGTGTGCTTGCACCCTTGCTGGGACGTGTCTCCCCGTGTCTCCAGGGCTCTCCCACCACCCCAAAAGCCTTCTTCCTATGTGAGGGAATTGCTAAAGCAGTTGCACACAGAAGCAGAGGCATTGAGGGACATGTGGGTCCTCACTGTCATCCGGGGGTTGCACCTGCCCTTGGGAAGGGGCAGCACTTGGAGAAGGCACCGTGTGGGTGGGGAGAAGGAAAATGTGGAGGGACACGAATGGGGGACCAGGCTGGGGGACTGGGGGGATGATGCTCTCCAATGTGCCACAGAAACTGGAGCACCATGAGCTTGCAGGTCCAAGAGCATCACCCTCAGGTGACGCTCCAAAAGCTCTGACCCTGCTGCCTTTCTGTGCCCCCAGCTCCGGCAGGAGAATTTCCCACCGTTGCTCTCGCAGCCTCGGAGCACCAAACCCGTCCTAAATAATTCAGGAAGGCGAGTGCCGTCCGCGGGGGCCGCGGATAAACGCGCTAAATGGCTGAGAAATGGAGCGCGTCCTTCGGGAGCCACCTCCTCGCGGGTGGCCGGGCCCCTCTCCTCCCTCCCGGCCCAGGTGGGAACTCCGGGCCGGCACAGGTACAGGCGCCGGGGAGGAGCCGGAGCGGAGCTGCCGAGGCCACTGGAGCATCGGGAATTGCATTTCACGGCTGGGCGGGCTGGGATACCAACCCGGCCCCGTGTGCCGGGCGCTCAGAGAGGAGATAAGATTTGATTAAGAAGGCTGCTATTAATTTATGGCAAGTACACTCACGGCAGTGGAGAGGTTGCTTTTAATTAATAGCCAGAAGGAGAGTTTTTAAGCTCTCGGTCTCAGTGGGGGGAGAAGGGAGGGAGGGGAAAGCGGGGAAGGAAGGGAACAAAGTAAGTTGGGAGGATTAATGGTCACATCTGCAATTATAAGTCTTTTTCTTAGTAAAAAAGGAAAAAAAAACACATCAAAAGACATGCCATGAGTGAGAGTGTGCGGGATCGCTGGGCTGATCCGTAGGAATGAGATGGGTGGGATCATGCCAGGTGCCTCTGGCACCACTCTGTGTGCCAGGGGAAGTGGGGTTGCCCTGTGGCACCAGCCCAGCTCGAGGGGAGCAAGGAACAGTGGAGTATTCCTGTGGCTGCTCCTCTTCCAGCCCTCTCTGCTGGGATCAGGACCAAGGGCCAAGGCTGGGACAGATTACACAGAAGAAATTCTCCCTGTGAGGGTGGTGAGGCCCTGGCACAGGCTGCCCAGGGCAGCTGTGGCTGCCCCATCCCAGGAAATGTTCAAGGTCAGGTTGGATGGCTCTTGGAACAACCTGGTCTAGTGGAAGGTGTCCCCACCCATGGCAAGGGGTGGAATAAGATAAGCTTTAAGGTCTCTGCCAACTCAAACCACTCTGGGATTCTGTAATCCTGTGATTTTGGCTTTGGTGGGTGGTGGGATGAGGAGGATGGAGCCTGTGAACCTCAGGTTGCTTTGTAACTGCTCAGGTGTTGTGAGGAGGGTGAGTGGGCTCAGTGACGTGCCCTCTCCATGCCAACCCCTACTTGTCTCCATCCTCTGCACCCCGAGATGTTGCCTTGGTCCCCTCCAGTCCCCGCCCAGCATCACATTGCGCTCTGCAGCTCCCCAGGTGCCGGGAGAATTCGGCATTTCAATTCCATGTTTGCTTTTTATTAAGGGCATGAAGCCTTGTCTCAGGAATACTAATGGCTCTGGCGGTGTCGGGGAGCTCTGCTAATCCCCCTGCACCTGCCACCTGCCCCGTGGGGACCCGGGGAGGGCACTGTGGGGGGACACCGGGAGCCCTGTGGCCGTGCTAGGGCTCTGTGGTGGCTCCGTGCCCTCGGTGCCCACGGGAGCACGTCATTTAATCAACCCAGTGGCTTTACCAGCATCCACTGAAAAATTGATGCTTCCCAACCACACACTGGCATTCTACAAGCAGGGAATGTGACTGCCAGGGCAGGGACACAGCACTGGGGATTCACCTGTCCCCAGCCCATGGGGCCACCTTGCTGAGGGGGGACCATGATGTCCCCTGCACCCCTTGGCCAGGATGGATCCCCTGGGGACACCTCTCCTTGCACCCAGCCAAGGCTGTGGCCCCACTGGAGTGCTCAGGGATGTTGTGGTCCCCCATGGATGCTGTTTTGGGGGCCATGGGTTGCTCTGGTGATGTTCCCCCCTCTAAGCCTCCCCCAGTCCCCCGGATGCGAAGCGGCTGCCGTGGCGCTGGGGAACTGCGCCGGGAATATGTTCCACAAATGAATAATAAAAACAAAGGAAAATTACCCTCTTATTGAAACTCGTTTTATGAATAAAACAATTATTCTGGTAATTGAAAAAATGTGTCGTTAAATTAAATGCAGTGGTTCCTATTAAAATTTTAGTGGATTTCTTCTTCTCCTCTGTTTCTTTTTCCCCCTCTTTCCTTCCCTCCCTCCCTCCTGCCTCCGCTGGCGGCTAAAGGCTGGTAATTATAGTGGAGGGTTTCGCTTTCTCTTTATTGTTTTTTAATCTCTTCGTGCTGCGGAGCCAGCGAGAGTCTGATGCCGAAGAGATTTAGCTCCATCTCCCCATTCTGGGGGGGGCCGGAGCGGGAGGTTGGTTGGTGGCAGTGCCAGGTGGCCGTGCCAGTGCTCCCGAAGGGCTGGCACCCTCCTTTCCAGGCTACCATCCTCCTTTTTGGGTGATGGTGCCCAGAGAAGGCTGGGGGAGCTCTGGAAGGCTTTGAGGGGAGCAGGGCCGTGGCTCTATTCCCTCTTCTGTGGTCCAGGAGTGCAGACAGTGGAGTGTTCCCTTCTCAGGACTGCACCAGTCACAGTCAGGGGTTGTTGGGAAGGAGAGGGGTGATGGTGTTATTTTCCCTGAGGCACGTGCTGGTCCTTGGTGGTTGTTGGGCTCCTCTGGGTACCTGAAGCTCACAGGTACTGGTGGGCTGGATTCAGGGCATCCCACTGGTGCTGGTGGGCATCGGCCCCAGCACATCCTACTGATTCATGTTAGTTAGCAGGAATATGTGCTGGGCTGATCAGCTTCCAGTTAGTGAGCTGGAAAGGGGAGCAGCTGGATGTCACCCCTGACCCTAAGGGGCAGCAGGGGGTGACCCTGTGCTGAACACAGGCACAGAGGGACTATGTTGTCCTCAGGATCATGGTGCCATGCAGGAGGGGACCTGGGTGTCCCATGAGCTGGTGGTGCTTTGGGGGTAGCCAGCGGGACCTGTGGAGTTGAATCTCATACCTCTATCCCCATCTTGCCTCTGGCAGGGGGGAAGGGGGGCTGCACTCTCCTTTCACCACCCCCCTACAAGCAGCTGCTGGGCAGGGCCTTGCCCTTGACAGGCATTCTGGGATTCCTCCAGGCTTAAAACTCACCATCCTTTCCCATCAAGGGGGATTTGAGTCTAGGGAGAGGGGGGCTTAGTTCCCAGCTTGCCCATTATGCCTGGAATTAGGATCCATTACTGCTCTTTCGGGGGCCCCTGCCCTACATCCGTGCCCGCTTCGGCACTAAAGCCCTGGGCTCAGCCCTGGCTCCGCCAGCCCTGATGTAACTAAAGTGCAGGGGCCAAGATTGTGATCCCATTAGGCAGGATTAGTGCCGTGCCATGGCCTGGCATTAAAGTGTCTTTGGCAGGGGAGGAAGAGAGGTGGGATCACTCCTGTCCCCCTTCCCGGCTGGCAGCTCTTGGAATACCCCCATCAGCGCCGGCAGCTCGGCTCAGCCTCGGGGTCACGGTGTGGGCAGGGTGGGGATGAAGCAGTCGGGTGCCTTCTGAGTGGAGGGGACCATTTTGGACTGGCATAGCATGGCACAGGATGGCACGACGTGGCACCAGCCCAGTGGCTCCAGGAGCTCTGCACTGTCCCGTGCCGCCGGCAGATGTGCAGATGTTCCCGGAGACGCCCCTCGCTGCCGCCTGTGTTTGGAAAGTGATGAATTTCTGCACCAACTAATTAGCCTCTAATTAGCAAGTGGAGTGTAAACAGCCACAACAGATGGGGGAGAGGCGGAATGAGCAGTAATGACCCTTGGTTTGGGGGGGATGTGGCTGTCACCCACCAGGAACCCTTGCAGTGGGTCTGGGATGGGGGGAATGGCAGCCCCCATCTACAGTGGCTCTGTGGTGAGGTGGTGGGCACACCATGCACCCTGGATTTGGTAGTGCCATGGCCTGTTGTGGATGGTGGGAGAGAGGAGCTGTCCCCACAGAGCAGAGCTGGGATGCCTGGTGCTGCTGGAGAGCAGAGGGAAACTGAGGCGGGGTGGCTGCAGGATGGGCTGGGTGCAGGGGGACAGCACTGCTCAGCATCAGGACCCCCCAACCTTCTCCCCTCCAGTAGATGGTGGGCAGGGGAACACCAGGAACTCCTGGTCTTTCTCCTAGAGGTCTCTGTGGAGACATTGGCACTAAATGAGCCTCATTCCCCTCTCCAAGTTCTTCCCCACTGGGCTGGGGTTCCTGGAGGGGCACAGGAGTGCTCCCAGGAGTATGATGAGGATTTCATACAAGGCCACTCAGAGCTTGGTGCCACCCTCACCCCTTGAAAGAGAGACCTGGGACCCCCGTCTCTGCTGTTCCCAGGCCTGGTTGGGGTGGTTTTGACTCTCTGGGGGGACGTGGGAGCTGCCAGGTGCGAGGCGGCCGCAGTGACCTTCGCGGGCGGATCACCATGGCACGATCAATACGGAATTAGGAGCCGCCTCTCCTCCTCTGCGCCGTTTTTCACCCCTTAATGCAGAACAGATGGCTCGGGCGCTTCAAAGCGCGATGAGCCTTAGCTGCTTAAAATCAAATTAGGATGTATGCAAACGGCGTGCGGGCCCAGGGGAAGGTGCACCAGGAGCACCCTGCTTCCCAAACACTTCCCAAATGCTTCCCAAACGCTTCCCAAATGCCTCCAGGACACATCCCAGGCACTGGGTGCTGGCTCAGTGCAAGGGGTGTGCTGAGCACACAGGATCTCAGTGCCACTGTGCCACTGGAGTGCTTGGCCAGGCCCCAGCAGCACAGCCCTGAGCATCTGTGGGACCACTGGGGACCACCAGTCCCTGGGGATCAGCCCGTTGTGCTGTGCATCCTCGCTGCCATGATACATCACCTGCTTCATGCCCAGCAGACCCCAGTCTGGTCCATGGCTCATTTACTGGTTTCATGCAGGAGGTGTTTGGATCCAGAGCTGTCATCTGGCTGTGCCACGTTTCCATCTGGGTGCTGCTGTAATCCCAAAGTCTCCATCCCGACGTGGGCGAAGCCCTGGCCTTGCAGGTCAAGCTGCTGCCAGGCTGTGGTGGTGACACGTGTGCCCACCCCCGCACACACGCGTGCACAGGGACACAGATCTTGTTCCTGTGACCCTGGCTTGCTCAGCCAGCAGCACATGTGTGCCCACTCCTTGGGCATCCCAAAAGCTGCAGCTCAGCTGCTGCAGGACTGCCACAGGCTCTCGGGACTAGGCTATGGGACAGGGGTCACAGCTGATGCTGCTGAAGGCCACAGCCTGGGCACTGAGCTGCCCTGGTGCCACCGGGCACTGCTCTGCCCCTGTGCCATCTGAGACATGGTGGGCTGCCATGGGGTTTGGCCCTAGTGCCCCACATTGCCCTTGCTTGGTGACCTGATGCTCCAGCGTCCGGATCCAACCCAGACCTGAGGCAGGGACGCTGGGATAAGAGCTGCCAGCTCCAGCCAGCGCTGCTGAAGGTCAGAGAGGAGGATTAAATTAACGAGCCACAAGCTGCTCCTTCCCTTCCTAATGACTTGCCTGGCATCCAGCACCACCATGACCACCCCTTTGCCAGGCAGGACAGGGTGTAAATCCAGTGAGCATTTCCATGTGGGTGCAGTGAGGGAGGTGTGCAGGAGCTGGGACCCCCAGCGAGGAGAGGGACCCCCACTGCAAGTCTGGGGGTGTCTGGGTGCCTCTGAGCTCCTCCAAACTCATGGTACTCCCCAGGGTAGTGGGGCACAGGAGCGCACTGAGCCCACAGCTCAGAGATCCGTGGCAGGAATTCAGCTCGTGCAGACAAGAAAGCGAAGCCCTACCCCTAAGAAAAAACCCGAAGCCGTGATTGAACGTGCACTTGAAAGCTGCTGGGGAATATGAATGTGCCTTTGAAGTAAAAGGGCTTCCATTTGTTAAGCAGAAAATGGAGCTGTGTGGTTCGATTTATAGTTTTACTTAGCAAATAAAACAGGAGAGGAGTAAGTGGTTCTGCCTCACTCTGCTCCCAGCCCCTCCACCCCTTCACCCCCCGAGTTAAAAGCTTGGTGCTTCGGAGATGCTACAAAGGCAGCCAGGAATAAAGCAAAGGAGCAGCTTAGATAAACCCACAGCAGGCTGAGCCCTTCTCAGTGGGCTTGTGGAATGGCTTAGGGGGGCACAAGGGCCAGGGCAGGGGGCTGGGGAGGTGGCTGCTGGGTTATGGTTATGCCTACAGAACCGTGGAATGGTTGGGATTGGGAGGCACCTCAAAGATTGTCTCATTCCACCCCCTGCCAAGGGCAGGGATCCAGTGATGAGTGGTCGTGGTGCTGTAGGGCTGGTGGGATGTGGGGCTGGCATGTCCCTCACCCCCTCTCCCTCCTCTCTCCACAGACGATGTCTCCCCGTACTTCAAGACAGAGCCGGTGCGGAGCCAGGTGCACCTGGAGGGGAACCGGCTGGTCCTGACGTGCATGGCCGAGGGCAGCTGGCCCCTGGAGTTCAAGTGGCTGCACAACAGCCGGGAGCTGACCAAGTTCTCCCTGGAATATCGGTGAGTCCAGAGAGGGTTGTCAGTCACCAGAATGAGCCACCCAGGGAGGTGTTCAAGGAACAACTGGATGTGGCACTCAGTGCTGTGGTCTGGTTGACGAGGTGGGGATCAGTCACAGCTTAGACTTGATAGTCTTGGAGGTCTTTTTCAACCGGAGTAATTCTGGGATTCTGAGTCCTCACCGATGCTGCCGAGCATCTGTGGTGAATCCCACCCGGCACACTGGTCGCTGACAGTGGGATCTGCCAGGGCTGCCATCCCAGGAGGCAGCACAGAGGCAGCAGTTGGCAGTTCAGGAGCTGCTGGCTCTGTTTGGAGAGCAAATGGGGAATTTTAGCAGGTCAACACTGGGGAGGAGGTGTTTGCACAAGCGGATTAACACCTTAGCACCGGGCAGGGGATCACAGCTGGCTCGTGGCTCCCTGGAACAGCTAGACCAGGGAAGGGGCAAGACAGAGTGGCATGAGGGAGTGCGCAGATCTGGGCATCCAGCCCTGTGTGCCAACTAATCCTGCCACAGAGCAGTTCTAGCCCCTTGGAGCTGGCCTTTAAATCAAGGCGGGCACCTCTCGCTGTCTCTTCTGAGTGCGTGTGTCATCCTCTCTGTTTTAATCAATAATTCAGGTCGAGACAAGCCGTTCCCCCTTTAAAGGCATCCAATTCAAGGGCTTCGTGTTGCTGTAGCAACGCGGGGCTGCTCCGGGATGCCAGGAACAAAGATAGCGTGGCTGGGTGATGTCCCCTCCCCAGCACCGTGCCATGCTGGGATCCTGGAGCCCTGGCCACCCTTGGGGACCCTGGGGGCTGTCCCCCACTAAGCCATGGTGGCTGCAGGTCTGTCATGCCCCTGATGTCCCCAGCTCAGTGCTGGATGTTGGCACTGGTGCCAGAGCCCCTTGTCCCCAGCCGTGGTGTGGAGCCCCACAATTCCCACAGCTCATACTTGTCTAGAGTGACAGCTCATTCCCAGGCAGGACAACGGTGCAGGATCCCATTCCTGGGCTCTGCCCTGTGCTCAGAGTGAGTTGGGATACCTGGGGGGCACCTCCAAACCCAGAATGGGGACTTCTGACTTCCTTTCCTGGATTTCTCCTGGGTTTGATCCATGCCTCAGTTTACCCTTCTGTAGGAAAGATACCAGCACTCGTGTCTGTGCTCTGGGATGCCCATCAGGTCCATATCCCTGCATTGCTGCATCGCTGCATCCCAGCTCCAAGGTGACTCCCTTCCACTGGAGCCCCCAGCCCCTGCCTGCAGCTCCAACATCCAGCCAGAAAGGATTAGGGAAGGAAGCAAGAAAACAAACAAACACGTGGGGAAAACCCAAACAAACCCAGCGCAGCAAATGAAGCAAAGAGCTGCCGTGCAAATCCCTGCCTGGCTCAGAGGAACCTGCCGGCATCCCTTCGCTCTGCCCGGGGCTCCGTGGGGATTTAGAGTGTTGAGACGATCGTTTGGCCGTCTTGCCTGGCATTGAAGGCTGCTGGTGAGAAAGCAAAGGACCAAAATTAGTTATGATGGGCAGAAATTGAATTTTAATAGAGCTGTCGGTGGCGCGGAGCCAGCCCGCTCAGGCAGTGGGAAGGTTGTAATTAAAAGTTAACGAGTTTAGAAACGGAGTAATCCTTGGAGAGGGGAAGGGCTGGTACTGATGGCCAGGGAGGCCCAGGGATGCTCCTGGCCATGTGAGGTCAGGAATGGCTCTGGGGGCACTGGTGGTGTGGGTGAAGGATGCGGGGTGCAGCCAGTCCCTCCCAGCTTGGTGCTGGTCTGTGTCCCCTGGCGTGTCCCCACTCCAGGGGCAGGAGGGACCTTCCCCAGGGCCCGGCTGTGCCCGTGAGGGAGGCTTTGGAACAGGGTGGCTGGGACATCTGGGCATGGTGGTATCAACACAGTTCCCGGCCACCTTTGGTAGCATTACCTCGTGCTTCCCAGCCAGGGCAGTGTGTCTCCAAGCATTCCATCCTCCTCATCCTCACTGATGCTCCCCAGATCCTCTCCTGAGCAGGGCATCCCTCTGCTGTGGTCGCCCTTGTGCATTGTACCCATTTGGGGGGCTGTGGGTGGGGCTCTCGGCACCCCCTCCCCACTGATCGCCCCTCTTCATCCTCGCTGATGGTCTCAGGAGCTCACGCCACGTTCCAAGGGAAGGAGCCGCTTTCCCAGTTTGGCAGCATGTTTCCATGGCGACCGCCCTTTCCTTCCCGCAGCGATTCCGACGCCAGTTTGCCACCGGAGCGGCTGTTGGCGAGCAGCGAGGGCCAGGTGGGCAACGGGCTTGGCAGGTCCCTGGCCCTGAGCCAGCGAGGGCCACAGCAGTGCCTCAGAGTGCAGGTGGAGCTGATCCCTCAGGAGCACCCTGGGGACCACAGCAGGAACATGGACCAGCTTGGCTCTGTGTTCATGCAGAGCCATCCTCCCTCAGGAGCATCCCGGGGGATCAAGTGTGATGAAGAGCTCCAGAAGGACTGGAGACCAGCCTGGCTCTGTGTGTGTGTGTGTAGAGTCAGTCCCCCTTGGGAGCCAGCCCTAGGGACTGTGAGCTGACTGGGGACCAGTCTGGCTCTGTGTGTGTGTGGAGTTGTTCCCCCGTGGGGACTGCAGGGGGGTTGGGGACCAGTCTGGCTCTGTGTGTACACATGAACCCAGGAACTCCCTGTGTGGGAGCATCCCTGGGGCCACTGGGAATCAGGGACCAGCCTGGCTCTGTGTGTGCCCATAGACCTGTGTCCCCAAGAACATCCTTGTGGGCAGTGTGGGATCAGGAACCACCCTGTCTTCCCCACTTGCTGCCTCCATTGCCTGCTACTGGCATGGGGTGCAGCTTTCCCATGGGATCCCCACTGCCCTCTGAGCCAGGAGATCCCCCAGTGACACCCCGTCCCCTTCGATGCCCACTGTGCCCTCAGCTGAGGTGACAGCAAGGAGGGTGGCAGAGCCTTGCCCACACAGCCTTGCCCTGGCACTGCTCTCCAGGGCCAGCTCTGTTTTTCCCTGCATAATCTCTCCAGTGTCAGGCTCTCCACGAGCTCTCCGGAGCCCGACTGCTCCTCGTACGAGGAATCATAACATGCAAATCAGGCAGCTTGATGTCTTTAATGAAATCCTCGGAAGGAAAGCGCTTCTCTGGTGAATTGAGGATATTTATTTCTCATACAAGAAATTTAACATGCAGATTAGTTGGGTCTGGTAATTTATCACATGAGATTGTCCTATTAAGGGTTGCACCAAGTCCTGCTGCCTTTGGAAATTACCTTACATATAGATTACCTCTGGACAGACTCCCATCTGTAGGGATGCATCTTCTACCTCCTAAATCAGCCCTCGTGCCTCTCCTCACGCCGCTCCACAGCTGGTGCAGGAGCCTAGCAGCTACTAAAGCATCCCCCACCTCTCCTCAAAAGCCCAGATATCCTTTGCTGGGATCTTGGGGCTAGGAAAAGTGTAATCCCATCTCCAACACTGGCTGGCTTTGCCCCAGCTTCCCCAGCCAAGCAGGGCTGGCATGATGGAGGCTACCAGTGCCATCCCCTTCCAGCCCCAGGGTAGATTTTCCAGCATGTGGTGCATCTGATCCATTCCCATCTCCTTTCAGGAGCCTTTCTACATGGGCTCACCAAGATCTGAGGCAGATTTAGAGTTGATTTGCGGCTCTTCAACCCCTCCCTTCTTGCTGGGCTGTTTTGGGGTGCATGTTTCCCCAGGATGCAATGACACAGCAGCTGCACATACAGGACCCTGCCAAGCCTTTAAGGCCCATTGAGGACCCCAAAGGATTCATGCCCATAGTCCCCAAATTATGTAAAATATGGAGCCAGAAGCCTCTAAAAATCCCACTGCTTGCTTGGAGTTCACCCCTGCTCTGGTGGGACCATCTCTTTGCCAGCCCAGGTGCAAAGCCCAGCCCTCTCCCCTGGGGAGCTAATTGCCATGCAATGATTTAATTAATGGGAGCTGATGAACACTGGAGGGGCTGCAGACAGGCTGGCTTGGAGCCCAGCAGGATGTTCCTGGTGCCTGTGGCTCCGGCGGGGTTGGTGTCACCTTCAGCATCGCCACAAGTGGCAAAGCCCCCAGGAGTGCTGGTGAGGAGCACTGAGCAGGGAATGGGCAGCATAGGGTGGTTTTCCCTGGGAATGCTTGTGCTGGGAAGGCTCCTGTGTGGCTCTGTGCCTTGTTTGGGGTTGGGGAGGGTACGTGGGGTTGGTGTGAGTGAGCAGCAGCAATTGCAGGGCACAGGGCAGCAGTGCCAGGGAGCCACACTGGCATCAGGGCTGGCAGGAGGCATGTGGTGGGATGGCCATGGAGAGGATCCCCAGGCAGCCACAGAGGAGGTGGACAGGGAACTCTCGGACCTGTAGATGCCACCGGAGCTGGATGATGGCCAAGCTCCTGGTTAGTGACGCACCGGAGCCCTCCGGATGCCGCAGCGTGGATCGAGGCTCGTGCGCCCGCTCCGTCCCTGCTCCGCAGGAAGGAGGCTGATTAATACACGGGCATTAATTATTAACTGGCTCATTGTTCTGGCAGGGCCAATTGAGGCAGCGATTTACAGGGCCGCCGGCGCCTGCCCAATTCCCACGGCCGAGGGAAAACACTTCAGGCAAGCGGGAAGGCAGTGGCCACGTGTTTCAAAACAGAGCCCGTTCCAATCAGGAGCTAATTGAGATCCAATAACACAGTTAACAGGGGCTGATGGAATACCAGGGGGGTGTTTAAAGCCATATTGAGCGTTGGCCCGGCGCGGGTGGAGGTGCCGGGACATGCACTCGGATGCTGCGAGTCGTTAAACCTCTGCTAAGTGTGTTTTAATGCTCACTTGACATTTCATTATCCTGCAGTAACTATTCAAATACACGTCCCCTCTAGAATTAATTAGTCGTTATAGAGGATATTAATCAAAGGGGACTGTGCCAATGTGCTTCTATCCAAAATCCGATCCAGCTGTTGCTGTTACTGGGCGGCATTGGAAGAACCTCACAGATATCTGCACTCTTGTGGCTTTCAATTTGATGGATCAAATCCTTTGGCTGATGCTTTTCCCGGCCCCTCTCCACCCCCTCAATCTAAGAATAATTCGGCAGCGTCAGCCCCACGCTTCTCAGCAACCCTACAATAATAGAGCCACGGCAGCAGCCAAGGCTGGGGCACGGCTGTGCCAGAGCGGCACGGGGAACAATCCTACCGGAACGCCGCAGTGCCGGTGCGTGTCGGTGGTGCCGTGCCAGGATGGCACAGTGAGGAGCTGGTCACACCGCTCTGCCCTGCCCTGCCTCGCTCATGGAATCATGGATGGATGGATGGATGGAGAGGTTGTCATTCCTGATGTGCAGCCATCCATCTGTCAGAATAATCCGGTGCCAAAGCTGCTTCTGCAAACCCGCCGGTCCCCCAGCACAGGGCTCCTGGCTCCGGAGCCCCCTCCTGACCCTGGGTCCGAGCAGGGCACAGCCACTTCCTGACAGAGCCAGGAGGCCACCTCTGTTTTCCATCAGTGTGTCCTCCTGCAGCGCGGGTCAGTCCTTGCTGCGGAAGGGCTTTTCCCCATGGACCATGCCCTGTCAACCTCTGTCTTTGCAAAGAAGCCAAACAAACCTCTGGAACAGCGGAGTCAGCAGCAAGGGCTGCGCTGAGAGCTTGGCCAGACCTCACCTCTGTCCTGGCTGGAGTGGGGGCAGATGGGCAAAGCCACCCGGTCAGGGCACCAGGATCAGTCCTAGCTGGAGGGCCTGCTTGGCACAATGGAACCAGGAGCTCCAGGCCATGGAGGAAGCACCGTGATCTTGGCTCAAACTGGGAGGGCTGCCTGGGGTGACATTCACCCCTTCTCCTGCCCATAGCACATCCCCCTTTGCAGGTGTGACAGTGAGAGTGACACTGGGGGTGAAATCAATTCCTGTCCCCTTCCAGCCCAGCGTGATGTGGGAAGGAAATCAAATCCGAGTGGTGTTGGATAAAAGCCTCCAGGAGAGAACAAAGTCTGTGCTGGTTTGGTTGATGACTGCGGGCTGGGCTGTGCCGGCAATTGATTTCCTTTCTCCGGGCTATTTTCAGCCACTGAGGTGTGCGCGAAAGTGCTGCTGCTTAATAGCTCCTCCAGCTCCTGTGTGTGGGGACCAGACCCCCTTAATTGGATTTGCAGGAGTGTCCAATGGCAGGCAAAGGTTCCACATGCCCACAGAGGGGTCCTGGCTCCCAATGTGGGGGAGCAAAGCACTGCTGAGGGGCTGTGGGTGCTCCAGGGGTGGGGGTGGTTTGGGTCCCATGGACTGTGCCGAGGGCTTTTCACCGTCCCCCTCCCGGGATGAGGGTTTGGAGGGGACATGGTGCACAGGGATCTCTTTGGGGACACATGTACCCATCTGCTGCTGAGCATCAGTGAGTGTCCGACCATCCGTCTGTCCATCCGTGCGTGTGTGTTCGGGAGTCACGGTGTGATTTATTAACGAGGACACAGCAAGGAGAGCGGGCCCATTATTCCTGGCGTCTGCATCCTCTCCTGACAGCTCCGTGGAATTGAAATATCTTATTTAAAGCCTCTGGGGAGCATTTTTAAATATCAGGCATGACACTCAAGGACTCGTTCCCAAAGGGCACCATCCCTCCTCCCATGGGGACGGGTGACCCCGGCACGCCACGTGGGTGGGTGAGTGGGTGGGTGTCACCGGCAGGTTTGATGCCAGCCCTGCCATGCCCACCCTGTCTCCATGGTGCCACCAGGCGAGGTGGGAGCCCTGTGTCCCTGTTGCCATCTCCCATGTGGGGAGGTGGGCGTGGGGCCCACTGCACTTCCCAGCAGAGGGAATGTGCTCTTCAGGTCTTATGAAAGTTTAATTTACACTCAGTTCTCAGAAGAACAAACAAAGCTCTGCCGAAACAGCCTGTGGCGTGTTTTAACACAAGATTAGATTTTGGGCAAGGAGGGCTGAGCTTGCTTATTTATTCCCTCTCTGCTTTATCTCGGAGCACTCCCCACTGGGGACGGCAGCGCTGCAGCACCTGCCCAGGCCCCCAGAGACTCTCTCATCTGTTTTGGGATGGGGGAACAGGAGCTCCTCCTCCTGCTCTGGATGGTCTGGTGGCTGCAGGGTCTGACCTGGGGACCAGAGTGACGCTTGGGGGGTGGGCAACTGGAGTCATGGTCTTTTCCTTTATCTGCTCATCATGTGCTGTGCTGGCAGCTGATAAGAGCAGACATGGGGATGATAAGGGGGTTCAGTCATGACTCATCAGAGCAGTGCTGGGCTTGGCTGTGCTGAGGTCCAGGCTGAGTGACGCTAGCAGATCCCAGTGCCTGTGCTGGGGCTTGGTGCAGGGGTCAGGACAGCAGCTGCCAGTCCCCAGGAGCCACCCCTGTGTTTGACAGCTCAAAGCCACTTGCCCAGCACCTCCAGCTCATGGTGGTGGGTCACATCCACCCCCTGGGAGGGTGATGGGCACTGGCTCATGCTGCCTGTGGTGCAGCAAAAGCACCTCCTGTGTGCGTGGCCATGAGTTCCTCTGTGGCAGTGAAGGACACTGGGGTGTCCCCAGCATGCACACACATGTCTGTGCACACGTACATGCCTGCATGGACACACACATGTATGTAGTATGTGCAGCTTGAACAGCAGCTCCTTTGGGAAGGAATTGGCACCTGGCACAGGTGCTGCTGCCCAGCAGTAACTGGGGAGCATGTGTAGGACCTGCAGCATCTCTCAGGGTCTGTGACAGTGTATGGATGTCCCCCCACCACTGAGGGGGCTCCTGTCTCCCACAGGTACATGATCACCTCCCTGGACCGCACACACGCCGGATTCTACCGCTGCATCGTCCGCAACCGGATGGGAGCTCTGCTGCAGCGCCAGACTGAGGTGCAGGTGGCCTGTAAGTGACTGTCCTGCTCCGTGGGGACTGGGTTGGGTCATTTGCTCCCAGAACTGTGGGGCAGCTCTGGTGTGGGTGCCACTGATGGCCAGCACATGCAAGCCTGGAGCATCCCTGGGGTGACTGGCAGGGACATCCAGAGCATTTCTGGGGTGGTGCTGGCAGGAGCGTCCAGTGATTTAAGGGGTAATGAGTGTGCTGAGGCCTGGGATTGTGGCTTTATGCCCCAAAGGGTTCTGCCCCTCTCTGTCACACCTTCCCTCTGGGATGCCCTCAGTCCCATCCCCTTAAACACCTCCTGAGGAGCGGTGACAAATCAGGAAGCTAATGAGAAATTAATAAGGCAGCTGTGCTAACAACTAATGATAATGGCAAAGTCATTAAAAAAGGATTCTTTACATGTTTTTAATTACAGCAATTAAGGGAAGTCAATAAAAATCTCCTGCCCCCCCAGCTCCATGCCCCCTGCTTCCCTCTGCCTCCTTCAACCACTGTGTGCTTCCACCTTGGGCAGGGAGTGGGGCAGGTGCGCCCCATCCTTGTCTGTGAAGTCAAGGTCATGCTGGCATGCTCCTGGTGCTAGGCCATGGGTTGTGGCATGGAGAGGGCCCAGGGAGCCCTGGGACTGAGCCCTCCTTGTTGTGGCTGCATCCTATCCTTGGTGGGGGACACATGGACAGCGGTCCCTATCTGGTGAGTGGGTGATGGGGCTGCACAGCTGGAGGGAGGGATCACGAGGAGCAGCCTGTGGGATCTGAGCCACCCCCCACCATCCCACACCCTGAGCCAGCCAAACCACCCCAGCTGAGGAGAGGATGGAGAGCAACTCCCAGAGCAGCCCCTCTGCATCCTCTGAGGAGTCCATCACCACAACCTGCAGCCTGCTCCCCAGCCAGACCTGGGGCTGAATGCCTGGACACATTCCCAGCCTCTCCCCAGCCCCTGACACGGTTCTCTCTCACCTTTTGCAGACATGGGGAGCTTCGAGGACGGTGAGACGCAGCAGAGCGTGTCCCACGGGGAGGCGGCCGTTATCCGCGCGCCCCGCATCGCCAGCTTCCCGCAGCCACAGGTCACCTGGTTTCGGGATGGGCGGAAGATCTCCCCCAGCAGCCGCATGTGAGTACCCCTGGGGTGCCTCCAATATCACCCCCCAGCATCCCTCCCACACCCAGGGGGCTGCATTTCCCGTTGTCCCTACACCAGTGATGTTTAAGCAACGTCTCGAGCACATTGTGCTAAAGCCTGGGGACAGACTTGGTGACTAATGGCTCTTTGTCAGCAGAGAAACGAATTTTTTAATAAAAAATGAAAATAAGGGGGAGGAAGGCAGGCAAAAGGGTGTGATGGAGCCAAGCATGGCACACACACATGTGCCAGGTGTCCCCGTGGGGCTGTGGCAGATCCCGGCACTGGCAGCCACAGTATGCAGGAATTGAATTTGTAACCCCCATTATGCAGGAATTGAACTGGTCTCCTTTCGATTTGCAAAGCGGGATTGAGGAGATAAAACTCCTTTATCTCATATTTAATGGTAAAAAAATATATTCCCCAAAGCATTTTATGTTTCCAGCAGATTAGATCATTCCATTAAATAAAAAAATGAAAAAAAAAAAGTAGAGAAGTCCTATGAATCTGCACCATCCCATGGACTCTGCTTGGCACAGGGGAGTGGGGCATGGTCACCCCCATCATGGGGTTGGTGCCTGGGGTAGGCTGGGGCTCAAATTGAGGGTCCTTGAGCAGATGAGGGGGGGAACAAGGGTCCCAGCTGGCTGCATCTTTCTCCCCATCGTGTTCACATCCCCATCTCACACCACCCTCCCACAGAGCCATCACTCTGGAGAACACCCTTGTCATCCTCTCCACGGTGGCCCCTGACACAGGACGTTACTACGTGCAGGCGGTGAATGACAAGAACGGGGACAACAAGACGAGCCAGCCCATCACACTGACTGTGGCCAGTGAGTGTGGGGGGGCACTGCCCCCCCAGCCCTGCCNTTTGCAGTAAATCTCCTTGGAGGCTCCAACTTCTGCTGACTTAACAGTTCAGCTGCCTCAAAATTTATTTAGGCACTCAGGGCTGTGCTGCAGGTGCTGGTGTGTCACAGGCAGAGTTCCCACTCCAGCTGGATGCAGCCATGTCTAGGAATGGCTGCAGGCTGGGGTGCAGCAGTGTCACCCCTGCCTTGTGTTCCCCTCCTGGGGGACACCCCTGTAGCCTCATCCCTCCTCTTTCTTTGGACTCTCCAGGACTTCCGATGGTCCCCCATCCCATTTGAGTGGTGACAGCCCATCCCATGGGAGATGCCTCAAAGTGACATCAGTCCTGTCAGAGTCTCACCCCGTCCCCTCCCGCTGCTCCATGGGGGTTATCCCTATCCGTGGCAGGCTCTGCCTGTCTGCCTTCCCCATTAATCTGTTTTCCCATCCCTCGGCATCCCGGAGCACCATAAACATCCCGGAGCCCATGTTTATGGATTCAGCTCTATCAGCAGCTTTCAAGCTGATCGCATTTTTACAGCACCTACACGAGGGTTTTTTATTGTTGCCATCATTTTGCTTTATGTACTCCCTGCTCCCTCCTCCCTGCCTGGTGGCCATGCCGTGGGCTCCCATGGGAGAAGAGAGTTTAGGGAAAGCTGGGAAGGCACCCTGAGGGACTCTTGGTCCCTGTCACCTTTGTCTCCTTCATGCCAGGCAGACGGGGTCTGGGTGCCCCAGGGTGGGCAGGGGGTGCTCATGGCTGTCCCTCTGGCCTCCTTCTCCCCAGATGTGGGTGGCCCAGCTGATCCCATCGCACCCACCATCATTGTCCCACCCAGGAACACCAGCGTGGTGGCTGGGACCTCGGAGGTGACCATGGAGTGCGTGGCCAATGCCAGGTGAGTAGCAGGATGGACATGGGAATGGGTATGGGGGGATCTCCCTATTGGCATTACCAGGCCTCAGGGCTGAGTGCCCCCATGTTCTTTCTCACCACGCCTCTGGGATCCTGTGGGATGGAGGTACAGCTCCTCAGTCCTGTGGGATGGAGGGAGATGGGTGGCTCAATGGAGGCTGGAGCTGGTTCTTGACACTCTCCTGGTCCCCCAGGCCACTGATCAAGCTGCACATCATCTGGAAGAAGGATGGGGTGCCCGTCTCCAGTGGGATCAGCGACTACAGCCGCCGGCTCACCATCCTGCACCCGACGCTGAGCGACAGTGGCTACTATGTGTGTGAGGCTGTGCTGCGCAGCAGCAGCGTCCCCCCCGTGGCTGCTGGCGCCTTCCTGTCCGTCCTGGGTGAGCTCCTGCCCCTGGGCAGCCTGCACCACGTGGGCAATGATCTGGGGAGCTCTCAGCCCTGGGGCTGAGATGGGTAGGAACAGGTGGGGTCACTGGGGTGGTCCCAGGATCCTGGTTCTACCCCAGCCCCCTGCCCTTGGCAGAGCCCCCGCAGTTCACCAAGGAGCCAGAGAGACACATCACAGCCGAGATGGAGAAGGTGGTGGCCATCCCCTGCCAAGCCAAAGGTGAGCTGCTCCCCAGCCCCTTCCCCACACTGCTGTGACACCATGCCTGATGTGGCTCTACCCTGGCAGGTGTCCCCCCTCCTGAGATGGCCTGGTACAAGGATGCTGCACCCATCCACCTGGAGAAGCTGTCCCGCTTCCAGCTGCTGGAGGATGGCAGCCTGCAGATCAGCGGGCTGGTCCCCGATGACACTGGCATGTTCCAGTGCTTCGCCCGCAATGCGGCTGGCGAGGTGCAGACCACCACGTACCTGGCTGTGACCAGTAGGTGCCAGCCCCCTTCAGCCTCCAGTCAGGGGTGCCCTGCCTTGGTTGTGGGTGGATGTATTTAGGACTCCCTGGTTGATGCTCATGGATCCCAGGAAACTCTCCTGTGTGGGTGGGATCCCTTCCTCACAATGCTCCTGGAGCGGGTCAGCTCCAGGCTGGGCATGGGGAAGGGCTTCAGCGGGGGCTGTGCATCTCTGTGCCCTACAGGCATCGCCCCCAACATCACCCGGGGTCCCCAGGACAGCGCAGTTATTGATGGCATGTCTGTCATCCTCAACTGCGAGACCTCGGGGGCTCCGCGCCCAGCCATCACCTGGCAGAAAGGTAAAAGGGGCTGGGGGCAACCACTGCTGGGCTCCCTGGCCCCCAGGCGTGGCCAATGGCTGTGGGGCTGACGGGGCCCCCCCGTGTCCCCAGGGGAGCGGGTCCTGGCCAGTGGCTCAGTGCAGCTGCCGCGTTTCACACTGCTGGAGTCGGGCAGCCTCCTCGTGAGCCCCGCGCACCTGCCCGACGCCGGCACCTACACCTGCCTGGCCACCAACTCCCGTGGCGTGGACGAGGCATCTGCAGACCTGGTCGTCTGGGGTAAGGGACTCACCGGAGTGCCCGTGTCACCTGCGCTGTGGCAGCCAGGATGGACCCGCCCAGCTCCACAGGCGGGATGGAGCTCTCTGTGTGTGCCAAGGATGGGTGCTGGTTTTTGTGGGTGCACATGGGGCTGTACCTGCCGGTGCCACCCCTGCAGCCCTCTGGGCAGTGCCAGTGGCTCATTCTGTCCTCCTGCAGCGAGGACACGTATCACTGACCCGCCGCAGGACCAGAGTGTCATCAAGGGAACCAAGGCTGTCATGAGCTGTGGGGTCACCCACGACCCCAGCGTGGACGTCAGGTGAGTGTGACAGGGCTGGGAGGGTTGGAGGGTCCAGGCACCCCCAGGCTGCCAACCTGGCTGGCGTTACCACTCTCAGTGTGCCGGGGGAGAGAGATGGGGGTCCTCCACCCCAGCCCTGTGCTGGTGGTCCTGCAGTGCCACCTGGTGCCTTGCAGATGGGGAGCTCCTGGTCCCCTCTCGTTGTTTGGGGGCTGCAGGGCACAAACACACCTGGTTCCCCCCGGCACAGGTACGTCTGGGAGAAGGACGGGGCACCCCTGGGGCCCGAGAGTGGCCCGCGGGTGCGCCTGGATGAGGTGGGCACCCTCCACATCTCCCAGACCTGGTCAGGTGACATTGGCACCTACACCTGCAAGGTGATCTCGGCCGGGGGCAACGACTCACGCAGCGCCCACCTCCGTGTCCGGTGAGATGCCCCTCATTCCTGCCAGCACCCCACGCCCGGGGCTGTGCCCCCTCTCTCCCTCCCTAACCCCCCTGTCCAGGCAGCTCCCCCACGCTCCCGAGAGCCCCGTGGCCGCCCTGAGCCCCCAGGAGAAACGGGCCATCAACCTCACCTGGGCCAAACCCTTCGATGGCAACAGCCCCCTGCTCCGCTACGTCGTGGAGGTCTCCGAGAACAGTAAGGGGCTGCTGCCAACCCCCAGCATTGCTGGCACTGGGAAAAGCCTGTGGCATCGCCCCGGTGCAGGGGATGCTCTGGGGAGCTTGGGGACCCCAGGACTCATCAGCTGGGCAGGGGACCCCAGCATCCTGCAGGTCAGATCCCCCACCCCGCTGCCCCTGTCCCCCCACAGATGCTCCCTGGACTGTGCTGCTGGCCAGTGTGGACCCCGAGGTGACATCAGTGACAGTGCGGGGCTTGGTCCCTGCTCGCTCCTACCAGTTCCGCCTCTGTGCCGTGAATGACGTGGGCAGGGGGCAGTTCAGCAAGGACACAGAGAGGTGAGACATGGCTGGGGGCACCAGCAGGGCTGGCAATCCTTGGGTGCTCATCCCACCTTGTCCCTGCAGGGTGTCCCTACCCGAGGAGCCCCCCTCTGCGCCCCCTCAGAACGTCATCGCCAGTGGCCGTACCAACCAGTCCATCATGATCCAGTGGCAGCCGCCCCCTGAGAGCCACCAGAACGGTGTCCTCAAGGGCTACATCATCCGGTAGGCGATGGGGGGATGTCCGGGGGTTCCACCCCTAGTGTTGGTGGAGATGCTGGCAGCTCTGATGGCACCTGGTCACCAGGTACTGCCTGGCTGGGCTGCCCGTGGGATACCAGTTCAAGAACATCACCAATGCTGAGGTCAACAACCTGCTCCTGGAGGACCTCATCATCTGGACCAACTACGAGATCGAGGTGGCTGCGTATAACAGTGCTGGCCTGGGGGTCTACAGCATGAAGGTGACTGAGTGGACCCTGCAGGGAGGTAGGCAGGGCAGGCAGGGGTGGACAGGGACGGGCAGGGGTTTTGTGGGTGCCCTGATAGCAAAAGGTTGTGCCTATTGGGGTGATGGGGTTGGTGGCAGGATGATGGATGCGAGTGTCCCAGGAAGACTGCTATGTGCTGGGGGAGGGATGACCAGGGGCTGCAGAGGCCAGCCAGGGGCATCACCCTGGCATCCTCGGGGCTGGCACTCAGCTGATGGAGGGGATCTCGGGGAGCTGGAGCTGCTGTGAGCTGTCCCTTCCTCCCGCAGTTCCCACGGTGCCTCCGGGGAATGTGCAGGCAGAGGCCACCAACTCCACCACCATCCGCTTCACCTGGAACCCTCCCAGCCCCCAGTTCATCAACGGCATCAACCAGGGGTACAAGGTGAGGGGCAATTCCCCTGGGTCCCCCAAAAATGGGGCAGCTGGGAGGGGAAAACTCCTTGGTCAACCTTTTCAAACTGTCTCAGCAACTCCTCACCAAAATCCTGGATTTTAATTGGATCTGTCCTGACTGTTAAAATAATATTTACTGTTATTTAACACTTGCATGGGCTTGGAGTCTCCCATGCTCTCTAATTAATTCCAAATTGCAATTAATTCAAATTTACATTATTGAAATTGAATTAAAACATTAAACTTGTGTCTTAATCCACTCCAAGAAGTTCGGGAATTTAATTGCCGCTGGATGAGATAACCAGCGTGAGTAGGATATTTAACATTCTTATTAAATGCCACTTAGTATTTTTGATTAGTATTTTTAGGGCCTAATTAGTGTTTAATTAAGTTGCTACAGGCTATCTCACACAATACCAATTAAATGCCCAAACATCCCTCCTGGATGCAGGCGGGCGGGTGATCCCGCGCCGTTATCGATGGAGTTAATCACAGCGCACGCTCCGTGAACACGCGCTGGCAGAGGCATCAAGTGCTCCCCGCACCGTTAATTGATATTTAATCAACTCTGAATTAATAAGAGGAGTCTGGGGGTGCCCGGAGGATGGTGTTTGTGGTAAGGATGTGTGTGGATAGGACATGGCAAGTGGCATCCTCATGCCAGCTCCTTCCTCCCGCAGCTCATCGCGTGGGAGCCGGAGCATGAGGAGGAGGCGACGGTGGTGACGGTGCGGCCCAACTTCCAGGACAGCGTCCACGTGGGATACGTGGCAGGGCTTCGGAAATTCGCCGAGTACTTCACCTCGGTGCTGTGCTTCACCACGCCGGGGGACGGCCCGCGCAGCCCCCCGCAGCTGGTGCGCACCCACGAGGACGGTACGGGGAGGCTCTACGTTCCCACGGGACAGACCCTGCCCACCCTCTGGCTGCTCCTGGAGAGGGGGAGCAGCCCCCAATGGGCTGCTTGGTCCCACTGCCGAGCCCTGGGAAGCCCCTTCCAAGGGGAGCCCCCTCCACACTTGCTCCTTGCGTGGGTCCTGTGGGTGCTGAGTTGGGGTGTCTTTGGGCAGTGCCTGGCCCCGTGGGACACCTCAGCTTCAGTGACATCTTGGATACATCCCTGAAGGTCAGCTGGCAGGAACCGCTGGAGAAGAATGGAATCCTGACAGGTAATAAAGCACTGGCAGGTACTGCCTCCTGCATCAGTTCTCTTCCTACTCTGTAGCATCTCCCCCTGTTCCCATTCCCACCCCACAGCATCTCCCACCTGTCCTCTGCCCATCCCTGGCCCTGCTCAGCCCCTCGGGGTTGGCAATACAAGGAGCCAACACAGAGGGTGCATTCCAGGCTACCGGATCTCGTGGGAGGAGTACAACCGCACCAACACGCGGGTGACCCACTACCTGCCCAATGTGACCCTGGAGTACCGCGTCACTGGCCTCACCGCCCTCACCACCTACACCATCGAGGTGGCCGCCATGACCTCCAAGGGCCAGGGCCAGGTTTCTTCCTCCACCATCTCCTCGGGGGTTCCTCCAGGTGAGTTCAACAGTGTGGGGATGCTGGGAGGCTGTGGGCAGTGATGGGGGTGAGTGGCTGGTGCCACTCATCCTATTCTGTCCCCACAGAGCTTCCTGGTGCCCCCACCAACCTGGGCATCTCCAACATCGGGCCCCGCTCTGTCACTATCCAGTTTCGCCCAGGCTATGATGGCAAAACCTCCATCTCCCGCTGGCAGGTGGAGGCACAGGTACAGGGTGGCTCAGGAAGGGGAGAGTGAGGGCGTGCTGGGGGGCAGCTCAACCCACACCCCACTCCCATCCCACAGGTGGGCCAGAATGGTGAAACTGAAGAATGGGGGCTTGTCCACCAGCTGGCCAATGAGCCCGACACCCGTTCCATGGAGGTGCCCAACCTGAAGCCCTACACCTACTACAGGCGAGTAACCAGGGCAATGCTTGTGGTGTCATCCCCAGGGAACAGAACCCTCTCAGCCCCTGCCGTGACCCACCTCATGTCTTCTCTAAGGGACCAGAGCACTCTTATTCCCCACTATAACCCCACCTTAGTGACCTGCCTAAGGTTTCAGAGGTGTCTTGACCCCCACCATGACCCACTCTCCTCTCTCAGTTTCCGCATGCGGCAGGTGAACATTGTGGGCACCAGCCCCCCCAGCCTGCCCTCCCGGAGGATCCAGACCCTCCAAGCCCCACCAGACATGGCACCTGCCAATGTCACCCTGAGGACGGCCAGTGAGACCAGTCTGTGGCTGCGCTGGATGGTGAGTGGGGTCTATGCCCGTGGGCATGAGCTCATAGGACCTGAAGGGAGATTGAGCAGGGATGGCTGTGGGACATCAGGAGTGATGGTGTGTGTCTCTGCCAGCCCCTCCTGGAGCAGGAGTACAACGGGAACCCTGACTCTGTGGGGTACAAGATCCGGTACGCACGTGTGGACGGGCGGGGGCAGCCGGCGGTGCACGTGATCCGCGACCGCGTGGAGCGGGAGTTCACCATCGAGGACCTGGAGGAGTGGACCGAGTACCGGGTGCAGGTCCAAGCCTTCAATGCCATCGGATTGGGGCCCTGGAGCCGCCCAGTGCTGGCACGCACCCGGGAGTCAGGTACCTCTGCCCACCCCATGGCATTGTGCACCCACCCCGGCCGATTAGGCCACTGACCCTCACTGTCACCCCCCTCCAGTGCCCTCCTCTGGCCCCAGCAACGTGTCAGCACTGGCCACATCCTCCAGCAGCTTGATGGTCCGATGGAGTGACATTCCTGAGGCTGACTGCAACGGCCTCATCCTGGGCTACAAGGTAAGCTCCTGCTTGTAGGTCTGTCCATACCCTGCCTGTGCCCTGCAGCCTCACCCACAACCTTGGGAAGCACAGCTTTCCCTGGGGGAATTGCCCTGTAGACTGCCATGTCCCCAGCTGTGCCACCCCCAAGAGTTGGTGCCCATTGGTGCCAGTCTTGCCCAGCTGTGTCAAATGGGGTCTGTTGCAGGTGATGTACAAGGAGAAGGGCTCGGAGGCGCGTGCCCAGTTCTGGCTGGCAGAGGGCAATTCCTCCCGCAGCGCCCAGCTGACTGGGCTGGGCAAGTACACGCTGTACGAGATCCGTGTGCTGGCCTTCACCAGGATTGGTGACGGCGTGCCCAGCCGGCCCCCTGTCCTCGAGCGGACCCTGGATGATGGTGGGTGACAGCACCTGGAAGGCCTCGGGGGTCCCTGGGTGCTTAAATTCATCCCATCCCGTATCTGTACCTTGGGGTGATCCCTCTCCTCCTGACTGGGACACCCAGGGGTCCCATTCCCAGGAGATGGGATCTGGCACTTTGCCCACACTCATGTGCTCCCTGATGAACCCCATCTCTGCCCCTCCAGTGCCCGGGCCCCCCGTGGGAATCCTCTTCCCTGAAGTGAGGACCACTTTGGTGCGGCTCGTCTGGCAGCCACCTGCGGCACCCAACGGTGTCATCCTGGGTAGGTGGGGAGCCATCCCGGTCATGCCATGGTGGGATGTTCTGCAGAGGGCTTCAGAGGTCCTGTGGGAGCAGGGATCGACGTGGGGAGCCAGAGAGCGGCTCCTTGGGATCCCCTGAGGATCTCAGAGCCCTCAGTGCTGGAGTTCCCCAGCTGGATGCTGGTCCCTGGGTGGGTGCGAGGGAGCCAAACCCCCAGTGCTGTCCCCGTGTGTGAGTTGGGATGGAGAGAGTGGCACACATAGAGGTGGCCCGGGCTGGTGTCCCCTTCTCAGCCCCACTGTTCCTCTCCCTTCCCCTCAGCCTACCAGGTCACGCACCGGCTCAACACCACGGCGGTGGGCGCGGCGGCCGTGGAGGTGCTGGAGCCCAATGCCCGGCAGTTCACGGCCACCGGCCTCACCCCCGAGGCCACGTACCTGTTCCGTGTCGCAGCACAGACCCGCAAGGGCTGGGGCGAGGCGGCCGAGGCGCTGGTGGTCACCACCGAGAAGAGAGGTAACACTGGGGGGAGCGAGCGGTGGCGCGGGGGGCTGTGTGTGCCCACGCAGTGCTCCCAGCCCCCTGCCTCTCCCAGCCCGCCCGCAGCCCCCCGGAAAGCCGCTGGCGCAGCAGGAGGAGGTGCGGGCACGCAGCGTGCTGCTGTCCTGGGAGCCGGGTAGCGATGGGCTCTCCCCTGTGCGCTACTACACTGTGCAGAGCCGGGAGCTGCCCGATGGAGAGTGGGCACTGCACTCCACTGCCATCAGCCACAACGCCACCGCCTTTGTCGTGGACAGGTGAGGGGAGATGATGGGGGATGCTTTGGGGAGTTTGCGTGTGTCTCGGTTTCCCCATCCAATCAGAAGTGGTTGTACAAGGCTGGGAAACACTGACCTTGTGGGGTGACTCGGGGTCACTTGCTGGCTTCACTGTCCCTATCCCATTCCACTCTCCCCAGGCTGAAGCCCTTCACCTCCTACAAGTTCCGTGTGAAGGCGACTAATGACATTGGGGACAGCGAGTACAGTGAGGAGTCAGAGTCGCTCACCACCCTGCAGGCGGGTCAGCACAGGCTGCACCTCCTGGGGCAGGGAGAGGGGGTGCCCCACTGCCCATGGAATTCATCCTGTGCCCAGGGCACCCCTCTTGTCCTGGGCATCTCTGGAGCCTCACCACTCTCTTCTGCCCCACAGCCCCTGAGGAAGCTCCCACCATCCTCTCCATCACCCCGCACACCACCACGTCAGTGCTCATCCGCTGGCAGGTACTGTCCCCTCTGCCTTGTGGGGTGTCACAGGACTGGCCACCTGGCCCCGTGGGAGGTGGCACCGAGGTGTTCTGGGGACAGCCACCTCAGGATGCTCAGGAGCCCTAGATCAGATCAGTCCCTCACTGTCATCCCTCCTCTTGCAGCCCCCAGCTGAGGACAAGATCAATGGGATCCTGCTGGGATTCCGGCTGCGGTACCGGGAGCTGGTGTACGACAGCCTGCGTGGCTTCACCCTGCGTGGTATTGGCAACCCTGGTGCCACATGGGCCGAGCTCTCTCGTGAGTGTTCACGCCCTGCCACACCTGGGGATGGGGGGCTGGGCTCACCCAGGCGTTGGAAGGTGAGGGATGGGGCAGCGCAGCATCCTGTGCACCACAGTATCTCTCCTGGGTGCCAGGGTCAGGCTGTAGCCCGTGGAGCTGTCACTGGGCCCCTGGTGCCACCAGCCCCGTGGTCTCTTAACATGTGTGAGTTGTCGCTGGCTCTGCCCTGCTGTGCGCAGCCCCCATGACCCTGTAGTGCAGGTGTCTGTACCTAACATGGGTGTCTGCACCTAACACAGGTGTCTGTGTGATGTCCTGCTGTGTGTCGGGGTGTGCCACTGCCCTCATTCCCCACAAGGAACAGGCTCACATCCTCTCTGGGGGGCAGCAGGGATGGGAATGACAAGGGCAGTGCCTGTGACAGGACCTTGCCCTGTCTCCCTTGTTTAGACCTCCATGGGGACCCCAATGCCCAGACCCAGCTTGTGACACTCACCGATGGGGCTGGAGGATGGAAAGGCTTCTCATTGCTCTGACAGCCCTGTTGGCACCCAGGGGTGACAGGGCCCTTGCAGAGGACCCCTGGCCCACCCTGGGGTGGGTTGCAATGCTGGGGTGGGCACTGGGAGATGGGAGCCCACCCATGCTGTGCCACATGTGGGACTAACCCTGACCTGCTCTCCTGCCCATGCTGCCCAGCCGTCTACGCCGTGCACAACCTCAGCGAGGTGTCCCTCACCCAGTACGAGCTGGACAGTAAGTCACCACTCCCTGTGTCCCACCCATGTCCTCCACTGCCACCCCCATGTGTCCCTCCCCTCCTCCTGCCTGTGCTGTGGGCTGAACTGGGGTGCCCAGTGACCCCTCTGCCTCTCTGTGCCAGTTGCTCCTTGGGGACATCCCCATCTTCCTAACAAAAGCGATCTGCTGGGTCCTCTGGGGATAACAGGACCCCTCACCACAGGGAGGGCCCTGCTCACCCATTCCCCCCTTCCCCCCAGACCTGAGCAAGCACCGGCGCTACGAGATCCGCATGAGTGTGTACAACGCCGTGGGCGAGGGGCCCCCCAGCCCCCCCCAGGAGGTGTTCGTGGGGGAAGCGGGTGAGTCCTTGTGGGGGTGCCCATGGCTGTGGGCTACGGGGAGGGGGCATCACCCAGGCAAGGCACTGCATCCCCCACATGAGTGCTGGGTTTCCCCTCCCTGGTCCTGGCTGGGTGGTGACACGTGCCCTCCCTTGGCACAGTGCCCACCGGAGCGCCACAGAACGTGGCTGTGCAGGCGGCCACAGCCACCCAGCTGGATGTCACCTGGGAACCACCACCCATTGAGAGCCAGAACGGGGACATACAGGGCTACAAGGTACCTCCCGCCACCTAGGAGGGGCTCGGGGGCACGAGGGGCTCTGGGGAGGTGCTGTCTTTCTGGTGGGCACAGGGTGTCCTGGGAGACGCTGTGCATGCCTCTGGGGAAGGGATCCTGGGAATATAGTGGAGGATACGGGATATCCCAAGGACATTGGGGGTGTTCCATCCCGGTGCTGAGCGGCGGCGGGGCACCAGGTGGCGCCGTCGGCCCTGGAATGCGACCGGGATACGGCGGGATACAGCCGGGATGAGTCGGGATGCAGCAGGAGTGATGCCGGGGTGATGCACCGGGTTGCTGCCGCGATGCTCCTGAGATGCAGCCAGGAGACCCAGCCTCATGCTCTAGACACCTCCTTGTCCCCCAATTCCTCCTGCTTGCCCTCATCCCTAAGGAGTCAGGCATGGCTTGAAGGTGCTCTCAGGACTCACTCTCACTTGAGTGACTCTGAGCCTGAGCCAGCCATGCACGAGGCTGTTGCCCAGCACAGCCTGGAGTCCTCCTGGAGGAGAAGCCATTCCTTTCCCTATGGCACACTCAGAGCCCCCAGCCATGCTGGAACAGGGGCTTGGTTGCCTGGGCAGGGCTGTGTGGGGTGTTTGGACACAACAAAGAGCTCAGGGAAGGCAGGATGCGTTGGATCCCTGCATCACCCGTGTCTCCATGCCCTCTCCTCCTGCTCCTGCAGATCCACTTCTGGGAGGCGCAGCGCCAGAACGAGAGCGCGCGGGTGAAGACCCTTTTCCTGCCTGAGAACGGGGTGAAGCTGAAGAACCTGACAGGGTACACCTCGTACTGGGTCAGCGTTGCTGCCTTCAACGCTGCAGGAGATGGGCCCCGCAGCCCCCCCGTGAAGGCACGGACACAGCAGGCAGGTGGGGCCTGTGGCACAGCCCCCCAGCACCCTCCTGCTCTGGGCTCTGTGGGGTGGTGTCTCTGTGGATCTGGCATCAGGGATTCCCCTTCATCCCAGCTGCACCCCAGCTCCTGCAATCCTGAGCAGACCAGCCCTGGGCTCACCCTGGAGGGTTTGTGGGTTGGGGGCTGTGGTTTAAGCTGAGTTTTGAGAAAAATGAAGGTCTGGGGAAGAGAGATAAGGAGATTCATTCCCCCATGGAAATGGCAGGGTCTTTGCTGCAGAGAGGATTGAGAGACAGAGAGTTGTGAGTTGATCACCACTGTTGGGGCAGAGGCAGGGAAAGGGACTGGCTTGTGCTGGGGGTGTCCCCTGGGAGCACTCAGCTGGCCCTGCCACCCTGCCCCCTCGCAGCCCCCAGCGCCCCTGGGTCCATCCGGTTCAGCGAGTTGACCACCACGTCAGTGAATGTGTCCTGGGAGCCACCACCGCTGCCCAACGGCATCCTCGAGGGCTACAGGCTGGTCTACGAGCCCTGCACGCCCGTGGATGGTGAGGGCATGGCTGGGCTGTGCTCTGGGGGGAGCTGGAAGGGCTCTGGGCTGACCCAGCTCAGCCTCTGTCCCCGCAGGCGTCAGCAAGATCGTGACAGTGGACGTGAAGGGGAACAGCCCACTGTGGATGAAGGTGAAGGACCTGGCTGAGGGTGTCACGTACCGGTTCCGAATCCGGGCCAAAACCTTTGCCTACGGGCCGGACGTTGAGGCAAACATCACCACGGGGCCTGGGGAAGGTACAGGGGACATGTGGGGGATGTGCTGGGGTCAGGGGGAGGTGTGGTGGGGACTGGCATGGCCGTGTGCCTGTTTGTACCCCCATCTCAGCTCTGCTCTGGGTCCCCAGGTGCCCCTGGCCCCCCTGGCGAGCCCTTCATCTCCCGCTATGGCTCAGCCATCACCATCCACTGGTCGAGTGGTGACCCTGGCCAAGGGCCCATCACCAGATACGTCATCGAAGCCCGTCCCTCAGGTACTGAGCTCCCTCTGCTTTCCATCCCCACCTCGATACCAGACGTGTCCTGGGGTCAGGAGAGAGGGAAACCAAGGCAGGGAGTGCTGACCTGTCCCAGGCCACCAGACAGGCTGGGCTGGGGATTAGGACCCGGTGTCTGGGGTGTTGGCCATGTGCTGATCCATGAGGAAAACACTGAGGAGCAGGGCTGATGGAAAGGGCAGCACTCAGAGACCACAGTCCTGGATGGAGGGACAATAGCCCCTCACCCTGGAGTGTCCTGCAGAACCAGCCCTTCCCTCCCAGCCCCTTTCTCTGTTCCAGATGAGGGGCTCTGGGACATCCTCATCAAAGACATCCCCAAGGAAGTGACCTCCTACACTTTCAGCATGGACATCCTCAAGCAGGGGGTCAGCTACGACTTCCGTGTCATCGCTGTGAATGACTATGGCTACGGGACCCCCAGCACTCCTTCCCCCTCGGTGTCAGGTGGGCAGCATGTGGGTGTCCTGGGGGCATGCTGTCCCCCCTGTGCCAGAGGGAGAGCCCTGGCACTGCTCCAGTTATCCACCTCTCATATGGATCCAGGTTTTACAAAATTCCCCAAGTGACCCCATGCCCTGCAACAGGGTCTCCACATCCAAACTGGTTGCCCCCTATGCCTGTCCCCCTCTGACCCTCCCTGCTGTGCCCCAGCCCAGAAAACCAACCCATTCTATGAGGAGTGGTGGTTCCTGGTGGTCATTGCCCTGGTGGGGCTCATCTTCATCCTCCTCCTTGTCTTCGTGCTCATCATCCGCGGGCAGAGCAAGAAGTACTCCAAGAAGTCAGACTCAGGTGAGTGTGGGAGTGAGATGGGTGCCAGCCCTGATCCCATGAGAGCCTCCTGGGGGTCTTTCTGTCTGCCTTTGGGGTCTGAGTGGAGTGGTGGGAGCCTCCCTTCCTGCCTGCCTTGGGAACAGCTCCCCCAGAGACCTAGTGACACATGATAAGGATGCTGTGGCCTTCCCAGAGCACACTGGGAGCTAGAGATTAAATAACTGACTTGTCCCACAGTCAGCTGCAGAGGCAGGGCAGCCTGGGGGCTCATAGAGGTCACTGGGATTAGCCAAACACAGCTCTGTTTTCTTAGCTCTATCAAGGGCTCAAATTGTGGGGAAAATCCAGACCTCCTCGTTAAGCAAACACCCTCAGAGCTGGGAGTTGGGGCAGCTCAGGAGTCTGAGCCAGGGCGGGCAGGCTGGGCACAGCTGGTGGCACTGGGCACAGGGCTAGCACCTCCTGGCTGTCCCCAGGCTGTGGTCACTCTGGAGCCAGCACAATTCCTTCTGGGCCCTTCTCCAGCCTCCCAGTGCAGGGTCTAGACCCTCCAGTGCTGTGCAGTGCTGTGCTGCCTGGGGAGGGTCTGGGGGAGGCTGAGCATCCCATCCCACAGGGAACAGCTCCAAGGCAACTGCCCTGAGCCACGGGGAGATGGTGAGCCTGGATGAGGGCAGCTTCCCCGCCCTGGAGCTCAACAACCGGCGCCTCTCCGTCAAGAACTCCTTCTGCCGGAAGAACGGCATCTACACCCGGTAGGGACCCCCCACCACAGCCCCCTCCCCACATGGGGAGTGTTTCAGTCACTGTGTCCATCCCTGCTCCGCTGTGGGATGGGCGTGGGGCTGGTGACCCTGTTCTGCCCCATGTGCCCCCTGAAAATCTGGGACTCCCTGAGATCCCAAGGATCATGGGATTGGGGTTTTTCTGGGAGGGGGTTGGCATGGCTGAGGAGTGGTCCCTGAACCTGCCCCAGGGGAGGGGACACACTCTGATCACCCACATGTCCCCGAGGTCCCCACCACGGCCCAGCCCTGGCAGCCTCCACTACTCGGACGAGGACGTGACCAAGTACAACGATCTGATCCCTGCCGAGAGCAGCAGCCTCACGGAGAAGCCCTCCGAGGTCTCCGACTCCCAGGTGAGCACCCAGGGCTGCACGTGGGGACAGGGACCTAGGGCAGGCTGGAGGGTGCTGGGAGCCCTCCCTGAGCCTCAGCCCTGCTCTCTGCCTGCCACGAGGCACATTTGGGAACAGCAGTGCTGCTCCTGCCCCATCCTGCTTTTGAAGCAGCAGCATGCCTTGGCTTCATGGCACAGAGCCAGAGCTGGCACAGCCCCCGGCCCGTGTGCTGGGGATGTGACACCGTGGGGGGCTCATGGGGCTGCTGGGGACAAGGGATGGGGGACAGGAGGTCAGCGGGGTTGGGGACTGTCCCGCTGCCCGGTCGCTGGTGGCAACGTCCACAGCTCTGCCAACTCCACAAAATGCCACTTTTGTCTTGTCCTGGAGCAACGGGCAGCTGTGGCTGGGCAGGAGCGTGGCCACGGGAGCTCCCCGAGCAGGCAGTCTCAGGGAGGGCATGGGAGCATCACCCCAGGATGGATCCCAGGTGGCATCTGAGAAGGCAGGGCTGACACCCAGGGAAAGGTCTGGGGGTCCTCAGGGCTGTCCTCGAGCAGGAGGGGACTGTCCCCATGGGGCCCCCCCGTCGCTGCCCGCACCGGCTGTTTCCTTGGCAGATGCCAGCCCTGCTCCCTCCGGGCCGAGGGGGCTCGAGTGGCTTTTGAGGAGCTGTGAAGAGCGGCGGGAGCTGGCGCTGGCGCGGGGCAGTTCCCACCGCCCTCAATGGGCCCTTTGTGCGCCGCCGGGGAAGCTGAATCCAATTACCGGCAGCGCCGACGCAGAGCCCAAAAACACCCTTCCCGCCAGCCCGGGGGCAGCGCGGCCTCGGGGAGGGGCCCAGGAACTTTTTGTATAAGGTTTCATTTTGTTTTAGCAAGAGGCAGAGACCCCCCAGTGGTGCTGCAGCCGTCCCAGCCTCCAAATACTTTCGGGATGTGCTCTCCAGCATTCCCGAAAGAGCACTGGGAAAGCCCCAGGAAAGCACTGGGAATCCCAGAGTCATTTAGGCTGGAAAAGACCTCTGAGATCATCGAGTCCACCCTCTGCCCAGTGCCCACCTTGTCCCTCAGCCCAGAGCACTGAGTGCCACATCCAGTTGTTCCTTGAACTCCTCCAGGGATGGGGACTCCACCACCTCCCTGGACAGCCCCTTTTAATGCCTGACCAGCCTTTCTGTGAAGAAATTCCTCCTGATGTCCAACCCGAACCTCCCCTGCTGCAGCTTGAGGCTGTTTTCTCTTGTCCTGTGGCTGGTTGCCTGGGAGAAGAGGCATTTGGGGGCTGGTGGGTGATGCCCTCTCCCCCGTCTCACTCCCCCATCCTGTTTTTCAGGGCAGTGACAGTGAATACGAGGTCGACTCTGGGCACCAGAAAGGCCATTCCTTTGTCAACCACTACATCAGCGACCCCACCTACTACAACTCGTGGCGGCGGCAGCAGAAGGGCATCTCCCGGGCACAGGCCTACAGCTACACCGAGAGCGACTCGGGGGAGCCCGACCACGCTGCCCTCTCCAACAGCACCTCCACGCAGCAGGGCAGCCTCTTCCGCCCCAAAGCCAGCAGGACTCCCACCCCCCAGACCCCCAGCAACGCCCCCAGCAGCCAGCCCGGGACCCTGTACCGCCCGCCCAGCAGCCTGGCCCCTGGCTCCAGAGCCCCCATCGCTGGGTTTTCATCCTTCGTTTGATATTTAAACAGAAGCAAAAACCAAACAGGAGAGAAAAAATTAGAAAAAAAAAAGAGGAAAAAAAAAAAGAAAAGCCCCAAGAAATCAAGAGAAAAAAGCAGCGAGGGGGAGAAGAGGAGAGGCCGAAGGGCACCAAGGGGAGCAGCCTCGGGGTCTGTGGATGTTCCATGATCTTGGCAGTGCTGGAGCAGGAAGCCAAGTGCTGTCCCAGGCTGGGGAGCAAACCCAGCTGCCCTCTTTGGCCAAAGCTGCATTACAGACTCCTCGGATGAGGTGGGGCAGGAGGGCTCTGGGTGCACCGGACATTGCCCCTGGCACCCACTGTGGCTGCCCCGGAGCTGCTGCTGGACTTGCCAGGGTCCTGTGGGTACCAAGGACTGGGTGAGGGGCCCCTGCTGTGCCAAACCCCAGCCCTTCCACTTGTGGCTCCCCCAGGACGTGGGGACAAGCAGTGACAGAGAGACCTGCAATTGCAGAGCTCTGCTGATCTTCAAACCTCTGAACATGAACCCCCCCTGCTCTGGACCCCCAAAGCCTTTGGGAGAAGGGGGCATCCCCTGTGCTAGGAACACAGGGGACAACTAATTCCTCTCCTCCTTTGTGCCTCACCAAGCACAGCCCCCCCAGCAGAACCCAGGACTTAAACCCCAGGAGAGCTCCCCCGGGGTGCACGTGGTGCTCAGTCCCCCCTGATTTTGCACCCTGGGGACCTGGGGAGGACTCGGATGGGGCAATGCAGTGATCATAAACCCCACCCCCTTGGCATTTCTGGTGGTTTGGGACTTTTAAATGAGGTTTTGTGCAGAGGCCTGAGGGCATTCAGGGGTGGTGATGCCCGGAGGGTCCATGGCCGTGGCCAGTTTGGGGGTGTCTGCACAGCACAGCCCTCACAGTGCCTATGGGTGAGCCAAAACCAGCCCGGCAGGGCCGCGGTGCCGGGGCTGAGCCGAGGGAGATGCCAATAAACAGCCTGAGGATCAGCGTGTCACCTTTCTGTCACCTTGCTATGCCAGAGAAAGAGCCAACAGGATGTGCCCTGCTGTGTGTCAGCCCCATGGCACCAGGGGAGGACCTGGGCAAAGGGTGCCAGAGATGCTGGGGTAGAGCCAGAAGGGTGTAAGGAGCTGTGGTGGGTGTTCCTGTGGGTTTCCATCCCAGTGGGATCTGCAGCTGCTGGGAAAGGGGGTTTGGGGACCAGAAAGGAGGGTGGTGACCCCACTGCACCACTGCTTTGGGCACTGCCAGCAGCAGCCCTGGCACTGGGGGTGTTTCTTGGAGTCGTACACAGCCACCCTCACCTGTTCTGCCCTTCAGGCCTGGCAGGAATATCTGGGTGTAGCATTCAGGTTCCATCACCCATCACACCCCAGCAGCCACCAGGGAGGCTGGAGCTGAGATGGGGAGAGCTCAGCTGTGCAAGGCACTGCTCCGTGCCTGGGGGCTACCAGGGCTGTGGGGCCTGCAAAGGACCTGGAGCTCAGAGCCTCTGGAAGCCACAAGCTGGGCCCTTCATCCTGGCGTGGACAAGGGGCTGCCCAGGGGAGAGTTGTGCAGGTGCTGCATTTGGGCACCAGTCATCCAGAGCTGCAGCTCCCCCCTGGACTGGGGAGAGTTGGGGTGCTGTGGTGGCCTCACTGCTGAGCCACAGCCACCATCTGTCCCCTCCTTGGTGCACGGTGTCCCCAGCCAGCGGAGCAGAGGGCATTGCTGACAGGTGACTCATCTGACCTACTTGGGAACTGGTGCCAAGGGCAGTGCAGCACCCCAGGGGTGCCTGTCCCCTCCCTGGGCAGCTGTGAGTCCCGACACCCCACTCATGAAGAAGACAGTGACAGGGGCAGAGGGGGGTCTGTGGCTGGACAAATCCCACTCCTCATTTGCAGCCCAACTCCAACCCCAGAGATCCCAGCTTGTGCAAGAGGGGCCTTCCTCCCACAGGGAATGGGACACAGAGCCGACGGGGCAGAGCAGGTCTGGGGAGTTGAGCAGCACAGGTGAGTTCCCTGTGAGGGATGCTCCCTGTGTAAGGAATGCTCCTTTGCAAGGAATGCTTCTCGAGCAAGGGATGCTCCTTGTGTAAGGGATGTTCCATGTGCAAGGGATACTACCCGTGCAAGGGACACTTCTGTGCAAGAGTCTCATTTGGTGCTGGTCCCGTGCTGGGAGGTGAAGGTGCTGTCTTGGCTGTGGCCGGAGTGCCGGGGCCCTGCAGCAGCCACAGTGGGCAAGGCAGGAGGAGCCCTTTGTGCTCTTGGTTTCCCATGGCTGAGGGATGCAGTGCCCGAGGAAGTGGGAGATTCCCTCATCCCGCCGCAGCGGTGGGTAGGCTCTCTGTACCCCGAGGATGGTCTGAGAGCTGCACAGGGCACAGAGCCCGTTTTGGGCACAGCAGGGATGGCACTGGTGGGGGCTCTTGCTCACCTGTGCTGCCTCAGTTTGCCCGTGGCACAGGTGGAGGTGGGACCAACAGGGCTTGCAGGGGAAGGCACTGAGCACAGCCACCTCTCTCCCACCTGGCTTTCACCATGCTGCTGTCACAACCAGCCCTCTCTCCAGTCTCTCCCTCCATCCCAGCCCCTCCAGGCAGGTGTGGGCTGCCCGTGCCCATCCCCACTGCTGCTAGCACTGCTGGCTCTTGGGTTTGCTCCATGCAGGGTGAGCTGTCAGCACCGATCCATCCCCGGGGACTGAATTGGCCTTGACGTCTCTCCCAGGCGCTGCTCCGGTGGCCTGTGGTTCTCCCAAGGGCTGAGCACTGCTCGCTGTCCGGGCTGGGGGAGCCAAAGGGGGGCACAGGGGAGATGCTGGACCCCCAAACCCCTCTGGGCAGATGAGGCAGTGCTGGAGTGGGACCTGCTCCCTGCCCCAGGTGCCATGGAGAGATATTTATGTGCTAAAAACAGGAGTTGTGACAGCAAAACTAGGCTGTGATTTATTTTAGTTTCTTAATTTTAGAAGCAGCCCTGCAGCTCTCCTTGTCCTCCAGATCGCTCTGATTCCCTGCCAGCTCCTGGGTCAGTGCCAAGTGTGCCATGTCCCCACCTTTCCCTTGCCCTGGGCCATGGGGACAGGAACAGCCCCTCCTGCCATGCCGGGGGCCAGACGGGACTCGACGCATCCTCAGAGCCCCACGTGCCCCGGGCACTGCACCGTGCCAGGGGTGGCAGGGAGAGGAGAGCAGCAGAGGATGGACCCAGATCTGTGCAGGCACCCTGTCCCACAGGTGCGGTGCCTGGTGCACCCTGCTGAAGGGGTCCCCGTGCCCAAACTGTGCCAGGCCAGGGGTTTTCCAAGGGCACTGCCAGCCACGGTGCGTCCCTGCAGAAGCCACGCTCCAGGTGGGATCATGGAATCATAGAATGGTTTGGGTTGGAAGGGACCTTAAAGATCATCTCAGTCCAACCTGGAAACCCAGATCTGGGAAAAGCAGGATGGCTGCATCCCATCTGGGTGATGGTTTTCTGGGTGGGTGGTGGGTTGTGTGAGCCCACTCCCTGGCACTGCCAGCCAGGAGGAGTGTGCTGGCTGGGGAAGGTGGGTGGTTGCACGGTGAGCTGTCCACGGCAGGCTCTGACCTGCACACAACTCGTCCTGGTGGCACCCCAAGGGTGCCGAGGTGCCAGGGCTGAGCAGGCAGTGCATCCTGCCAGGACTAGCCAGATAACTGCTCCCCCCTGGGTGAATGGTGTGGGGAAGGGGTGAAACCCCCTGGCTGTGGGTGCAAACCGGTATCTGTGGGGTTAGTGGGGAGGTTTCTGGCAGAAGCCTGTGCTGGGCCCTGGGGCTGGAGGGATTTAAGTGGACTCTGGGGGCAATGCCTTGTTGCTGGCACCCTGGGGTGTCCAAGGATGATCCCCAGCACTGGGGCTCGGGGAATGCACCCCGCAGGCTCGGCACCAGCGGCAGACAAAGCTGGCAGGCGCTGGCGGCAGGAGGAGGGAATGGAACTGCTGGGAACTCGGGCGCTTCTCCCTGCCCTGCTTTTCAAAGTGCTTTTCAAGCCCTTTCTTTTTTCCTCTCTGCTTTCAAAAGCTGCTGAGAAGCAGGAGCCGGCGGAGGCTGAGGAGGGCGGGAGCGATGAGTGCCGTGCTCCCGGGCCGCCCAGCACCCCGACCTGTGCCGTCCCCTCGGGGCCGGCTCAGCCCCGGGCTCTGCGTGGCTGACGGAGCGGGGAGGGGGCCCGTCTCTCCCAGGCAGTTTTTCAAGTTGAGTGGGTGCCTGCTTTTCCCAGCCGGAGCCAGACCAGCCCGAGGGAGCCTTCCCGGCGGCTCCCACCAGCCGGGTGATGTTAATCCCTCCTGACTGCGCTGTCTCAGCCATCTCCACGCTCCCGTGACGGCGTCAGGTGAGGCGACAAAAGCTGCACAGCTGGCACACAGCTTTCCACTGTCCCCACGCGAGAGGGTCGAGCTGCTGCTGGGGGCTCTGGCAAACCCTCCTCCTCTTCTTCACCTATAAAATAGCACCGTTGTGTCCAGAGGTGGCTCCCAGGGGACACCTGCTCAGCTGGGGGAACAGGGCCTTGCCTCTTGCCTCAGTTTACCTGTATGGAAAGCAAGGAAAATAAAATTTGCCAAACAAATGGGCACTGGAAGAAGCAGCATGGCCCAGGGTGGAGACAGCAGGCACGAGCGAGATGGTGCTGGGCACACAGGCTGGGGGCAGAGGCCGTGCCCTGCGTGCCAACCCCAGTACTCCACAGTGCCACACCCACACTCACTGCCCACTGCAGTGCCAGCTCCGTGGTTATGACACTTCCCTTCCCACAGAGGGAAGTTCAGCACCGGATGAGCCATCAAAGTGCCCAGCCTGGTGCTGCCACAACCAGCCCCTGGATTGTGCTGCCAGGCCCAGGGAACAGAGCTCCTTGCACTGGTGGGATAAGAAACCTTCAGACCTCACAGTGTTGTGTCTCAGCACCTGAAATCCCAGGATTGCAGGGACCTGAGCACCCCAGGACCCCACTTGCACGCTCCTGTGCCCCATGCTGGCTCCCTCCACAAAGACGCCAGATGCTGCGGAATATCCAAGTAACGCTGCATTAGGCAGGTTCGGGATAATCTCCGCTCTCCGCCCCTTTTCTCCCACAAAGGTTTTGTCTTAATCCCTGCAAGCGAGCGGTTGTGTAGCCCCAGCCCTCTCCCTTTCAGCCCCCCATCACCACCAGGGGGGCCGGGGTGGGCACGGAATCCATTACAGCACTGGGTGGGCACGGAATCCGTCACCATGGAGCCCAACGCCTGCACCAGCACCAGAGCTCTGGAGAGGCCTTGGAGCCCCTGTCGTCGTGTTCTGGCCACCGCCCACCCAAACCAGCCTCCTGGGTGTCACAGTCACGGGTGGAACGGGGGCAGTGATGCTGCCCTGGGGCTGAACCTGCCTCTTCCTGGCCCCTCAGCGCGGTTCTTAATTCCCTTTAATTAATTAGGGTTGGTCACCCCTCACCTTCACAACCCTGCCACGGGTGCAGCCAGCTCCTAGCTCTGCCTCCGGGGATCCCACTCGTGACCGCCTCCGAGGGAAGGGAGCTGGGATCCCGCACCCCACGCATCCTGCACAGCGCCTGGGCGGGGCCGGGACCCCACTCACGACCCCCTCGAGGGAAAGCTCCGTCGATCCTCCATCCCTGAGCATCCCCGCGGTGCTGGAGCCCCATTCATGCCCCCACTCGTGCCCACCCTGGGGGTCCGCGCCGGGGACAAGGGTCACCCCCCCCGCCCCACCGGGTTTGAATGGAGGGCGTGGGACAGCCGCGTGACGTGGCGGGTCGCCATTGGTCCGGGCGGGGCGATGACATCACCGGGGGTGCGGGGGGGCCCCGTTCCGGCGCGGCGCGGACATNGTGCGGCCGGTGCGCGGCGCGGGTGGGCGAAGGGGTTAACAGGATGCGGAGCGGTGTTTGCCCAGCGTGGGGCACCGGCCCGGCTCACCCCACCCCGCCCTGCCGGCCACCGGAGCCGCTCGCCCGGGGCTGGCGGTGGTCGCGGCCGGGGCGGTGGCTGCCCGCGGCCCGTCCCGGGAAGGTGGATCCTCCCAGCGCTGGAGCGGGTCCAACGGCACCCCGGGGCTGGCTGGGACTGGGCGCCGGCGGGTGCTGAGTCAGAGCCGCCCGAAATCCCCGTCCCGCTCTTCCCCCGGCGGCCCGGACAGGGCTCGGCATCCCGAGCCTGCCCTGCTCCCCGGCACTGCCCGGCACACGCCGCTCCCGGGGGTGCACCGGGGAGAGGGACCCGCCTGGCTCTGCCAGCCCGGGGCACGGGACTGCCTCCCAAACCCGCTCCGGTGCCTCGGAGAGAGGGAGCAGCCCGGCTGTGCCAGCGCTGGGCACGGAGCCGGCTCCCAGACTCGCTCCGGTGCCGGTGGAGCGGAGAGTCAGCGGGCTCGTCCCACGCCGCCCCGGTTTGACCCCGGCAGCGGCGGCAGTGTGAGGTATAGATGTTTCCAAACGCCGAATGTATGGATCAGGAAGGCTGTTTCAAAGGGAGTTGGGATCTATCGAGCAGGAAGGCTGTTCCAAAGGGATCGTTAATGGGCTGGGGTGGAAACTGAGGCGCAGTGTGAGTTCTGTGCCCCGGGACGGGGCTCGCTCCCCTGCCGAGCGCACAGTAAACAACTCTTGTTTTGGACGCAGCTCCCTCAGAAACCGTGGAGCGACTCCAGCGGGGCTTTCGCACGGAGGAAACTCGGGCACTGTGGGTCGGGGGTGCAGAGCGAGGCTTCCCTGAGCCCCCATCTATCTCCGGGGCAGCCGCCCGGCTCCGTGCCAGGGGCTGCCCGGCCCTGGGGCTCCCTGCCCGCCCCCCCGGCCAGCCCCGCGTTGTGCTGACCGTGCCGCTCGCTGCCTTTGTTCGCTGGTTTTGTCCTGAGCACGGACAGCCCCGCGGGCCCCCGGGCCGGCTTGCCGGGCGCTCCCGGCAGGTACGGAGGGATCCGTGGCCGTGCGGTGGGAAGTCTGCCTGTTTACTTCCCGTCCACCCCAGCGAAACCGCAGGCATTCGGAGCCCGGCGGAGGTCGGGAGGTCTGTTTAGCCCCGGTATCCTGTCGGACCCCGGCCAGCCCCTGTTGTTGTGAGAGAAGGAGCCAGGACCAGCGAGGAGATAACCTTTCCCCCCGGAAAAGTCCCCTCCTGGCTCTGGAGAGCCGCGGGCCGGTTCGTGGCCCCATAGCAGGAGGATTTATGGTCCTGTGCGTGTTCTGGCGTGTCCTGCCAATAGTTCTTGCTGAACTCTGGCTACCTCCTCGCTGTTGGCAGTCCCTCGGGGAGCGCTTCCCTGCTTTTGGCACTGGCGTGCCGGCGCTGGGGCGATGGTTTCCCCAGCCTGGCGCTGATCTGTGTGCCCTGGTGAGAGCCGAGCTCTGCCTCCCACCCCGTGTGCCATCTTGCCGCCCTGGCTCTGATGATCGCTGTCAGTCAGTTGCCTTTCAACTTCCAGAGGCTGCTCCATGCATCCCACGGCTGAGCTGCAGCAGCGTCGCGATGCCAGGGACAGGACCAGACCTGTCACCGCGCAGAGGTGGAGGCGGTCACCGGGGCGCCGGGGCTGCCCGCACTGACAGCCCCGTCTGCCCCCGGGCCCTGGGAAGACTCGCTGGGGAGCCCGACCGAGGGTGTGACAGCGGCTTGGTCCCCTCCCGGGGCTGGCAGTGACAGGGTGTGACCCGTGCCCTGTCTCGAGCAGCCGTCTGCCAGGCTCCAACATCAAAGCGCCGCCAGCGCCGGATCCCCGAGGGGCAGCGCACCCCAGAGTGGGGCTGAGCAGGCTCCGTGTCCTCCCTGCCCTGTGTGCGGGTTCTCCCTGGCCCCGGGCGGTGCAGGGGACCCAATCAGCTCAGCCCAGCCCCTGCCCCAGCGCCCAGCAGGGTGGGGAGAGCATCCTCTGATCTCGGGGCTACAGGGAGCTGCCTGGGGTGCTCTGCACAGCAAAGCCGGGGAGCTCGTTTGGAGCCGGCCGGGCCGGCCGGGATGCTTTCCCAGTTTGGCTTTCCCAGCCTGTGAGCGGGATGAGCCGGGGGCAGGACGTGTGGGAGCGTGGCTGGACTCGGCGTTTCCCCCATGTGCACCCATTCACTGGCCTCCTTCTTTGAGCCACTTATCCCTCTGGTCCCCACAAGTGGCTGGTGCTGAGCAGGAGGAGATGGAGAGCATGGAGGGTGGTGGTTTCGTGGGAAGCACCATCTGGGCATGTGGTGCCAGCCAGGGCTGTCCCACCTCCACGCTGCCTGCAGGATCCCACTGTCCTGCAAGCAGGCACTCATTTACAGGGACAGTTGTGTCCCTGAGCACCTGAGGCTCTCACTCTGCAGAGCTCATGGTGACAAAGGGCAGGTGGGAAGCAACAGAGGGCTGTCAGTATGCTTTGTCCCTCTTGATCCACATTTGCAGGACTCATCCCCTCCCCTTGCTCCAAAGCCCTGCTGGGGCTTGGCTGTGCTCTGGGCTCGCTGCCCCAGGATGGGCAGAGCTGCCAGGTGCCTGTGAAGTCTCTCGGGTTACCAGCAGCTTCCCCTGGTAGGTGGCTGGAGAGGCAGCGCCAGCTATGCCTGGCCTGGTTTCGTTTGTGAAAGCGCCGGCAGCGGGAATGTCACTGGATCTGCTCTCCCTGAGCGAGAGGAGAGAAAAGGGCTCTGTGTCCTGCTCCCCTGGGCAGGATGGGGTGGGCAGCATGGCGTGGGCAGCCAGGCTGTGTGGGCAGCAGAGCCCCTCTGTGCTGCTGTCACCCCTCAGGGTGGGCTGGGAGGGGAACATCGAGGGGTGGGGGAAGATTCTGGCTGCTGTGAAATGGCTTTGAGGGCAGGAGTGTTGAGGGGGCACATGGGGCTGGTTTGGAGGCTGTGGTGGTGGTGGAGCTCCATGGACAGGATGGCCCAACGCCCATCCTGCTCCAACCTCCCGGTGGCCCCTTTGCCGCGGCTTGCAAAGCATCTCACAAATGCTGAGCTTGGCCCCAAAATCTAAATAGAAGGCAGGGACAGTCCCCAGATGGCCTAAATCAGCAGCACGGTTGCCTGGCCCAGCTGGGGAGCTCGCCGGGAGTGTTTGTTTTATGGGAAACCAAAGGTTGGAGGAATGCCGGGCTGGAAGGAGACTTTGGAAGGGGAAAGTGTTCGTGCCGTGCACAGGCACTTGGCGCTTGAGATCCTGATCAAGCAGTGGGTCCAGTGAGCTGCTTGTCCATGTTGGGATGGGGTGAGGGGGGGAGGAATCCCCCCAGCTCCTGGTTTGAGGTGTGAGGAAGGTGCTGTGGCTTCATGGTCTCTTCCTCCAGCTGCTGGGGGGCTCCCCCAGCCAGACCCTCCATGTGTCATCACATCCTTGGGTCAGGGAGGGCGCAGGCTGTGCCTCTCTGGGGTGGTGGGATCTGCATGGGGCCAGCAGGGGAGTGTGGCCACATACCACCAGTGCCAAGCCACGGGGCATTCCTGCCCTGGCCAGCCCAATAAGGAAGCCATGCATGGAAGGGCTGGGCACCAGGACTTTGCACCCACGTGGGGTCAGAGTCCATCTTGCCTGGCCACAGCCTGCCCTGAGGTCCTGTTGTTCCTGCGGGTGACAGAGGGGTGTCATAGGGTGGATTTGGGGAGGGACGGGGGGTGGAGCTCTCCCTTTGCCATGCTGGGAGCTGTGGGGTAGGTCTTGTGGCTCCCTGTGCTGTCCATCTGAGCAGAACTGGATCGTGCTGGGACCATCACTGCCCGTGGGCTGTGGGGACACCGCTCGCTTCCAGCCGACCCTGCGAGCCATTCAGCTGCACCTGGGGCTGGGTGGGCAGGGTGGAGTGTGGCACTAGCTCAGAGGACAGACGTCCATCCCTTCCCCGTGCGTGTCACGGGGCTGTGGTGTCTCCGGCAGTGCCCAGAGGGAGGAAGGGCGGCCACAAGCCCTTCCTCCCCGGCAGCCTCTCCCGGGACCACCTGGGGCTGCCCGGCGCCATGGGAAGCGCGGGATGTGGTGACGTGCTCTCTGTCCTTGTCCCCTCCTGCGTGCCTACTGGCACTGGGCTGGATGGGTTGGCTGGTGGCACCGAGGTGGCCGTGGGAAGGAGTAATGTGCCAGTCCACATCCCGCTCCGCCAGCGGCCTCATAATTTCTGTCACCTCTGAGTCACAGCTGTGACGATGAGGTGGCTGGGGAGGGTGGGGATGGTCACACGTGGGCTCAGCGCTGGGGAGTAGTGAGGATGGAGGGTTTTGTGGTGCAGCAAGGCTGTGTCCTCATGTCCCCATGCTGCCAGGCATGAACAGGTACCCGTGGGGTGCCTGTGTGTCCCCCGTCCCAGCTCCCTCCCGTCCCCCTGCTCGGCTGGCGGTGCCTCCCGGGGGCTCTACGCCCTCCTCACACACTTCCTGCCGTCTGTTTCCAATTCCTTCTGGCGTCTGCTCCTTTCTGCGTTCTTCCAATTAAAAAAAAAAATCCCAGGCATCTTCTCGGCGTGCGACTCAGAGAGGCTGGAGCTGCCGCTCGGGTGGGCTGGGGCTGCATGGGGAGGGAACAGTGGTGCTCTGCATCCCTTTTGGTGCTCCTCTGCATTGCTTTTAGTGCTCATGCACGTGGGGCACAGGATCAGGGATCATCCCGAAGGGAGCTTGGGGGTGGGGGCTGTCTGAGGATGTGATCCCCATGGAACAATGCCCTGCATGGAGGTGGTTCCCAGGGAACCAAGCAGCTTGTGGGCATGGATTCACATTTTGCAGCATGGCAGGGTGAAGGCCCATCCATGTCCTCAAAGCCTGACCGTGTCCCTCTCTGCTCTCCCCTAGGAGTGACCCGTCCGTGACGCCGGTGGGATCCCAGCTGTGGAGCCCCAGCTGTGAGCACTGGCCAGGCCGGTGGGACACGGTGCATCTCGGCACAGCCTCCCCTCACCGCCACCATGCCGATCCTCAAGCAACTCGTGTCCAACTCTGCCCACTCCAAGCGCCGCTCACGCGCCGACCTGACTGCCGAGATGATCAGCGCGCCCCTGGGGGACTTCCGCCACACCATGCACGTGGGGCGCGCAGGGGACGCCTTTGGGGACACCTCCTTCCTCACCAGCAAGGCCGGGGAGCCGGTGCCAGAGGCAGGTGAGGAGCCGGGAGCCTCCAAGCCCAGCCTGCTGTCCCGCCGCTTCCGCAGCAGCAAGCGCTCGCAGTCGGTGACGCGCGGGGACCGGCGCGACATGCTGGGCTCGCTGCGCGACTCGGCGCTCTTCGTCAAGAACGCCGTGTCCCTGCCCCAGCTCAACGAGAAGGAGGTGGACAGGAGCGCGGGGCAGCTGCCCAAGAGCCTCTCCTCCAGCCCCGTCAAGAAGCCCGAGGAGATGAGCCCCGAAGAGCAGCAGTGCCCAAACGGGGCGGCCGCGGGGCCGCTGAGCCCCAGCCTGGACGAGCGCGACTTTGGGGACATCACGGAGCTGCCCGTCATGGTGGCCAAGGGCGGGGCGGGCATGAAGCACGCCGAGTCCATCATGTCCTTCCACATTGACCTGGGGCCCTCCATGCTTGGGGACGTCCTGAGCATCATGGATAAGGATCAGTGGGAGCAGGATGAAGACCCCGAGGCGGAGGAGAGCCACGAGGAGGAGGAGGGGGAGGCCGCCCTGCCTGGCTCCCCAGTGGTGGCGGCGGTGACCCCGCCGAGCCAGAGCCCGGCCCGCGGCCCCAGGGACAGCAGTCCGGCATCCAGCTGCACCTCGGGGCCCGAGGAGCGCAGCCCCGTGCCCAGGCCCCTGAGCCAGCGTTTGCCAGGGCCCCCAAAACGCCCTGACAGGGAGTTCTCGTTCGCTGACGAAGACGATGACGAGATCCGAGTATAAAGGTGGGCGGCCGAGCCAAGGGTTCTCACTGCAGTTCTTGGACATGGGGCTGAACCATCCCGATGCTGCAACTGGTGGCACCAGGGAAGACTCAACTCCTCCCTCATTCCCTCTCCCTGTGCCATGGCAGGACAGCGATCTGCTCCTGGAGCCGGGAGTATTCCCAACATCTTCAACACCCAGCACTTCCTGGGAGGGGGAAGCAGACTCGATTTTGGTTCTTTCTGTTGGACTTTGGATATTAGCTCTTTTCTCCTGCCCCCTGCCCATGTAAAGCAATTTAGGATCCAACAAGATGAGCCTTTGGAGTTTTAGCCCCTTTAGTAATATATATATTTTCTCCACCGTACGGTTTTTACTGTTTTCTGATTTGTACTTAACTTTCTTTACTCCTGCTTTTGGTTTTAACGGAGGGGACATGTCCCATGAGGAAGAACCTGGCTCTGGAGCTCAGAGGTGGCCCAGGACTGTGGGCAGCTCCAGCTCCCAGGGTTTCTTGTGGACTTTCTGCAGACCAAGAGCCTCCAGCCCTGTGCTGTGGCAGCTTCTCACTCCCCATCCCTGGAATGGATGGATGGATGGATCCATCCCAGATGCTTGACCCTCCAACCAGCCTGGGGGTCACAGGGATACCCCCAGCCAGCCCTGGCACCGGCTGCCCCCCTGGGGGTGCAGATGGAAATGTGGGTCTGTCCCCCATGGGAGGAGCAGCTGGAAACCCCCTGAGCCAGGGAGCCCCGATATCCTGGTGCTGTGGGGCTGGTGGGGCTGGGCAGTGCCAACACTGGCCTGGTGCAGGTGGCTGGAACAGGAGGTTTTATACCATGTATGTACAGATGCAAAGAATAAAAGGAAATGGTAGTGACTGCAGTGGCCTGAGTTCCTGAGGGATGAGATCTGTGGGGACCTGCTGCCCAAGCAGGACCGGTTTCCTTGTGCTGCCTCACTCCTCAGCCCCCATCCTGCTGCCTCCACCTTCAGAGCCCATCCCTGGCCGTGATCCTGCCCAGCACTTGTCCCTGGCCGGAGTTTGGGCACCTGCAGTGGCCGTGCTTAATCTGCCCAGTGCAGGAGGAAGCGGGTGAGCTCCTGCTGGCCGGATTTGGCTCCGGGCTGGGACCCTCTGGCCAGGCAGCTCCTGCCAAGGGACAGCTCTGCCAACACACTGCTCTGCCCCCAGCCCTGCTCCCTCTCTGCCAGCCAGGGAGGAGGGGAAGGTGATGGTGGGGCAGGACTTGCTGTCCCTGCTCCCACGGGCTGGGGGCCAGGACTGGGGGTGCCCTGGGGGCTCCTGTCCCTGCAGTGTGTTCCATAGCCCTGGATGATCCTGGCATGGAGAGCAGGGCAGGTCACTCCCATTTCACAGCCAGCTTCCCACAGCTCAGCCGCTGGTATAACAGGGCTCTGCCAGTGCCAGGACTGCCTTCCCATTCCAGCCCCACGGATGGAGCCCAGAGCAGCCCCAGAGCCCTTCCCAAGTGGGTGGAGAGCATGGCTCTGCCCAGAGTACCAGCCAGGATCACCTCACCAGTGATGGAGAGGGAAAGATTTGGCCCCCCCAACATTATCCAGCTCTAGGAGGGCCTGGATGCCCCTGTCCTCCCAAAGGGATCTCCCCGGTGAAGCTGGTGGGAGCAGGGAAGTGCTGTGCCACAGTGGGGACACAATGGGGTCCTGTGCGTGCGTTTGACAGGACACAACACCCTGGGCAGGGGACATTGGGCCATTGTCTGGGACAGGGAGAACAACAGCAGCTGCAGCTGGTGGCTCTGAGCTCACCAGGCTGCCTCTGCCCTCACTACCATGGCACAGCCCTGTGTCCTGTGGAGGGATCCTGTGTCCATCCCCCGAGCCCATGGCCCTGCTTACTGTCCCTTGGCAGGTCACCAGGGTGCTGGGGGACACCTGGCTCCTCCTGTCCCTTAGGGATGCTCTGATACAGAGCAGTAGGGCAGGGTGGGGCCCTGCGCTTTGCACCCCCTCCCAGGACTCTCTCGCTCCCCGGGGCTGTGGGGAGGGGGCAGGCCCTGGGGTGACCCTTCACGGGCTGCCTGAGACTGTCACTTGGCCACGCTGATCTTTGTGACGCCTGTCGGCTCCAGGCTCCCGCTCGGCAGCGCCGCGGTGCCGCGAGCCGACGGGGCAGAAAGTGTGTGCTGGGCTGCTGAGCACACCCTGGGCACGGCCCCGCCCGGGGGACAGGGAGCTGGCCCTGGCACACCGGGAGTGAGTGGGGACAGGGCCAGCACAGCAAGTCCTGGGCTAGTGGGGAGCAATGCCAGCACTGCTGCCAGCCCAGTGTCGGGCCAGTGTCCACTGCAGGGGAGCACAACCTGCACCCCCCGCCTTCCAAAACAATCCGTGGGCACGGCATGGGGTGGGACATCCTGTCACACCCCGGGTGGGTTCCAGGACGTGGCCACACGGCTACTGGGTGGGTGCTGAGTGGGTGCCCAGCGCCCTGTGCAGGGCACAGCCCCCACAGGCAGCGCTGGTCCAGTGCCTTTATCCCTAGTGACAGAATGGGAGCAGGTCTCCATCCCCATGTGTCAGCCCAGGGCGCCCCGGGCAGCACACGGGGCTGGGGGAGCCACGTGACAGAGATGGAGGATGGAGGGTTCGGGTCAATCCAAGGGCCGGGTGGGCTGTGCCAGGTGGGCTCCAGGAAGCACCACGGTCACACCTGGGATGTGCCACTGCAGCCTGGCGCGCAGGAAAGCCCCCAGCCCATCAGCAGGGACTGGAGGGGCTTCTGAGCAACCTGGTCTGGTGGAAGATGTCCTTGCCCACGGCAGGGGGTGGAACTATTCATGATTCCGTAGTTCATCAGGAAGCACAGTGACCTGGCTGTGCCTGCTGTGCCCTCCTGGAGCCCAGGGACATGGGGCTGTCCTGCCAGGTGCTGGAGAGTGGGGCTGGTGCTGTGCTGCTGTGCACCCATCAATGCTCAAAGCACCCAGAGCACAAGGAAACCCCCACAGGATCCATCCTGTGCTATGGGAATGCTCAGCTGTAGGCTGGTGTAATAGGGCTGTGCCAGTGCCAGGACTGCCTTCCCATTCCAGCCACATTTTAAGGCCTTGGAGTGAGGGGCTCACCCAGCACAAGGCCACCCCCAGCTGGTTTTTCTGAAGAAAAAGCAGATGTGGGAGTAGGGAGGCAGCAGGGGGATGGATGGGGCCCGGGGCTGTGCTCCCCAGCTGTGGCACCAGGCAATCAGGGCTGCAAATTGGGATCAGATGTGGGCAGCTTCCCGCCCTAAATGGAGTGCTCCGGGGGACTGCCTGGGCTGGGTTTGCTCTGGCTGGGGAGGAGGAGGAAGAGGAGGGTTTCTGAGTGCTGCTGGGGCCCAGGGTGGCTGCAGGGACCCTCTGAGCGTGGTGCTTCCTGGGGAGAGCTGTGCTTTCCCTGCCTCTTTCCCTGTCTGTGCCAGGCTGGAGCGGGCTCTTGCTGGAGTAGGGATGATGCAGGAGTTGGTGGCTGGTGTGGAGAAGATCAGGTTTGACTTGGAGGCTGATGTGGAGCAGCAACAAGGAGTTTGGTCCCTGCCCCTCCCAGGGATGGACAGTAAGTTGGGGTTGGGGTCCTGTGGCTCCCCTTTGCTGGGGAGGGCTCAGACGCCTCGAGGGCACTCAGACCTTGGCAGTGCCACATGAATCGCGCCCTGTGTGTCCAGTGGGTGCTGCAAACCTCCTCCACACCCAGGAAAGCTCCTGCTGGCTGGGGATGCTGGGGGCTCCTGGGTGCAGGGAGAGCTGGGGGGCTGTGGGGGCCAGGCTGGCTGTGACAGGGGTGCCATGGCCAGGCGTGCAGGGCCCCTCCCGGCACGGCAGCAGGGCCAGGACCGTGGTGTGCAAGCACTGGCTGCGTGGGCTCTGCAAGAGGGGCGACGGCTGCGACTTCCTGCACCAGCGCGACCCCACCAAGATGCCCGAGTGCTATTTCTACTCCAAGTTTGGTAGGTGCGGACCGTGCCGGGCACCCCGGGGAGCCTCTTCCCACCCCTCCCAGAGCCTGTCCCCTCCCACTCGTGTCCCTGCGGGCTGGCCTCGAGCAAGTGCCTGATGCCACCTCCTGACAGCGGGAAGAAGTGCCACTGTCACCCACCCGGGGTCACCGTTCCCTCATCCAAACCCGGGTGCTCTCAGGGCATCCCAGTTCCTCCCATCCAGCCCATCCTTGAGTGATTCCTGCTCTGTTTGGCTTGTCCCACCTATCCCACCCCTTGCTCCCGCAGGCGAGTGCAGCAACAAGGACTGTTCCTTCCTGCACGTTGATGCCACCCCCAGGGACACCATGGGCTGTCCCTGGTACGACCGTGGGTTCTGCAGGCACGGTGAGCTGCTGGGATGGGGCAGGGTGGGCAGGGGCTGCCTGTGTGCCCACCGGTGATGGGGGGGCCAGACCCNNNGGGGGGCCCACACCCCACTGCTGGCGCAACCTCCTGCCTGCTCTGAGATGCCCAAGCCACAGTGGGGTGACCCACAGCGTGGCTGGGAGTGGGACAGGAACCCGGTTGGGGATTTGGGCTTGGGGCTGCTGAGCTCCCAAAATCCCGGTGTGATGCCTTGTCCCTGCAAACCTCTGCTCTGCGTGGCAGGTCCCCAGTGCAAGTACAAGCACACGCGGAGGGTGATGTGTGCCAACTACCTGGTGGGGTTCTGCCCTGAAGGACCCAAGTGCAAGTTCGTGCAGTACGTACTGGGCAGGCTGG
>VWZD01009300.1:664943-720480 GCA_013396695.1 Sakesphorus luctuosus | reverse complement strand
AACTTTGCTTTGAAAAAAAAAAAGTCCTTCTGAGTCAACATAAAAGAAAGTGCTGAAAACTGAGATTAAAGAAAGGTAAGAGAGGCAAATGAAACATTTACCCAACAGTTCATTAGTGATGTGGGGTCAGGGTTGAGGAGGAATTGGACTTGAGTTCACCAATGCAATTTCAAGAGAACACTTTTAAGAAGTGACTGCACAGCCTACACGGAGCAAACACAGTAAAATAAACCAGCTAACCAATCACTCTACTACACATATTAAGTATAAATAATGTCCTATAATATGCCAAGTATTTTTAATTGCTGTCCTCTGGCCAGCTGTAATAGCTTCAGAGCAGATGGATCTTATATGTAGAACTTATTAGGGAAGAGAGGAAATATCTGACTTTCATTCAGGTAATAAGAAGGCAACATTTCATATGAAAAGTACAGCCAAAGCTGCTTTTCTTATTTCAGCTTCCAAAGAGAAATGATTAAATGATGCAGGCATTGAAGGGAGGCAAAGCCATTCCCTGCTGTAGGGACAGACATGTCCCTGCCTGGGCTCGGTGGAGCAGCACCTTGCAGAGCCACCTGAGGTGGTTGTGGCATGATATCTCTGGAGCCAGAAGCACCAGTGCTGCCTCAGTGTGGGGCTTTGAATAATTACCCTGGCAGGGAGGCAGAACTAATTACCTTGGCTCAAGGCCAGAGGGATATTTTTTGCAGGGCTCACGCTCCCAGCTCCACACAGCGCTGGAGAGGCTTTTGTATTCCCTTGATTATCTGTGCCATGGCATTGCTAGATAAGGATATCCTGTTGATAACTAGGAAGAAGATGCCACAGAACTAAGGGTGCTGAGAATATCAAGATATTATTTATGGGATAGAAAAACATGTATTTACTATAGCTAGAAGTCTGTCAAGAGGTACAGCACATCTTTGTCATTGATTGTAATTAATATGAAACACCAACTAAAGTTTTTTGTATAGAACCTCATCAATATCAAAATAAACCCTCTAAAATATTTTTACCTTCCAGCATGGTATTTCTGCTGTGTCCACTGTGAGCCCTCTGTGTTTCTGTTGGTGGGATGAGTCTGCAGTGACACAAACTGTGCTAAGTCAGAGCCCATCAGGTGCACAAGTGACAGGCAGAGCCCCATGGGAGTGGCACACTTCCTTAGTGCTTGTTTCACTTGTCTGAGCCATAAAAAGCTCATTATCCCAAAAGCTGCACTCTTCTATGATCCTGTAGACAAAGTCAATACCAGGAAGACTCTCACACACACTATACTGGCTAATATTTGATCTCTCATATTTGTAATCAACAAAAATTCTCTTCTCTTAATCTTGAAATTTTCTTTGAATTGCTTTCTGCTACCTTCTCAGTAAGAGATGGCATTTTAATCGAATTTTATAGTCACTACATTAAAATGTTCAAGGTAATATTTAATGAGGCATAGAGCTCTTGGCCACACTCCCTTAATCTTAATTATAATCTCAGTTTTTTTATAAAATGAATATCACTTTCCTACAAACTTTCCTGAAGGTTGGGGTATACCAGGAGAGAGAAGGTACATCAGCAAGCCAAGAAAGCAATACATGCCCTGCTTGTAGGCTTGGGGAGTTGAAGCCTAAAAATCAATGAGTAGCTTTGACAAGTTTTAATGTAGCGAAGATGTAACTGCCAAGATTCTATTTGGGAATAAATCAGAAAGTTTAGACACCAGGAGTCATGTCACCAATCCTTGCTGACTTCATATTTATTAACTTTTTTGGTCACTGGGATAGTCTTCAGAGACAGAGACCTCATTTTTATGAGTAGCAGCTCTATTTGGAGCTGGAAACAGGAAAACTTGGGATTTACTTGTCAGTTCCCTTGACCCTAGCTCCTGAATTTTTAATTTGAAGCAATTAAGAAAAAAATAATCAATAAATAGAATGTCCTTTAAGCTTAAAACTATCAGAAAACATTCTATTGCTTTCTTTATGTGTGTCTAGACAGTAATGCAATGCATTAGTTCAAGTGCTTTCTACTTTGTATTCCTTCTTTACCTTATTTGTTATGTATTAATCAACTCCATAATGCACTTCTGAAGGTGAAGGATTAGGAGGAGAGCTGAAGAGCAGAAAGTCCAAGGGAGTGCAGCCTCCATATAATTTCACTCTGGCAAGAAGAAATGTATTCAGTGAAAGCAGTCAAATGCGTTCAAAAAAAGCAGCCATGACCAAGGAGGCTTCATGGGGTGTTTTGTTTTCCTGATGTTTCACTCAGAATAACAAACAACTCTGTGCCATGTCAGGGCCTGAGTATCTACCCAAGCAGAATGCCAGACCTTGATCTCTCTGAACCCCCTGAGTAACCCATGGAATGAAAAGAAAGAGCCTAAAGAAAATACATAATACTTTGCAATCTGCATCCTACTACTTGGACTTTTTCAATCCTTAATTTGTCAGACAGTTCTAATAATTTTTTTGCCTTTACAGTCTCCTTTTTTTAAAAAAATTAATTTTAAATTGAATTTTTAAATTAAACTCAGCAGATTGTCCCCCCATACCTGCCTGATTGCCAGACACATATGAGGGGTAAGGCACAATGAAGGAAAAGCTGGTTCTGACCCAGGAACAGCATTTTAAACTCTCAGAAACCTGATGTGCTACATGCTGGGGGAAAAAATACACATTGTCTTTTAGATGCCTCCATTCCCTCTGCATCTGCCATCAGAGAGTCTGGAATAATTTGATCCTGGTGGCTCTGTTTTCTTTCTATCAGTGCATGTGGTTCCTTTTGAGCTGCCAGGAGAGCTGACTGCAAAACAAGCTGAATTTCTTCAGCCAAATGTGCTCATACTTCTTTATCTCTGCTTTTTAACAAATAAACATAAACAAGATGCAACCCCCTTTCCAATAGTGTGGTTATATTTTCTAGCTATGATACAGTTCTAAAATGCATTTATTTTACATTTCAGAATGGCTTTGCTTATCATACCAAAGAATTTTATAAACTCTTGTCTGGAAACTTCTGGATAGGGGGAATATTTTTATAGTGCTATTGCTACTCGGTTGATATTATTTCTACCATTTTTTACTGGAATTACAAAAACCAAACTAACAAATTGCTTTACACAGACAACATATACAAGTCTTAGAATTAGAAATTAAGTATAATGTCCGAATAATCTTCTCAAATATCTGGATTTTATTCCAGCAGGTCTTAATTTACGTTTACTTTTGAACACCACATCCAGAAAGTATTCTTTCCTATACTGACTAGATGTTCTAAACTGCATATATATACACACACACATGTATACACACACGCACATACACACATACCTATACACACACACGCGTACGTATACACACACACGTGTGCATATACACACACACGTATACACACGTACGTATACANACACACACATATATAAATACACACACATATATAAATACACACACACACATATTTAAATACACACACACATACATATATAAATACACAAACACACATATATATATGTGTGTGTACATATATATATATATATATGAACTATTCTTTTAGGGCTCACTGTTTTGCTCCAAATATTCCTCACAAGGTATAAAGCTGAAAAATTAGGAGCAAAGAGGAAACAGAACCCACCCCAAAGCATTCACTGTGTTGTCTGCCAAATTTCTGTCATCTCAGTACAACTCCAGAGAGGACTCATTTTCAGCAGAGGCAGAATATCAAAGTAGATTATATAATTCCACAGATTACATGAGTGGCCAATATGTAATATTTTTCATTTACAGATCTGTCAATACTTTAAGAAAGGATACTTGCATACATACACACACACATGTATGTGTATATGTGAATTGCCACATTTTCTAGAAGGAAAAAATACAGAAATCAAGCCACACTGTCAAGGAGCAATCAAGTCACTCAGAAGGAAATGTGTAGTTTTAGCAAGTGGTAAGAACTTTTTTTTATTAAATAAGCTGTTTTTCTAAGGTGTTGAAACATTCCAGAAACTCTTCAAAGCAATGTATGCAAAACTAATATGGCTTAAGACTACGTGTCGCTTCAATTTAAAAGGATAAAAAATTATTTCCTTAATCACTTAATGCAGGCTTATGTATTTAATTTTTCAACTAAATTAATTTCTGCAAATTATGTGATCATTATATGTATTTCCAAATCTTTTTCTGAGCCAACAGATGTTCTTAATACATGAAAAACAATGAGACACAACAGGGGAAAGATAAAGAACATTATTCTAAAGAAGGTAGGGATTCTGAAAGACAGCACAATTTCCAGAAGCCAAAACCTGCGGACTAGACAACACAAGAGGCAATTCGGACCATCTGTGAAATGAAAAACACACAAAAGTAAAAGAAAAAAAAAAGACAGAAACCGAAAAATCAACAGTGTTTTAAATGTAAGAATAGCTAAGGAAGACTGTTGGAAAAAAACCCAAAATCTTCCTTTCAGTATTATTTTGAAAAGGCAATAGCTCTGTCAACAAACAATAGGAAAAATCAGCAGAATTTCAGTCTGACAACCAACTGAAAGCTCAAGAAACCACATTCTCTTTATGGTAAATAAAACCAGGAGGCTGGAAGTGTATCAGAGGAACATCACACGCTTGCCTGGGGTTTTCCCTCTGCCATAAAGCTCCACAGCAGTCAGAGAAGAGCTGCCCTCCCCTGGACTCTGCCTGCCAGAGAGCCAGGACTTTGAAAATAGATCATTCAATAGATCATTTCCCTCTTTTTTCCCCCCACAGAAAAAGTAAGGAAATATTGGAGAAGTTGATATGCAATAATCACCTGCCTATTGAGCCCACGCTTTGCCCCTTTGAGAATGAGAACAGTATTATGTTTAAATCAGTACCTTGAGATTACTGTTAGATACATGTATATGATTCATAAACTGCTGGAAAATACTAACCTGCTCTGGTTATTATTCTATAAATACACACACATTTAGTTACATTGGTTCAGATGGAGAACTGCAACTTGTTCTGTTGTAACTCAGAACTATTTGATACCCATTTTCTACAGTGTGTACGTGACGAACGTTTATCCATTTTCAACCATCAACTAGTACAATTATTTTCACCTGCTTATTGATCATATAGTATAATGAAATAATTTATTCCTGAGCAGATAATAAAAAAATGAGATATATTTATATTCTCTGTTAAAGGGCAACAGTTGTTACAGTATTTGAAATTCTTATCACTGCTGACCCCTGTGCAGTACATACAAATATCCTGTCACAGGCTCAACTAAGGTATTTGGATGTACCTGCTTAGAATAGATGGGACAGTAAACAACATTTTATTTTCCAGGAAGCATCAGCATGACTGTACCAATGATTGCTACCTCAGGACCAGGCACTGTGGAATATCTAAATTTTCACCTATTTAAAAGGAGAAGGAAGCAACAAATATGTAATGGACAATCCATTGAGGTAGTTAAGAACAAGAGGTGACTTTCTAAAACAGTAGTTATGTCTATTATCTGCACTGGATTAGTGTCACTGCCTATGCTTTTTAATGCCCTGTCATCCAGGATAAATGGAGATTGATGGCAACTATTAGTCTATTTTTTCCACACTTTCTGTGGTTCGGTGCCTTTCTGCATGAAAATGTTGTTGTGCAAAAAGGCAACATTCATCAGTTATATTGTTCATTGGTTCAAATCATATGTTGATGAAAATATCAGTGTAGTGCTACTGTCTTAAACCAGGAGGGCACAAGAGATGTCTGGGTCACTGTGTCAAACCTCTGTAATCACAGTCATGAATGTAAATGATGTTACATCCTGAAAGTTGTTGACTATATATCACAAGCCATGGAAAAAACCATTAAACTAAACCACTTAAATACAAAAGATCAAAAGCATTAAGATAAATCATATGCTTCAAAAAAAAGAGAAAGCAAGAGTAATTGCTGGTATCCTGCAATCCTTCAGTTATCAGAAAACTTTTTAGCTGCTACAAATTGTTCTGGTTAGTCCAAAAGCTGTGGACTTTTCCAGGCAGATGTCTGCACCCTTCAGAGCAAGGACTCCTGGCCCTGGGGATGCTGCTTCACTCAGTGGGTACAAAAAGCCCCTTTTCATGCTCAGATCTCAGTGAAGGTTATCCCATCATCCTTCCATGCAATTCAGGACCTTCTCCCCCACTCTTGTAGCCAGACATCATTTCTAGTTCCTAGAGCATAACTTTGGACTTTATATTACTAAATGTAAACCTGGTTCTGTTCTACAGGCAGGAGGAATTTGTGTTTACCATACAGTATCTAGATGTCTACATGACTGACAAATTCTGTGTCAGTCTCAAATTGCATTCATCTCTTGGTCAGTCTCTTCTCTTCAAAGCCCTTTCTAATGCTGTTCATGGCATTAAGGTCAAAGTAGAAGGTTTGTATTTTTTATGGCTGAATATCTGGTAAGGTGTTTGCACTTTCACATTGCAATCCTCTATCCACCATCTCTAACCAGAAAGCTAAATTAGTTCCTAATTATGAACTACCTAAATAGAACAGATAAATATGAAGTGAAACATTTTCCCTCTCCAACAGAGGTTACAAACATTATGGAGTTCCTATCCCATGATGGTGATCCAATGAAAGGTAAAATACTGAGAAGACAATTAAATAAATTAGTGGAATACATAAACTTTAAGTGTTTAAGAGCCACAGAGAAGAGTAGGACTTAGATTTTACATTAAATGACTGCAAACAGATCATTGTAAATAGTTAAGTTCCTGTAGGAAAGAGTAACAAGATGACAGTAGTCAAAGGAAAATTGGCCAAAGTCTTTCTATCAGCAGTGAAGTGTTCCCCAGGAGCTCCATTTGTAACTGGTTAAAATACTTATACACACTCTTGCACACATGCACAGGAGGCTTTTACAATGCAGTTAGCAGAGCTTTACCTCTCTGGGTGTTTGGTATGTCCCGTATAATTCAATCTAATCTAGTTCATAAGATGAGTTCTTTAGGAAGCTCTACTTGCTGAGACGTAAACTGATCATGGCATTTCACGTGTTCCTGATGAGTCTGAGATATCGCTCTTCTCTTCTCACACAGCTTTTTAATGAAAATGCTGCCAGTTTGCCAACCTACCCCTCTTCAAGGTTAATGGTTTGTTATCTACAAATTATTTTTCGTAATACACCTTGAGTTATGAACTCCATAATTGTCTTCTGTTGGCTCTCCCTCCAATTTGTTTTAGGCTCAGACAAATGCAGATTCCACAATAGGAAGAAGTAGTACAGAAATGAAAAGACATGATGTTGGCTTTAGAAAATTCCCTCCTTGTTCTATAAAAAGACACACAATTATTTCAGCTGGGTGATGGGGGACAACTGCTGTCATGTTGTGTAGTAAAGCTGAAAGCCTACATGACTGCAATTTCCCCAACACTGCCTTGAGTCTTTTTCCTTGCACAGAGAGCCTCGCGGCTAAGGATATTTCAGAGGAAATAATTAGCAATATTGCATTATTGTGAAGGTTTATAAAGATGTTAATAGCCAGGCAATTTATTATGTGCAGTCTTTGTTACCATTATGGAACATCTGTTACTTAAGAGCCAACTCCATAACAAAGCACGCCCTGGCATTTTATGATTTTGTCACAGTGTAAGAGGGGAAAAGGAGGGATGAAATTAAATTTGATCTTGGATGAAATTCAATTTGATCTTGAGAGGTAAAGATATATTTGTATCCCAGTGAGGACAGCACGAACAGAAGGTGTTCAGCATCCCCCCTGCAGTTGGCATATCCTTTAATGACATATCACACAATCCTTTATCAGTTGGCCCTTCCCACCCTTTAGATTTTGGGAGTGAATTTTGTAAAACACCAAAGACAAGATTCCAGTAGCACATTATAACTCTCATTCCAGGAAATACACATTTGCCTCCAAGGTCTGGAAAATATTGGAGTATCTACACTGCAAAAAAAAAATGTAACTTCACCACTTCAACTGTAATTTCAATCTTAAAAAAAAAAAAGGGTAAGAGTCTCTCAGCCTGTCTGTTGTTGGCTAGAGATCATTTACTTTACATGATGCCATTTCAAAAGGAATGAAAAATGATGCAATAATGAGGCAGAGCTTTCTTGGTGTATTTGTGGTGCACAGACACTACTGCAAACTGCTTAATTGGCTTAATTGTGTATAAAACATCTCTCCCCCTTGTTTTTAAGGGGGTTTGAGGGATACCTGGCAGCTCACTGCAGCATTGCAGGCTGAAATGACTCTCACCACATTACAAACCAGATAACAGAGGCCAGAGTTTCGCTTACAGTTAACTAATAACAACTCTATTATTGCCATTCAGCTGAAATTATGTCAGCTTACTCCAACAGGCCCAATCTTTTCTTGTTCAAGTGGTTGGAAGAGGACTGCTAGTTTTTTATCTCTTTCCCAAATACACCCTTCATACATCCTTCTCACATTTAATTACTTCAGCAGTTCATTAGGCTGGGCATCAGAGCACTGTCTGTGTGAAATTCACTTTTAGTTTCCATTCCTAAGACTTAGTCCACAGCTATGATGTAGTATTTCTTCTTTGTCTACTGAGATCATTGTTAAAACTTTACTCACAGCCTTTTGTGCAACATCTTCAAGCTATTTCAGTCCAATTTTATCCAACATCTAGAGATATTTTTAAAATTTATGTTCTTTTAAAGGAAAAAAAGCAGACTTTTTCTGTACTTCCATGGAACTGCTATTCCTCTCTCTTAACACTTCTTTTCTTATTGACATTTAATTTCCATTTTGCTTCATAGTGCACTGTAATTGTGTATTTAAACTAAAAAAATCACACACACACACCCCATATGCTATTTCTGAGAAAGAAAATGCCTAACTGGAGGATTTTCAGTATTTTATAAATTTTGTTACAGAAACACACAGGCAATTTTGACAATACATTTTGGAAGTAAACTAGACAGTGTTTTATAGTAAAATTTGACCACGACAAAGAATCATAATCATCTTATTGCTCCTTATTTGCTTTTCCTGCTTGATTACCAGTTACCTGTGGACAGAAAAAAAAATCTTCCTGCTATCAAATATAAATTCAAGTCCTGTAACAACTTGTGTAAGTCTTATTTTCTCACTTATTTAAGCTACTCACAGCAACCAAATTTAGAGTTCCTATATTGTTAGCCAGGGATATAGGTCTGAGTTTCAACCTACTGGAAGAGACCAAGACCTCTGGGAGCACCTCAAGCTTAGAGCAAAACACTTGCAAAACCAGCAGAGATCTGAATAATAGTAAAGGAAAACAAAGCAAACAAACTTCCCCAGAGTGGCACTCAGTTTCCATCCATGTTCTGAGAAAGGACCTGCAAAGGAGCAAAGTTAGAGACATCTATAGATGACTTTACTTCTTAAAAAATTGGCCTTGTTAAGAGCTCTCAGCCTGGGGACTCAGTTCCTAAGGCAAAGCTTTAAAGCTTTCAAGCCTTGTTTTCCAACATGGTTTAGGACACGATGGTTTCAAGCTGTTCTCCTGAAGAAAAATATGCACTGAATTAAACAAAACTTCCAGAAGTGACAAATCTGATAGTGGCACCCTAAAACATCAGCTTAAAAGCATCAGTGACCCATTGTGAAACAGCTGTTGTGAAAAGATTAAAAGCTTTAGGGTTAAAGGGAAAGAACAGGTTGCTGCAGCACTGCCATCAGAGTAAATCAAACTATAAATTCCTTTATCACTATGCAAAATTTACTCTGGTTAAAACCCTAAGCCTTTCATTATCTAAATTAAAAGTATACTGTATTTATTGAATTTGAAGATTAGCTTGCTGTTATACACTGTAGTCTCACTTTGATGTCTCAGGATTAATATTCATGAGGTTTCAGACTATTAACTACACATGTACAACATCTAACAAGAAACATATCTTACAGAGTTCAATTATTGTAGGAATGCTTTTAGTCCTGATTTTATCTTTCATTTTGCTCTGGATTCCCATGGAGTTTTCCTGCTGTCAATGCTTTAAGGTTGGTTCTGGCAGGTTTATCGTATTGATGGGTCTGGCTAAAACTTAGACATTCAAATCCAGAGGATAACTTTGAATTTCTGTCTTATTTTAACTGGTTTTACATGAGTGAAAACTTTCAAGTTCAGTTACCTGAAACATCTGAACTATCAGCAGAACTGAAAATCAGCAGAAACTGTTCACTCCTCAATCAGTTCAGCCCCAAATATGGCACAACATTGTTCCCACTATTGGTCAACACTGACACTCGTCCCTTTTCCAAGAGTCTCAGAGACATGAAACCTTTGTAAACTATTGCCCCACAAGTAGCCATAAACACAAGAAATTTTAAGCTACTACTTTTTTGGACTTAGATCTCAAACTCAAACCCCCAAATCGTGTAACACTTGTATGGTCATCACCACACACAAGAGCTGCTGTGCAGAGAGCACCACCCCCCTCTGTCTCTGGGGTGCTGCTTAAAATCCACCTCTTTGCTTTGGTGCAGGAGGGAAAAGTCAGAAACTGCACAGCAATAGCAACAAAAAGCAATACCAGAAGCAAATGTCAGAATTTGAATTGCAAACTACATGTGAGCCTTGACTGCTAAAACTAAATGCAGAGTTGAACATTAAAGGTTTGAAGTTGCTCTGCTGGGGCCAGATGGTGTTTTTACTCATCCCTTTAACAAGTTACTGAGCATTGCAGGAAGACAGAGCTGGGAGGGTTGGAGAGTCAGAAGATATTTTAGACCTCACTCTGTAAGCCCTCATTCCCACTCAGATTGTGCATTTAGAAAAAAAATCAGAATTAATCTTTTGATAGGCACTGAATTTCCCATCAATTTGATATTTGGGAGCTTCAGTTTTGCTGTCTTTCAAATTACATTTTCATTAATTTGGTCTCTGCAAATGCATTTATTCCTCGCCATCAGTAGATCTACGAAGTTGTGTGTTGTGCTCCAACACAGCAATGTCATCACACAAACCTGGTTTCAGTTTTGCTCTCAGTGTAAAAGACTAAATGGAAATGAAACAACTGTCAGTTTTCAGCCCTACAATTATTCCCTGAAAGCTTGATGGAGAAAAACACTGGAAATGCCCAAACACAAAGCAGTGAAATATTAACTGCTAAGAGCAGTTGTTTCTTCACATCTGAAGTTACATGAGGTACCCTTGTATGGCTCAGTCTCAAGCTGTGCATAAAAACTTCCTGTGAACTCTGCAAGATCTACTGAAGGTCCAGGGGCAGCACCATAACTCTCAGCACAGGCCCGAGAATAACCTGGTCCACGGAGAAATCTGGTGTGTGCTCAGGAAAACAAGTTTTCTGAGAAAGGTTCCCGGTTCAGGGTGTAGAACTGAAGGGGCAGAATGTAATGGTTCTTAGACTGCTAAGGGAATAACCCAAATTATTTTATCAGGACATTCTGTTCTCAAGGAGTAATTCTGGAGAGATTAAGAGGCATCTCTTTTGAATTATTATTATATATGTCACCCTGGTCTCCTAAACCTCTGCAGCATTTGCAGGAGCTTCCTGAGCTTTCTGTTTTATTAACAGAACTCACAGAAAACCCTGCTTGAAAAGCAAACCCCTATTTTCAGCATTTATATACTGAATGTTCTATATCAGTTCTCCTTTAAACTGTTGGAGACATACAATAAATTTATTTTTGAGAGAAAAGGAGTAATGCTATCAGCCTTTCCATGCTGTGTTTCAACCTGTGGGTAACATCAATAGGGAAACATAAGGAGTATAAAATAATTGTTTAAAATTTTCTTTTGGAGATCTTTTTCTGTGCCACAAACACAATACACAGTGCAATTGTCCTGCCACTCAAATCAATTGTTGTTTTTCCCTGCTTTGTTTGCCCGTGGGCTGCCACGTGGTTTAACTCCCCATCAGTGAAATGAATCCTCAGGTTTGGATTAGGAAGTTTCAGGCACTTCAGTGGAAAACCAAAGAGATAAAAACTGCAGAACTCTTGGAGCTCATCCCCAGGACTTGAGATGCTACTGAGGGTGATAACTGAGCCTTTTATTTCCAAGCAAATTCCCTTTAAAGGGCTTGTTTTGGTGCAACATGGTAAGGCCAAATGGACTCCATCACAAGCAATCAGAAGATGAAAGTGTCCAGGAGGTAAAAGTTGCTCACAACAGTGACTCTCACAACAGAGACTGGGCATTAAAAAGACAAATATAAGAACTGTAACACACAAACACAGACCTAACTTAAATGTATAGATGGGTTCCCTAGCAATCACAGAATTTATAAATATTTTAGTGTTGTGTTGCCTGTTACTGGGCATCAGAGGCAGCGAGTTCTGACATAAAAATCAATACAATTCTCCCCATGATTCACCTCTATTAGCCCATCTTTTTGCAGTAATCTCTTTTTTTGATCCAGTTGCTTGCTGCCCTTTTCTTTCTCTAGGCAATTTAAAAGGAAATTACCATTTGCACTTTTGTACTTGTTTCTACCTTGAAAAATATATGTTTTAAATCTGGTGCATTTCTTATTCAGACAAGGGGTGTGATTGGGTGTCCATGAGACCAGTCAGTCCAAAAACCTCCACAGTGTCCAAAAGCAAAAAGGAGGAAACCTCTAAGGTTGAATTTCACCTCAATTTAAAACAAGTTTTGTAAATATAAAACTATTCCAAAATTTATCTGCATATCCAAGAGCATCATTTTTCAGCATATTCCAAGCTCTGCAGAACAGACACTTCAGCTCTTTTCCTCTGCACTGGCAAAGTGAAATAAAGTAAGGATTATTATTTAAAGAAAGCTAACCTGTTACAGTACAGAAAAATGGAAATAGGGATTGAGAAAATGAAGCCCAGTAGCATCATCTTCAATTTAAGTCATTAACTTCTTAATTTGCATTTTGCCCCATTAACCATGGGGGGTTTTGAAGGTTTCTTCTTATCAGCTGACTCAGGGAAAGTGAGTTCTCTGAAGTAGCAGATCTATTTGCATTTTAAAGAACTGAACCTTTCAGGGGATACAAGAGTTCTTGTGAAATGAATGTTGAGAAATGGTGGCTGCCATCAGGTAATGAATGTTTATAAAAGGACCAAGTGGGGTTTTTCACAGATTATGCCACTTGTCTGGTCTGGAGAATGCAGCTTCATTTTCCATTATTTGTATTTATAGGCTCAGCAGTTTGGTGTGTGTTAGGGGTGAGATGACAAACAGGCCTGTGGTTAAGACATCCTACTCACTGCTTTTGATGGATGAGAACTAGCAGGCCCATCTTAAAATTTCTCTTTGTCTTACTTTGTCTTTTTGACAAGGAAATAATAGTTTTATATTTCACTCTCTTCTCTTCAATAAATTTCTCAGTACCCTACAGCAATCCAAAAGAAAGCCAATGTGGAAATCAACACACACAAACAAAGAAACAAAGACAAAACCCAATGAGGTCTGAATTAGTTTATGCAAAGTCCTTTCCTGCGTCTTCCCACATTTGCATTTTCAATGAAATATGTTTTCATTTCTTCTATAAAGGCTACAAAATAACTCTTAATCTTCTGTCCATATTGACAGACTTTGAACAGCATCTTCTAAGGGCTTAGCTCTATGGACATAGTAGCAGTTCTTTCAAAAAGCTGAAGGCAACTTACCATGAGCAGAAGTTTCTACCTGAGCCAAAGATTGCTCTGTGCAAATAATTTATCCACCTTTTGATAAATTACTAACTAGGGTTTGTATTCCTCTCTAATTTGTGTACATTTGTAAGAACGACTCCAAGCCTCCACGCTCTTTGTTCTTCCACCCTACTGCCAACTTAGCACCTTCTTCCTCATAAGGCATACACATGTCAGAAAAGCAGGTTCTGAATTTCAGAAATTAATACCATGTTACATACAGAAATATCATGACTTTGAGGACATAGTCATGACATCTAGTAAAAAAAAGAAGGCAATGTAGGAGAAAACCCCCCAATCTACATACCAAAGTTTCTGAAAAATTGATTCCACCGATGGGCTGCAGAAGGGTGGCAGATCATGTTACACTCTTCTATCCTTCTTTGTCATTCTTAAAGAGCAACAGAAATATTTTAAAAGTACATTGGATATTTTTAATTCCTTATATTTTCCTCACCTGTAGTATCTTTGTAAGAGATATGAAACCATGAGATTGTAGGTGGTATGTTCAGTTACCACCTCATAAAAATAAAACATACAGAAGATGCTGCATCTTTTAAATGCAGTTTGTAGCCAAAATAGAGCCCAGGTCGCTGTGTCTTTGGCTGGGTGTTAATACTTTATCATTATTAGCTTGTTGTGACAGAGTTCATACACTTGTCAGGTAAATCATCTACGGACAATTTAGTTTGTCAGACTGAGTTATTCTTTTCCTGGATTAATTAGCTGTGGGAGAGTTACACACACATACACATGCACAAATAATAATAAAAAATTCAAAACAAATCCCTTGCATCTTATTTTACAACTCTTCAGGTGAAAATACAATTTTTTCAATCTGAAGAGAATTTAAATAAAACTGCAGCCCAGCTTTTATGTCTGAATTTTACAGGATTCTGAATACACTAATGTGGGAGTAAAGGACTGCAAGTTTTCTTCACAGTGATGGATCCTTTAACTAAGAGAGCATTCTGCTAATCCTGGGAACTAATACAGAACTCCACAGAAAAAATTCTTTTAGTAGATTTGCATCAGTGCAGGGAAGCACTTCGTAAAAGAAAAAAGTTCAGAAATCATCACTCCTACAGAGGGAATAATCACAGAAACATCAGCATTGGAAAGGACCTCTGGAGATCTCCAGTCCAACCTCCCACCTGCTGAAGGTCCATCCCCAACACCAGAGATGGGGAACCTGGGCCTAATTGCCTGTCTCACCCAATTTGCAGTTTTCTCTTTCATTAACAAGCAATCAGATTAAACTGCAAAGACACTTGCCATGGTCCAGAGATATTTAACACTGGGGGGAATCTGAGATTTGGAAGGTAAAATTAAGATGCTCTTCTAGACATGTTCCTTATTAACACATGAAGACATATCAAAATACAGCAGAGCTTTAAACCAATCGTCCTCCTGCACAAATGCAGGAACTCAGCAGAGAACCAAATTACATTATGGGCAGAAAGCAAGTTGCTTTGTGGTCAACCTGACATTTAAATAAAGCAGTTCAGAATGGTTTAATTTTCTGCTTTACAGAAAGAGTAATAAAACCTGTGTTGGTCCCAGTCACCACATACATTAAAAAACATGCTACAATCCAGTGTGGATTGCAGAAGGATGTCATAATGAATGCTTTCCTGCTGGCTGCATTTTCACTCACTGTGATTTGCATGGAGTTGAAGCTCTTTCCAGATTTTGGTAAAAGACAAATTCTCTCACACTTTTCTCACAGTATTACTATTTCGACACGATTTTGCTGAGCATTTTGAACAAAAGTACACATTTATTTCATGTGTATGACAAATCAGCATGACAAAATAGGTTTTAAGCAGCCACAGAGGATTACAGTGAAAGCCCTCTGGTTAATAGTGTTAAAACTCAAACAAAGGTGGAAGAAAATTGAAGGCAGGCTGGGTTGGATTTTCCAACCTGTGTTAAATATTGTACAGCTACACCAACAGCAGTGGAATTGCACTGAGGTAAGACAAGTTTTGGTATCTTTGGAAAATCTCTGAGGCAGCCTTCAGTAGCCTAAACATTTATTCAGGCTTCCAGGCAATTCAGCAAGTGCTACAATAGCTTATTACCAGAATTGCAAAGAATTTTTTCTTTTCCATCAAAATCAATGAAGAAAATTAGGAAACACTACAGAGACACCTGTAAAAAAAGAAAAAAAAAAGAGCATAGAAATCACCTTATCCTCATTCAAACTAAAGAAGAATATATTTTAACAAGCTTGATTAAAAACTATTGTCTCTCTCCTCCCATGGCCTCCAGTAAGGAATTTAAGTTGCTGAGTTTTGATGTACAATGATAAATGTAAGAAAGCATTCCCTGTACTTCAATTGACTGGAGAACTCAATGAATGAAAATGAGAAAATCTAGATAAAGTACAGTTTTATGGGCTTTTTTGGAACATTTGGTGTAACTAATATTCATCACTATTCTGACAGCAGGGAGCCAAAGATTCAGAGATGCTGCTACAAAAGCTGCAGTAGAAGCTGCTATGGTCAAAAGAGCCCTACAGGCCTAAGACTGGGAAAAACAGGCATTTATTTCTTGCCAACTTTTCTTCCTGATAACTGCTACTGTTTTAAAAATGACTATTTGTATTAGACAACACTACAAAAGGCATTTTAACAGGAACCCCAGAAGACAATAACTGTGCATTTGACTTGCACTGGATTTATGAAATGTCAGCAGTGGAAGATTAAGTGCCAGTATGGGAGAAATCCACTCCCTAACCCCAAATTTACACATGGAAAGGCTGTTTGGCCAAGAACAAAGGCCACATATCTACTGTGGATGCCCCAGACTGGGATAATGTTACCTGCTGGTCAGCTGCAAATGAATTTGTGGGCACAATATCCAGAATCACATTTAATTGCTTAGCTGAAGAGATGATTTGTTTCAAATCAGCTTTTAAAGGGTACAACATGTGCAGAAAGGATCCCCCACCTGACTGTTCTGAGTCAAGTGTTTGGCATCTGCAGTCCTTGCTTTTGTTCCTGCTGTCATTTCAGCTTGCATGCCTCTGGCCTCTCACACATTTTAATAAACTCAGAACTAATTCTTGCTGTGCAGGAAAAGAGAGGAAAAGCCACTCAAAATGGAGAAATTTATAGAAAAAATAATAAATTCTTTGGATAAAAAGATGCAGCCTTGGAAAAAAGAACTTTGCCATGCCCATCACTAGCACAGTGCGTGCAGGGAAACAAAAGGCTGATTTTCATCTTGTCTCCTTGTACTTACACCGTGTTTTAAGTCATCTGAATAATTAAAGTAAGAGAAGATGAAGCCATTATTGAGTCACTCTTCCTAAGAAAACGAGACTTGGATTACAGTGTTGTCTCCATGTTACTCTTTAAAAACACTTCCATTAATTACCAGTTAAAGTCAATTGAATCTGACAGACAAACAGACATCCCAACCATAGGATGCTTCCCAGATGAGGAAAGCAAAGGCTGGATGGAGAAATGTGACTCGGATTAGTGGTTCCAGCCCCTGCAAAAAGGGGCCTCCAGGGATGCTAAATCTCCACGGATTCTGCACAGATTTTTAATAGGAAAGCATGGAGTAGGTGTTTAACACATTCACAAAAGTTTAACTGAGATTATTTCTTTTAAAAAAATCCATTGAATTCTACTGTATTGACTTCAGTTTTGGGGCCTTTTTTATTCACAATAAAATATCTATAAAGCTGTCCAAAATAGAGGCCATTTGATTTTACTTTAGCACCACTACCTTATACATGGCTTCAAGGCAAAACTTCAAAGGTTTGGAGAAGGAGGAGGGAGTTTTCCTCCTTCTGTTTTGGCTTTCAAGCATCAGCCACTTGGAAATGCACAGGGGTTTTTAAATTTGAGGTGAATTTCAAGGAATTGAGTTCCTAGACAAGTAATATGGGCACTGAGAAAGTATATGATATGGCTGTCAGACCTGTATGTGATATATTAGGCATCTGTCTTCTCTGGGTCTGCTGGCTTAGAAAGGATATTTCATGGGAAATACAAAGGAAAAGAACATTTATTTTAGGGGGAAGGTGAAGCTTGGAAATTATTCCTCTCATTCAAAACTATAGTATAGTATTGCAACACCAGTAAAAACTCAGTTAATTTTACCACTGAGCTTTGTAGTTCCATTTTTCTTTTTTTTTTTTTTGAGAACTGACTAGATCAAATTAACACAACCATCAGCAAACCTGCCAATTTCGTCATTGAGAGGTCAAAAAAACCTAAAAGAAACAAACTCTTCCCCCTAAAAAATAGTCTTTCGTTGAAAACTTGTATTGTGGAAAGGAAACATTATTTCCAGTGCCTGTTAAACCATCATTCTTGCAGAGACAGCAGGAGGAATTTATACAAGCAAGAAAACCATTCATGGTACAGGAGGGGACCCTGTTCCTGATTGAAACCTGATTATGCTGCCAGTCAAATCCCTGTCTCTGGGAAGGGGTCACTCCACTCAGCCCTGTGCTCGTTAGCAATTGCAGCATCTTGACAAATTCTCATCATCCAGAAGACTACTCCTCTATATCCCCAAATTCCCTGAGTTGTGTGGCTGCTCAGCAGATCCCTGGAGGAAATACAGGCCCATCACAGCCACAGAGCAGCAGTGCCATCCCCTTGGATAAACAGCACCTCAATTACACCAGCAAACATCTCCACTGAGAAAAAGACTCTGTATAAAAGAATATGTAAATTCCCTTTTATCCATTAGGAGACAAAGGAAGAAAAATGCATGTAATTAGCAGAAAGCACAGCAGTAACGAGCTCTTGCCCATAGCTATCTGTTAAGAACAGCAGGAGAAGTGGCTGGGAAGTCTTCGTGTTGCTGTGCATGTTCCTCTGTTCAACAAGAAGCCCCATTGCACATCTGGTTCTCAATACCTTTAAAACAAACATGTTTGTAAGGCCTGGTGTATGTTGGGAATGAAGCGACAGGCAGTAATGGTGGTGGCCAACATCAGGGTGAAGTTCATTCCAAGTTATAACTCGGATGCCCTCACTGTAGAGGAGCAGAAGGAAATCACTTTGCTACTGCAGGGGAGCAATAACCTCCTTGATGTGCTCGAGGTCTCCATGTCTCTCAGGGCTTTGCAAGGTCATGCACAGCTCTGCTTCACTCAAGAGCAGGTGATGGGACAAGGCACTGTGGCAAAAAGACATTCAGACACATCTCAGGTGCTCAGGGATCAGTGATCAGACACAGTTGTATAACACCAACATTAAGACAACTGAACTGCTAAATGCATTCAGACAGGACTTTGGAGCTGTAGGAAACCATGCAGACATAGCCCATACCAAAAGAACTTCCAGTTCATGGATTAAACAGCAAAATGTTTCGGGTCAGAACACACCTGACCTCATCGAGCCATTTAACAACACCTGATCCCAAACTAGAAGTACTGACCTTCTCCATGAGCACAAGCAATATAGAGTTGGCCCACATATATTCCTTCATGTATTACTGACTTTTGACAGCAAGCTCTAAGCTTCATTTGGTTTCCTCTGCACCTGAATACTCCTCAGTTTTCACCTGCATCTGACCTCTCCTAAATTTACTTTTTAAATCTGAATTTGGAATGACAGCCCCCACCTATCTTAGTGTCCAATCAAACAAAAAAGTTACTGTCTTTAGGAGGAGTTCATTCACAGGAGTGATAAAACTAAACTTGTCACCAGTAGAATTCCTATGAGTAATTGTATTCCATATATTACAAATTTTTCCAGGTCTTTGGCAACCTCACAATCACTGTGCCTATTTATAGGCACATTTAGGTTAAACAATCTCAAAACTCCTGCAGGTAATTTAGGGCATATGAACTTGCTTGGGTGTTTAATTTATGCCTCTCAGTTGCTGAGCCATCCTTCTATTTCAGCTCTAACTTTTATTTTTAGCCAATAAATCTGGCACAATTCAGTTGAAATGTGGGAAGCAAAGCCACATTCCCCTCCTGGACAGCACAGGCCTTTACACCCACATGTCCTTGATGCTTTCAAAACACAAGGCTGTATTTTTGAAGTGCACAGGAAGTGCAGAAGCCCAGTGAATAAATAATAATTTGTTTGCTCACTTTCAAAAAATATAAAGTACAGTTCTTTTATGCCCACTACTAACATAATTTTTAATGACATTTAATAATAAAAATATTTCAAACAATACTTGCTGTTGCAGCTACTCCTGTTGCCCCCATTGGTGTGTAATTTTGCAGGAATTTACTACTGAAATCTGGTTTTTTGCAAGCAGTGAGCTATTACTGAAACCCACACAGGATATGAACAGAAAATAAAATGCATTACGTTGAAGACATAAACTAGGAAGTTTCCCCTCACTTTCACGGACTCAGAATTGACAGTAAGAAACACAGAGATAAAAGAAACGTAAAGATAACCTGTGTTTTCCCAAAGTAACTCTTCTACAGGTACTGACAGTTTTGATGTTCCTAAACACTAACATTCTGTATTTACTGTTGCATTTCATTTTATGGATTTTTTTTCCCCACATTGAGTTCAAACAGAATAAACAGAAGTTTGAGTTATAGCATGTAACACGGTCAGAAAGGGACTTGAGAGAATTAGATCAATTCTTGTTTCTTATCCACCTGGATTCATAAAACACTCATATTGACTCTCTGCTGCTTTAATCCTTGTGTTGGGTTGCTCGTGGTTCACAAACCAGTGCCAGATAAAGGAAGGGCTTTTTATGAGAAAAATAGAAGTCGTGGGACTTAGAGAGTGCTACTCTCTCTTCTGCATGTTTTTTTTTTTCTGGGAAGAGTTTTCAATCTCTCATTTTTGCCACGCGTACACATATTAAATAAAAGCCTTCATTGAAATTCAAAAAACAATCTATGATTTCACAGTCAGTGAAGTCAATGGAAATACATGTCTCCAGTTAGTTCAATAAAAAATAAACATATTTCCAATGAAAGCGTGAAAAAAATTGGACAAATTGCAGGTGTGAGGCAAGTGCAATGGCAAGGAAGGGGATGGGTGCAAGGGATCCTATTCCAGACAGCTCCAAAGCATTTCTGGTGAGAGCTCAATGTCTTTTTCCCTGAGTGATGCAACAAAGGAGCAGCTGGTGGAACTGATACAATATTGTGTTCTAGAGGGAACAGATGGACACATCAACTGCCTATTGCAGTGCAGGAGAAGATAATATATTCAAGATGCTTCTAAACAACTATTTCTTAGCTATTAATATTTGGTATCAGGAAATTCCATTAAAGATACAGTTCTATCTCTTAGATTCTTAGAATAATTTCTTGTCTTTAGTTTCCTTTCTTTTTCTTAGGAATTTTAAACAATAATGCCTTGAAATACAGTTTAAAAGATGCAATTTCTCCCTTCTTTTGCTACTTCAGGGAAAAATTAAGCTGCTTGGATTACCAGTCTGGCTCTCAATATGTATGCAGGAAGAAACAATGCTGCCTGTGATTTAACCAAACTGATTATCTGGAATGAAAAGCTGTGAGCCGTCTGCAATGCATCTGAATGAGATCTGCACAATAAAAAGGAACATTTCTCCCTCCTTAGCTTGGCCATCCTGGCTGAGAGCACCAAAGTTCCAGGTGAGATCCTGAGATAAGCCCAACACCTCCAGGGTGAGCGTGACTGAACGCAAAGCTGCAATTCTGACTTCATTCTCTGTGCAACACACACTCCAGCAGGGGCAGCATGAGCCCCTAACTATGAGGAAAGCTTGTCTAGAATGTGTCTACCAGGAAAATAAATAAATCCACATGTCACAGGAGCTGGGCTCATAAATCACATGGGCTTCTAAGATGCTGGAAACCTTGGGGATTTTATTCCCCCCACAATATTTAGGGTTACATTAGTAACCGCAATGCAGAATTAAAATTCCAGCTTCTGTCAACCAAAATAAGGAAATTTCTCTTATGGGTGAACAGAAGTGCAACTATCATTCTAAAACTACTACAGTACTTTTCTATGTATCCAGAAAACTGAAAGTTCTGTGACCCTACTACTACATTTTGCAACAAAAAGATTCTTGGTCAAAAGGCCGAGGAAGTCTAAGCTTCACAAAAGAAACAAAAAAACCAAGCAAACAAAAAGAAAACCCAAAAGCCAAAAAAACTCCCCCACTAACAAACAAACAAAAGCTACCTGAAGGCGATTTCATACAGTTAAGAAGCAAAAAATAAAGTTAAGAATACCTTCTATTCAGGAAATTTTAAATGATCTTGGGACCAAAAAAGGACTCCCATGAGCAGGATGCATCAGAAGGATGGTATGTGCTTATCTGAATACAGATACAGTGATGAAAATTTCCATTTAATAATGATATTAACAATTTAATTACTAACCTACACCTTCATTGGCAGCCTGGGTATTGTATTGCCTTTGAATTTCCTGCTATATCTCAATTTTCTGTTTCCTAAAATAGATGGACCTGGTATGGGAAAGAACGACGTGAGAATCTCTGCTGCTGCTTGCTCAAGTCATGGCATTTCATGGAAAGGTTTTGTTGTGAATCTTGGTCATGGACTCTGTTAGAACATTCAAATAACTTTGACTGAAGAATGGAATAAAACCCCCATTTTCTTCATGCAAATTAATTTGGGTTTATTTCTCATGTTGTGTTAAAGTTGACACAGAATGATTTTTCAAAAGATGTCTGAGCAATCCAAGGATTTATTTAGTTCAGTTCATGTGCTCTGAAAAGGTTCACAAGTTCATGTGCTCTAAAAAGATGACTTTTGTTGTCATATTAAAATTACTACCTTTATATGAAAGTACTAAAGGACTGATTAAGAACCAGCAGAATTGTATTTGATTTGAAACCATCCTGCTGAAATTATTAGAAAATTTTATCCCCAGAATGCTGAAAGCAATAAAAAAATGTAAATAAAAATTTTTAAATTTTGGGTGCAATTTCTATAGACATACATTACACCTTCCAAAGGCAATCTAAATGACATCTCTCAGATTATCAGGCTTTAAACACCCTCACCTTTGTCAATTAGAGCTCATTAACTGCTGGTGAACAAGTGTCTTTTCTATCTCAATTCATCAGCTCCTGAGGTATTTCTAGACAAGCAGAATTCCACAATTTTCTAGCACAGTCAAAACCTTATTCCTTTACCATCATTTTGTGTTTTGCTCAGTGTCTCACTAGTGCAGTAAGTATTAAATATTACATTTTCTGTTCAGACCAAAATCAAGATCCATAGCTTTTTTAATCTAACACTGGTTGCTTTCACCTCCAACAAATTAGTAACTTCATATTGAACTCACATAACCATAGCAATGAAAATCAAAGGAAATAGTGTCTTTTTCTGTGATGCTGCAGTTATTTAGGCTGTTGCAATGTTACATGAAGGGAACTTTGAGCAAAAGGCTCAAGAAATGTGTCAATATTTAAAATGAAAAAAAAAACCCAAACCCAAAGAAAAACAACAAAACCCAAACCATAAAAGTAGAGTTATGAGACAAGAGCCAGAAGATTTTGATTTATAACCTATTTCCATTGTGAGACAGAAGATACTTTTCTTAAGAAAAGGAAGATCTCTAAAAACAAATGGAAATAAGCTGCCTCCACATCTCAGACCTAGAGCTATATTTATTATTTTCCCAGCTAGTTTCAATAAATGGCAATCTCCATCTCCTCAGCACTGACTCACACATCAGAACAGCCAGCACTAAGCTACAGTGTTATACAAGTGTGGCTGTTATCCAAGAATCAGGGCATTGCCGGACACATAAATGGCATAAATGCAGTCAATAAAACATTGCCTACAAGCAAATTAGCTTCCTCAATATTTGTATATTAATGAAACTACACAAAGTGAAAAGAAAATTATACTTGCCATAATACCAAGTGCAAATTTAACAGAGGAATTAAAGGGAAAGATTGGGCAAAGCTATAGTCATGTAATCCTGTTGATAGACAGAGAGCAAATTCTACCCAAAGTGAGTCGAAGCTTTCCAAAGGAGAAAAACCTGCTCTCAGAAACCCTGGAGGTCTCCAACCCCTGGCACCAGGTCCAGCCCAGGTCAGGGTGGTTTGTGCTGCTGCTGGAGGTCTGAGAAAGGTGGAAAGAGAAGGAAGCAATTCCTTCAGCAGGAGAATTCTAGCAACAACCAGAGCTAAACCTCTTTGCTGCCACCCTTCCTCTGAACCTGTTCACTTGTCAGCAAACCTGTGTCCCTCAAGCACAGTGAACCCCCAAACCCACCAGTGATACACAGAGTGCAAATCCAGAGCAATTTCTCCCACAAAATCTCCATGGTTATTTGCAAGCACTGCAGGATGTGGTGGGTCATAGCAAGTGAGGCTCAGAGGTGACCTCAGCACTGTCTAGAACTACCTGAAGGCAAGTTCTGGCCAGGTGGGGGTTGGTCTCTTCTCCCAGGCACTCAGCAATAGGACAAGGGGGCACGGGGGGCTCAAGCTCTGTCAGGGCAGGTTTAGGTTGGATATCAGGAAGACGTTCTTTCCATAGAGAGTGCTCAGGCATTGGAATGGGCTGCCCAGAGAGGGGGTGGATTCCCCATCCCTGGAGGTTTTTCAGCTGAGCTTGGCCGTGGCACTGAGTGCCATGATCTGGTAAAGGGACTGGAGTTGGCCCAAGGGTTGGACTTGATGATCTCGGAGATCTTTTCCAACCCAATCGATTCTATGATTTCTTGAAATTTGCCCAGGAAGATGCTGGGGCCACATATTCTAAAAACCAGCCCAGCCTGAAGCACTGGTAAGACAGACTGTGCTGTAATATGTGGAATCCTCCCACTCTGCTGTGCTCAATCCAACGTGCAGCTCCTTCTTTATGTGAAGTCCTCTTGCACACACACAATTGTGTTAGCACAGCAAACATTCAGACACTTCTGGTTTTTTAGGGTTTGTTGAGGTGGGTTTGGGGTTTTTTAAATTATTTTTTGTTTGATTGATTTCCCCTCCCCTCCCCAGTTTCTCCACTCCATAAATGAATCCTGAAAGGAAAGCACGAGATGCAGTTTGGTCTATAGAGTCAGGAGGAAGCAGATTCACTCAAGAAATAAACTCCCCATGCACACAGTGATATTACTGGCACTGGTGATGGTGGGAAATAAATAAGCAGTGCAATTTGGTGGTTTCCTCTGTGTGCAGTAGACAGGCCATCACTGTTTTGCTAAACTAACTGTGTCCTCCTAGAAACATTTCCAATATCAATTACAGCTCTGATTGCATTGCTGCTAAATAGACTTCCCTGTCATGTTTCCTTGATTATATGTAAATATTTCCTAAATTAGACGTGTGTCAAGCTCCATTTAAAATGCAGTACAACTGGGTATTGTGTCAAAATCATGCAAGGTAAAACATGACTACAAGCACCATCAGAATAAGATTTATACCTTTCAGTTTGAAAAGAAAGGAAAATAATTTATTATAGGAAATGTCATTTAACAAACACTAATAAGATGCTTTGGTTTTATGCTACGGAAAATATGCCAAGTTTTCTAAGCTATAAAAAAAAATAAAATTCAAAAACATCTCAAGTTTAGCTCACGTAACTCCCTTAAGCCTCAGACAATGTTCCAACAGCAAATTAAGAATTCAAAACTGTGATACAGGACAAAATCTTTTCCCATTACTACAGTAAATTAAGCTGTGCAGGTGATGGGAATTTCATACGTAAAATAATGACACATGAGGGGAATATATTAATCACACCCTGAAGTTTGTCATTGCTCACCTCAAAAGTCCTGGATTATTAATGATGCAAAACTCTGATCTTGGTATATTTTATTGTGTTGGAATTCTGCTAGAGTCATCTTTTCTCTGAGGGCTGAAAGCCTCCTGGGGAATGCCAAGAGAGTATTGGACAATACTGGCTGAACTGTTAGCAGCTCAAAACCAAGAGGGGTTTACTTTGAACATACAGAAGGAACTAAGAAGTTTAATTAATGCAAAATTTCCTTCTTATTATTTCTATGAAAGTATGTTTTATATCTATCTATATATATTTCCTCAGAAATTAATGGTTAGTCACATGTTACTTTTTTTCTCTTGATTTTATTTAGGTTTCCTTGCTAATACAAAAACTTCTCCAAATGTTATTACTTCCCCAAAATAAGAAAGCCAGGGAGATTTAAATTCGTTGGGTTTCCCTACACTATTTTCACCTCCAGGGTTTGGAAGATAAGGATGCACTAAGAAGTTTGCTTAAACTTTAATACCTTCTTTAAAATTTTACACCTTATGCCATAGGGAATATAAATCAGAGTTTTAACACATTGTCAGCCATCTAAATATGCTAAGTAAGCAGAAAACATCTCAGGCTTAGGGGAAATTCTTGATGTTAATATGAGAAAATCCAAAATGAAATTCACCTTTAGAGCTAAAAATAATTTGTGAACACTTATCGTCTTCTCAATGAACAGTGACACTTTTAAATATCTTTTTAAATACGGTAAGACTTCACTCAAACAAAAGAAATAAAATGAACTCTACAAAATTTGCCAGACATTACACCCATGTTTTCCAGTTTAACTTCTATGTTGCATTCCATACAACTAGTCAACCTATTTCATATCAAATCAGAGAATTTTTAAGTAGATTTTGAAGAGGACAAATTAAATTCTGAACTAAATTTCATCTCCCCGAAATGCTTAAATTTTATTAATACAGAAATATGATGGACATTAGAGTTAAGGTTTGGTTTTTTTAAAGAATACTTTTCTATTCTTCAGTGGGCTAGAAAATAAATTATAAAAACATACATGACACTGTGTACTTGTACTTCAAAAAACCCCACTGGGTATTTCTTGTTGAACCCCAAACTGACAGAAGACTGGAAAGAATCCCATAGCACTCATTCCTCAACTCTTCAGCTCTGTGACACAATTACTAAAAGCCAATGAATTCAGCCTGTCCTTTGGCTCAGAGGTTTGGGATTAGGGAACAACAGCACGGGCAGTAGGACAAAGGATCTGCTCAGTCTGAGCACTGAGATTTGTTCAGGGCACAAAAGGCAAACAAGGGCAAAGCACAAGTCACTGAACAAAAAATACTCTCTTTGGTCCTGTAAGTGCTTCAAGAAAGCCCTCATGTCAGATGGCACAGACAAGGGCTCCAGCAGAGGACACTCTGCTCCCACCCAGCCAGGAGAGGGCTGAGGCCACCCTGGTGCTCTGGGAATTCTGTCTGCACTAGGCATGCCTTTGCTTTCCCTCTTCCATGCCCAGTGCTGTGCACTCAGCCTCACACCTTCTGTCTGACAGGCTGCACAGGAGCAAAGGGCTGCATGGAACTCCTGCAGGTAATTAGGCGTCTGCATAATAAACCTTGCTTTTCACTGAACAGACCTGACACACAAACTTTGTTCCTACAAGTGTCACATGGCACCCCGAGGGTGCACTTCAAAAATCATATCTCATCAGACGCAGGGAATTAGCATTTACAGGGATAAAATGCCTTTTTGGATCGTTGTCAAAGCCTAAGGAGCTTTTTTTACAAACAATTTTGTAATAAACCCCCTTTGTAACGTACCTAAGGGTGCCAGGTGCACCGAAATGCTGAGCAGTTTGGGCATAATTAAACCCCCTGTTGCTCCCCTGCTGCTCCTTGCCATCAGCAGCTGCTTGTTTTCTTTCTCTACCAGAGCCACACATGCTGATGGCTCCAGGAGCACAGAGCTCTTTGACATAACATCTCATGACTGTAGATCTCAACCCTGACTTTCCATTTGAAGAATGCAAAAATGTCAAATCCCACTTCAGAGACAGCTGAGGCAGAACAGCACTTCATGAAAACCATCATCAGAAAACACTGGCACAGGCTGACAACCCAAGGCATCAACCAATACTCAACGACTGATGTCATTGAAAGTTTTCAGCTCTGTAAAAAGCGCAGGAAACAACACCAAGTTTCTAATACAGGCCATGATTAGCAACTGTTCCAGTTATTCCTCTTTAAAAAAGACATCTCTTTTCTCTTGAAGATCAATATGGAAACCTTTATGCAGTGCCAAAAATATTATAAAGCTGTGTAAAAGTCTATTTCACATTGCTCATCTCAAGTTTCAGTTTCATCACCCTGTTTATCCATAAGCATTCACATTTTTAGAGATTTCCCATCCACGTATTTTAAAGTTACTGGTTTTAGAATCATAGAATTATATAATACCATGAGTTGGAAGTGAACCACAGGGATCATGGAGACCAGCTGAGGATGAAATCATGTTTCCCCTTTCTAAACGCCCTTCTGGAGTTTCCAGCATGCTTCCTGCTCATGAAATGGAAATTAAGGATCAACAAATTGTTCGGTGTTGAATGGCAGTTTTTTCATAAGGACATAGCATCACTGAAATTCATGATAGAATGTTTTTCAAAGCAGGAACTTGTATTTTTCTTCAGAAAAAAAATTCAAAATCACAGCTCTTTGCATTGTAAAACCCTACCAGAACTAATAATTTTTTTTCTGCCCTAGACTTCAGGATTTTACCAGGCAACTGCTCCTTAAATTCAAAATATTGAGAAGTGTATAATTCCTTAGAATCTATTTGTCTACAGTCAAGCAGAACTTGCATCTTTGACTCTTACTCTCAATAAACCACATTTAGTTCATGTTTGTAGGTGTGACAGGGGAAGACACTATGATCACCTTGCCATTAATTCCCCTCTTCCACCTTCCTCCTCAATAAAAATATTTTGAGCTTCACTTCCCATATACACTTACAGCCATCTTGGTTAATAAACTAGGAGATGTTATTGTCAAAGCACAAATTAATGAACATTTCTCACTTCAGTATCCCCTGTAGTCTTTAGAAGTTTAAAATTAGCTTAAAAGAATCTCATAGTCCAACTGTGCCTCGATTCCTCACGACTAAAATAGAGCAATTTCTGTTTATCTCATACAGTGACCTCACAAAATTTCTACAAGAACAATTCTCTGAAAATTTTGACACTTTTGGAAAAATGGGCAATGGCCCATCCAACATAATCTATAAGTGATCCGGCAAAGTTTGTTAAAGAGAGAAGCTTTTCTTCCCGGTGGAATTTTCCACCAAGCTTTATTTATTCCTTATGCACTTGGTCATCTGCTGGGATATTCGGGACTTTAAACCTGTGTGCTGATAGTAACAACAAACCCAGAGCGTGGAGGAGCGTGACACAGCTACGATGCCATCAGGCGGTGACAGAGGAGAGCGAGTCCTGCCCACGGCACAGAGTGATCTGCACAGGCTGAGAATCCACCAGGGACAGAACAGAATCTTTGTCACACTCCATTCTGGAAAGTCACAGTCTCTTTTGGATGGGAGGTTGGGCAGAAGATACTTTCTCTGCTACCTGTCAGCTTGATTCAACATTTCCATGAATTAATTCTTTCTTAGACACAGGGAAAGTTAATACTAATAGTCAAAGGCTGGAAATACACTTTGCTCAAATTCTTAACTCAGGAGTTAAAAAAAAAAAAAAGCCCTGACAATGCCAGAAGTGAATGAGAGCTTAATTATTTTAACCACCAAAAGACAAGGCCTCATTACCAGTCTAAGAGGTACTTTTACAATCTACACTTATGCTCCTGAATGGATCCATTGCTTATCAACCAAGTACTGACACAGAGGGAAAAGAACTGTAGTATCAGTGTAAGTCTCTGATAATGCACTGTGATAAAGTTATCAGTCTTATTTACTAAGAAGATAAGGAGGGAGTTAAGGAACTTAGAGAAATAATTTTACTGCAGAATTCTGGTACCAGTAAAGACCTAAAAGCAGTGCAGTTAGGAGGCAGTCATTTAGATAACAATGATAAAGGCACAACAACAGATGAAAATACTCCGTCTCAGTCAAACTGTTAAGAAACAGGATAATAAATATATGTCACATCCAAAGCAGAAAGTAATATCTTTGTCAAACCCATGAATGCAAAACCCTGCAGTGCCTAACCAAAACTTGGCCACTAGCCCCAACTATAGCCTTGTTATAAACAGAAGATCCAGCCTCAAAAAAACAAAAAGAAAACCCCCACAAACCCCAAACAAACCCCACTACCAAAACAAAATCAACAAAAGCCCCCAACCAACCAGAACAACCAACCAAGAAAACAAAAACAAGACACCAAAACAAAATAAAAACAAAATAAGAACAAAATCCCCTTGACAAGAGCCCTTGTTAATACTAAGAAAATAACTGTGAGGTTTCTCTTCCTGGCTTCTCTACTCATCTGTACTATCCAAATTAATTTCATATTCTGATTGAATTTTCATTTCAAGATTCCTTTTTGTTGGCACCTCTGAGTCAGGCATTGTTTGTCACTCCCTTTATGTCATCTTCTGGAATCATTTGTTTTCCTGGACATTTAAAGTACTTTGTGCCTCATGTTTGTCACACTTGAAGGTTGAAAATCTTCCTGTGGTATTAACATTAGGTCAGCAAGGCAAGAAGTAACTGTGTTACAAGTGATATGCCTCTCATTGCTGTAAATAGAAGAAACTGAAATAGCAAATAAGGCTAACAAGGAGTGACAGTGTAGAATATTTCTGTGTCTACACAAAGAGATGGTTTCTGTACTTGAGTATATTATTGGCCCTCCTCAAACAAGTACTGAGAAATTTATTAAGCAAGGAAATTAGGGAGATTTCAAAAACACCAGAAAATGGCATGTCATTCTCATGGACAGAAGAGGTTTCTTGAGTGAAAAGAAGCAGCAATTTTTTTCTGCATGGAGTAGATTTACTTCTATACTGAATAATGTAGCTCCCTAATCTGCTTTTATCAGCTTGTCCATCTGTTTCCTGCTAGACATCTGGACTCCCATCTTGAATCAGACAGCTAACAGACAATAGAGATGTGCTATTATTTCTTGATTGTAGATATCCTCACAAAAATGACACTGAGCTGGAAGAAACACATGTTTTTACAGACTAAAAATGTTACCTAGGCTCACTTTCTTCCACAATTATAGCTTATCATTGGCTTTCTTACAGCACTCTGGTAAGTAATAAATGAAGGCAAAGAAGTCTAACAGATTGAGGAAAGTTTCTTGGTTGCTCCCTTCAGCCTTTTACATCCACAAGTTCCTCTCTGTCTTCTGAAATGTACAGCAAAGACATGAACCCATGAGAAATGAGCATCACAAACCTGAAGCCCCAAGAGACGACACTGTGTACATTCCAATCTTGCAAGCACCAACCTTTAACACATCACTGTGTCCCAGCTGCTGCCCAAAGACTGCATTGTGCCCTCCCTCCAAAAGAGCAGGTGGAACTTCAAGAGTAGAAAACGGCTGTGGCACCACCGAGGGGAAAGAGGACACTTTGGGCCTTGCAGCCGCTGCTCCCAACACTGCCAGGCAGATGCTGATGGAGTTTGACAGGAGGGGTGAGCAGCAGCCAAAGAAGGTTCAGAGCAGGGAAGAAAGGATGAGGAGGATGAGAGGATCTCACAGGAGAGATGTCTCCAAAGCAGACATCCCACAACCCCTATCAGACAACAATTAGCAAGACAATGGCTGAAAAGAGAACTATAAAACCAGATATGGCTAATAAATTATTCCATATCTGGATTTAAAGGGAAAAAACCACATATACACAAACACACAAGGTAAGGATTTCCAATTTTTGTTTTAGTTGGCTGTATGGAAATAGTTAGATATTCAAGATGTGCAGAGGCACTGCACAGCCTGTCTGACCTATTCCAATCCTAGTTATAAAATCTGCCATAGATCTACAGCAGAACAGGACCACGTTATCTTCTTTTCCCCTCACTTCTTTTGGCCTTTTTGTATTAGTAAGGAAATGGGAAAGTTTGATTTGCCCCCTGGAAAATTAAAAAAAAAAATGGTTTGGCCTGGACAAGAAAACCACCAAAACCCAACAACAATATTGCAAGACTGGTGAAACCACTAATCTTGACACACAAATTCCAAAGTCCTCAAGCAGTCCTTCACAGCTCTTTGGATCAATGGGTCCCCAAGCAGGTCTGGCCAGATAATAAAATCTGGAGCCAAATCCTTCGCTGTTAAGGAAACTGGCATGGCTTAATTGAAGTCACTGACATACATTAGTTCAGACCACACCAGAATTAGGTCTCTGACATTATTATTTGCATCACCTTCATGTTTTAAATCCTCTACCAATTTTAATTAATTTGTCCCCTTTAGGCTCACTGGCTCAAAGCTCTTTGAATAAAGAGTAGGAACAGGGACTCCAAGAGGAGGCAGATTCTTTACTCCAAGCTCAGCCAGCCTGAACAATTCCAGCTAAAGGGGAGTTCCAGGGCACTGAATATTCTCAATATTGTGATGTGTGTGGTTTTCCTATCAGGATTCTGCAGTGGATTATGTTTCATATGGGTATGTTGATGCCTTATCTCAAGCCTTGGATTAACCAAATTCTGTTTCTTCTCAGCAAACACAGTAGGAGAAAAAAAAAAGCTCACAGCCTAAGTGCAAAAATCTGTTTGAAGCCACATAAAAAGAAAGCAGAACTCATTGTTTATGGCATTTTATGCAATCCATATTGCATCTTAGCACTGACTTGGGCTCTCCCACAGGTAACCTCTGATTCCTCTGCCATCCACACACAAAACCCTCTTAACTGAACATAGAGGGCATTTTCTGTGGGCTTAATCTGAGTGGTCTGGGGATATAAGGGGAAACCTGAGTGGTGCTTTCATTCCAGGGCATAGCTTAGAGAGGTTTTCTCAGTGCAAATACTTACCATGTGCCTTCCCTCTAATTCATCACATGGTCAGAGGCCAAACAAATTATCCTGTAATCCAGTGGGAAAGGATCAAAGCTGATACTTTCTGCCTTATTGCATTTACTTCCCGAAGTCAGAGAGGATGTATCTGTGATAAGAGTCCAGAGCAAATGATCACACAGTAACTCCAATGCAGCTTTGAAGCAGGGATAATCACAGCAGAGCTAAGTTAACCTGGATGCTGATTTCTTCTGCAAGGAAGATTTTTTTGAACAGTGAGTAGAAGGGAGCTCTGCTTCCCACATGGCTTGCCAGAGCAGCAGGACAGTGCTCTGGGCCAGTGCTGAAAACTCTTCTGTATTCCTAGTTCTGCTGTTCCACTTTTAAACTGTGCAGACTGTATAAGAAGAGCTCCCTAACTCACCTTCTCTGTGAAGTGAAAATTTGGCTGGTTTTTATGATTAAATTAATTTCTGAGGTGTCACCAATCAGTGGAGCAGGATTCCTGCAAGGTCTGCAAGTACACATTTTTGCTACCAAAATGATGAGAAAACACTTGCTGACACAGATTCCCTGGTGTAGCTCAATGAAATTGTTAAAATATAGACATTCTAAACTACGTAATTTTTAGAATACCACTTCACCATTATATCATTTCATATGCAGAAAGTAGAGTCACATTTTTAAATTCTTATCATTTTCCAGTTTCTTTCTTTTTTTACCTGTCTAGAGGTTTAGTCAGAGAAACGGAAAACAAGAAGAATAGTGGAAGCACCGTAATGGTCCTGCCTTACAGCTGGAATGTTAGGATGATAAATCTTAAAGTAACAAGATGAGCTAACTCTCAGCACCTCAGATCTGTGGCTGTTAAATTCCTCCCTATTCATAGATCAGAATTTATGCAAATTCTGAGGTCTAAAAGATTAAACAATTGAGGCAGGAGAATGAAGTTAATTCTAGAACCTTTCTCATGTCTTTCACTTAGTGATAAAATCAGCCTTCTTTACTTTTCTTTCTAGTTCCATAATATGAATTTCCTTTTACAATCCATTCTTCTGCTGTGCTAGAAAACAAGAAAACCAGCCCCCAGGACACTGCAAGCACCATAAAGGTGGAATACACAATATTTAATTGCAGACAGCTTTTATTTGGAATGTTTTCTCCCATTTGGAACAAGTACTGCATAAAGGGACAGGCCTGTCCAGGATGTCATAAATTATGAAACAATCTTACTCACAGGTAGCACTGATTGCACAGTCAGGCTTTGCTCCAGGTATGAGGCAAAAGTGGAAATCTAACATTTTTAAGCCAGGGATTCATATCAATGTAAACAACAGGACAATAAAGCATTCACTGCTGAAAAACAGAAACGTAAGCATTCAGCCCTCTCACCTTTGAATTTGCTAAAAAGGTAATTAGCAAAGGCAATTATGAGATAAAGGCAATTTGTTTTATGGATAATTGCATGCATTTCTAGTATGAGTAAATTTAGAATGGCTCACAAAAGTATTAAAGCCATTCATCTCCTCAGCTTATTTCCTGACACTTTGAGTTTTCTTTTCCTACTCAGTGGTCTCAGCTTTGCCAGCTGATATTCAGTGGAAATTTGTACCCATACTTTGGGCACCACAGCATGGCAATCACAAAACCCTGCTGTAAATTATCTAAAGCTACACATCACATTGTACTGCACGAGGTGTTTTTGTGCAGCAGCAACACAGCTCAGCACTGAGTGCATTAACTGAGGCATCCATTGCAATGGCAGCTTCCCCTATCATTTAGCAGGAAAATACATGAAACAACATCTCTTCTTTAGAATTTGTGCTAATTAGAAAAGCTTAAAATTATTACATGACCAAAGCAGTGCTGATAACACCCCAATTTTCAGGCTTTTGCTGAACAGGGTTTGCTCAGCTTGAAGGGCTTCTCTGCTTCTCACTCTGCCCCCTGCATAGGTTGGGGGTGCAGAATAAACTGGGAGGGGCAAAACCAGGCAGATAACCTATGGCGGTGTGGTTCGTGTAGCCTCGTTGATGTTGTGTGCTGAAGGAATCTGCAACGATATGGTGCTTCTGCCTGGTTTAGGATTCTCAATCCATTAACCCAGGAGAAGTGTGTGCTCAATGCTAAGCCCAACCATGTGCTCCCTGAGAGCCCCCCTGAAAGGACACACAGGAGGCACAGGTCAGGGCAGGAACAAAGAGGTGGTTTATTCAGGGGAACAGGTTTATAAAGGACTTGGGGGCCAATAAGGGACAAGGGGAAGTCTGGCTTCTGGCCAATAAGAGTAAGGGGATTTACATTCAATGGGAGAGGGTGTCAGATAACATGAGGCTACTATCTGTCTTCTGGGAAGAAGACAGTGACTTTGCAGTTTTACATTCAGTACATTCAAACCACACCAAAAACATCAGTTGTTAAAGCATTCTCAGTGCATGGCTGTTTTTCCTCATCAGCCCATCTCTGGCATGACTTTCTCCAAGCCATGTATTGAGAGTGCATTGCTACAATAACCCAAACGAACTGAAGAACTATTCCATACCAGTGTCACGCTCAGCAACAGAATGCAAAGGAAGGAACTTGGGAGAGGTTAGCCTGTCTTTCTTGGGAACTGGATGGGCAATGGTCTACCCATGGAAAGAGATGAGTGATTGCCATTCCATAATTTATTTTGTTACCTTCTACCCTCTTCTTCCACTTATCTCTCACTTATTAAACAGTTTTTTCAGTGTTTTTTGACCCCCAAGTTTCCTTACTTCTGGTTTTCCTTTCCTCTTCTCCTGTCCCACAGGCAGGGTAAGGGACCAAGTGAGGGAGCAGCTCTGTGCTGGTTAGGTACCCATCAGGCTTAACCCACAGCCCTAAGCATTGAAAAGAAATCATTAATAGATGATGCAGAGGACTGAAACTGGTAAATTTGGTACAAACTCCTAGTGTTTAATTATGGAAAAAGACCCCAGCAATGTTCCAAGGAGCCATAAGTAAAGACAGTACACAGCAAGAGTGCAAAGGAAATTGGAACAACAAATGCACTTACTGATGTATTTGGGAGGCAGCTTGTCAGCATGGTGCTATGATAATAAATAAATAATACTATATTACATTTATGCAGTGCCCTTCAGTGACAGACCAAGGTGCTTTGTCAGGTGGAACACAGATAGCAGCAGCAAAATGCTGCTGGCACATCAATGCTTTTTCAACACTGATGTAAAAATGCCCCATAGAACTGATTTAAGTAAAAACTGTTAAAAAAATTGGCAAGTCACTATCATGGGAAATAAACAGAACCTACTCTTGACAACTTCAAATTAGAATCAAAACACATTCAAGGAGGGGGGGAAAGGCTTGTAGAAGTCAGTAGTATTAACAGCCAAGATCAGAGGTGATCAAAGTGGGAAGCAAATGAATGTTCATGCAGTTGTGCATGTAATGCTGTAATGAACTAATTTAATACAGCAGCTTTCATGCTCCAGGTATTTCCTAAGGAATAGATGCAAAAGCTTTAATCCATATTAAATACAAGCACAAGGGCTCAGAGTCAGGCAATAGTGTGGCAGAGATTAAAAAAAGGTTGGAACCATAAAATATAACATGTCCACTCTAATTAGCATTTAACTGTTACAAAATGTGCCCTGGAGTTGGAGTTTGGAGACCACGATCAGCTCAAGTGATTTACTGATGCTGTCCATGGTTTTAGAATTCTTGATTCCACTTGAAAAGGGATTATAAAAAAGAATCTAGGATGGTTGTCCTGACATAACTATTTGTCTGCAAAGGCTGGAGGCACAAATGATATAAATAAAGCCCTTCATTTGCCAAACTGCCTCCAGTGACACACACTACACTTGTGCAACTTGAATTACGTAAGGTCAAGATGATTTCATCAACTCCATCCACCTATTAATATCACTGTTTCAGTAGACTTTTGTAATATTAAGTTGATACAGCTTTTCAGGATATGTCCAGATCCCCAGAAATATAAATCAACAAAGAGACGAAAAGAAGTCACGTGGATTTTTGAAGGAATAACTGTCTACAATTTGTGATTTATTGAAGACCCTGAGCTATGGCCCATGAGTGAGACCTGTCACACACACTGGGCTGACTGCAGAGGAGAGGAAGAAGACTCCTGGAGTGCACCAAGGCTCTGGCACTCGAGGCTGGATGGACAAGTCTTTCATTTGGTCTATTTAATATATATCTATTTTCTCTGATCACTTTTGATTAGTGCTGCAGTTTTCACTTCCTACTTGGACTAGAAAATGCAAATGGGGTGAAAGAGTGGATCATAAAGGTCACAAGAACAAAAAATTAATTTCAATAAATCAAGCAATATGAGAACTTGTAGCAGTTCAGGGGACTTCACACTGATTGGAAACGGGGAAATGTAACCTCCATTTTTCAAAAAGGGAAAAAAGGAATACTCAGGGGAGCTACAGGCCAGTCAGCCTCACCTCAGTGCCTGGCAAGGCCATGAAGCAGATTCTCCTGGTAACTACACTGAGGCACATGGGAAAAAAGGATGTGTTTGAGGACAGCCAGCGTGGCCTCACCAGGGCTAAATTGTGCCTGGCAAACTTGGTGGCCTTCTACAACAGTGTTATAGTGTTGGTGGATAAGGGAAGAGAACTGGTGTCCATGTCCAAGTAGAGAGCAGTGATGAGTGACAATCCAAGGGCAGTAGACCACACAGTCTCATCCTAACTGTCCAAACTGAGATACCCTTGGCCAGGATTTCCTATTATACTCATCTTCAAGTATATCCACACCATCACACTACATTGAGAGATTCTCCACTTATTTAGTCCACTTCTGGAGAGCTGAGACCCAGTAAAGTAAGAGTAGTAGCTGCTACTCCTTAACCTTTGCCAAGATGACAGAAACACTCCTCTGTTTGCAGTGAAACAAACACATTGACAGGCTTTGGTCACATGCTTCAAGTTTGTCTCGTTTCCTTCGGATTTGAAAAGCATAGAAGTTGTTGTTCTGCCAGTCCTGTTACATTACCATGTGAATATTATCACCCACCAACTCCACACAGGGCTGAGCTATTGTGTTTCCTCCATGTTTGATAGGTGAGGTACTTCTCCCTCTGACATGTGAAATTTGAAAATGCAAAGCACCCCAAAATAATCGTAGTGTAAGTGCACACATCCAAATATCCCACACTCTGGTTTGGATTCATCCCACCCATCTGAGAAATTAGAACAGTCACTTCGAGCCTCCTCCACAATCAAAGTCCAGAGGGCAACTCAATGCACCAAAGGGCAGACCTGCTCTGTGTTTCCAAGTGCAAATGTCACACCACAAACAACACTGCAGTGTAATTTCACATCACAATAACGCTCTCAAAATTTCATTGAGAACAAAACATATGCTCCATCAAGTTAATGAAAGAAGACTGATAAAACATTGATAAAATCTCAAGTTGGCAATTTAGCTTGCAGGCAAATTTGCTGTCCTGAGCTTCCAACAGGAGGTGAACCCTGTGCAGGGGTTTGCTTGCACGTTCACATGGTGTCTGACGTCCTCTGGAGAATGAGCTGTTCGCTGAGATTGGACATAATCACACCATGCACTTTGCCCAGGTGACATCCTGTATTTCAGCAGTAAAAAGGGACTTGGGAGAGATCCACTCAAACTGAGAATGCTCATTACACACTAAGGACTCTCCTGGGCAGGCAGACTAGACCTGCCTCCTAAGGGGAGACACAGCCCACTGATTTTTACATGAACACATTAATACGACCTTCATAGAATTTGATTTTTGGAAATCCTTCCGCCCTCAGAGCTGGCTCGGGGGATCCAGTCTGGGGTTGCTGCGAGCACAAGGTGGTGCTGTGTTCTGTCGTTTGTGCCACTGCTCACTTTCAATTTCCTAAAATATGGCCAGGGGTCACCAATTTATGTTCTCCTGCCAACCACTGCTTGCATATTAACAGAGAAGATTCTTCAGCACTCATCACGCTCTGCCATCCATCCCCAAGTTTTTACTATCCATCAGAATGGCTAATGAACTCATCATCACACTTAATTTTAAAATAATGTTTGTCTGCCTGAAAACACAGTTATCCTCTAGTTCCATTTAGAACAGAAAAGACAAAAATTGCAGAGCTGAATTTCCAGCATCACAACAAAGATTCATTGACTTTTCTTCTAAGGGTGCACCAGGGATGTTTTTGGAACACTGGACTGAATGTTAGAACCATAAATCTATGCCTTTACTTACTTGCTTTCACCATTGCCATAGAGTTTCTGCTTAAAAGTTTACACAATCCTTCCTGTCTTTTGCTGTTGTACCAGTCAGCTCAACAAGCCATAAGAAAAAGGGTGATGAGCATATAACACAGAAAATGAAGTAGTTTTGCCCGGAAGAGCTTTTAATTCATTACACTGTCTGCTCAAGAGTGAAGCAAGCAGATTAAAAGGAAAAGCAAATCTCCTGATTTCCAGCCTATCACCCTACCTTGCTGACCACCTACAAATTTAGGATAACAGAATTCCTCTTGTAACTGTATCCTATTGCATCAGCAATTAAGTTTTCTTTGCTTGCATACTTGTGTACTATCTCAGCATGAGGCTAAAAGCCTTTGGGAGGTATATTGATCAGTAAATATTTAATCAAAGAAAGCTTTAGCCTCTGAAAATAAAAGCATGCATGCATGCTTTAGAGACAGTAAAAATAATTACAAATGGAGTTTGCCTCTAACAGACAATTTATGTTAAAGTTGTGGACATTTATCACTAAGTTTTCCTTTTGATTTCTTCCCCTGTGTGTTGACATCAGTCAAGTTCCCACTCACTCCTGAGGAAAAAAGGCATCACATTCTCAGCAGACACATAAAACACACACTGAGTTGCACATACAGCAAATCTGCCCAACATATTGGCTGCCACGCAATTTCCAAGCCCAGAAAGATCTGGCAGAAGTAAAAAGCAACTCTGGTACAGCTACTGCTTAACATAAAACACATCTGAAAGTTGTGTAGGGTACCCATCAGGGTGCAGGAGTGCAAAACAAGAGATCTTAATGCTCTTCCTACCTTTGTCATCAAGTTGCTGGTTGATCTTAGAAAAGTCACTAGTCCTTTCTCTCTCTCTTCCATCTGTTCAAATTTCGGCTGGAATTGTATTTCCTCAAGATTATCTACAGCATGGAATATAAAAAACATTGTCATAACAGTAAAGACTCCTTAGGTACTTTCCTGACAATGTTCATGTGCTTAAATTCACTTTGCATACCGATTCCAATTCCAAAAAGCATCTCCTGCCTCCACTCACTCCCAACTTTCCTCTTTCAGCATTTCCTGCAGGTTTACAGCTTGTCTTTTATCCACATCGATCATGCTTTCAGCAATTTCAAGTTAGTTATTTTTAACATTAGCAAGGTTCTGAAGTCAATACACACTGAAATCTGGGCATGACAGTCAAAGGAAATTAACCCAATGAAGCATAATGAAAATGATGTAGTTTGCTCATTTTAAGTCAGTCATGAAAGTTCATTACAGGTGTAAAATAGCAGGAAACTTTGAGAACTTAAATTGCTTCCTTAGAGCAACATGCTTCCTGCTTCCATTATCCTGAAATATGAAAAAACCCACTGTAACACAGTATAATGGCCAAAAGTATCCCTGTTTTACAGAAATTGAGAACATGATTGGATATAAATGAGTGCTCCTGAACTGCAACTTTTGAAACTTAATTTTGGAAACAACTGGAGCTCAAAAGAGGAACCACAGTTCACAATTCAAGGAAAATGTTTGCATTCAATTTTTCTAATTAAAATACTAAATAAATCCTTACCACTTTTTAATACCACACCTATATGTTGGGGGGTTTTTTGTCTTGAAATCAATATTTCTTGTGCCTGCCATGGATACATACAACAGCAATGGAGTGAAAATGCCTACAGTGCTGATGTTTGGAAAATATCCAGCCACCCAGTGACTTTATAGACAGGAATCAGAAGTGCAGGAATCTTCTGTGACTCTCAGTCATGGCACTCAGCATCCCTCATTAACAGATTTACTAATTTTCCACTCCTCAATAGGAGTATTTTTTTGGCACTTCTTGCTCTCGTATAAATTATTCCTAATTAATTAAAATGAAATTCTTAAGATGGGTGAGTTCATTAACTCCGTTAATGAGAAAGAACATTTTGGACCTTATTATTAGACTGTCATCAGTATCTGTTAGACAGCTAAATTAATAAAGTGATTATATTCAAATAACTCAGGCATTTGCATTTTATTTTTAACATTACATGCCTCTCTCTCTTGCTCCAAGACTGGTGAAATTTTGCTGGCCATGCAGAAGTACAATCTGGGTGGATTTGAGTGCATTGGATGCCTGGATGTAAAATGTATTTAGTGGCTGGAATAGCCAGGACAGAGCTATGTCAGGTCTACTGGAGCCTCAAGGAGGGATTCAAGCAAGCAAATATAGTACAGACATCCCTTGAAAATAAAGATATTGTGGTCTTTTTACTGTTAGAGAGTAAAAAGCCTGAAAGAAAAGTAGGGAGAATGGACATTGGGTATCCTTGAAAGCATCAAGATAAAGGAAAGACACAGCAATAATTTTCTCCTGCACTGCACTCTTGGAATACCACTGACAGGCTGCGAAAAATATCCACCGGCTAAAAGCAATATACAAAGTGAGCTGTAGCTCCAGATGTCCCCTATTCTCCTGAAAAGCCATGGGTGTTCTGTAATGATCTCGTCATGCCTCTTTCTCAGAAATGCTCCTCCAGCTATGCAGGGGCCCTCCAATGCTTTTCTGGGACACTGATGCAGTCGCGGCCCACAGAAGGGACACACAACCTTAGCTCAAAGAGAGAAATGCTGCTGCTCTGAAAACCGGATGTCAGCCAGAGGGAGAAAATGCTACCAGTTAAAACATAAATGCAGAGATCCTTTTAGCTCATAAAATCTAGGCCTGATTTTCAGTGACAGGTACCTACTTATTACACATCCCTTGAACTGAAATTTTTGCCCCCCAAACTTCATTCAACAGCCAATGCAAACAGCTTTTTTTCTCCACCTTCTCGGCATTAAAGGAAAAAAATATTGACTTTTCTACCCTTTCTCATGTTTCCCAAGTAACAAACTTCACAAGAACAAATAATGAAAAATAAAGAAGACGTATCCGGTCTGGCTCCTGCATAAATCTGATTACATTGTAAATTTTGTAATCTTTAAAGCCAAACAAGATAAACTGCTGCCTTTTAAGAGGCTGTTAGATTTACCATAGCCATGGAAAGAACTGTGAGTGAGATGGGTTGTTCAGCAGAGAAGTACAAAGGAGGAAAGTGGAAGATATTTTTCCAATTCAATTAAGAGATAGTTCTGTGTCTCAGGCCCTGGTGCCTTCTAGACAAGTGCAGCTGATGAGGAATTTAAAGCACTGCTTCTTCTACTAAACCTCCTTCAGTTACAGAACTCAGGCATTTATAAAGAGAAATTTAGCTGAAAAAATAGCATAGCACCTGTACTACTTTTTAAATATTTATGCCACAGCTTATTTCTTTCTCTGAGGCTGCAGTTTAGGGCCACAGCTGAATGCTGCAGCAGCCACATTAGGATTCCTCCCCGAGATAATGATCAGAACTAAGCCACACACCTTGGAATTGTCATCATTTGGAAGCAGTGTTGGATCCTTTGGCTTGAAACAACGCTGTGGATCACTCTGAGGATGCACAGGCTTCATAAGAGCTCTCTGTTGGTGGAGTGGTGGAGCAATGCCCACAGAGAACAGCCCCACTGGTTCCTCTGCCTGACATCCAGCTCTCATGTGAACATCCATCCTGCTTCCCATTCCACCACTCATTTAATTAGTAACAAAATCACAACCAGGATATGTGGTAGGCTTTCTGTCTGAAAAGCCTATCACTGGTGGAGCTGAGAGAGGAGGGACCACACAGGAATTGTGGTATAAATTCGAAAAGTCTCATGGAAATCCCTGCAGCAAAGACAGAACACTTTTGAATCCAACTAAAGAAAGCTGAACACAGATGAAGTCCAGACCAAACTGCATCTCCTCAGGTGTTCCAAATGTGGTACAGATTCAGGGGATGCTTCCAGAGTTGGGAATCAAAACCCACAGGTAAGCAGGAAAGTTATTGAGCAAAACATGCCAATTTGCCATGCTGGAAGACTCTGATTAATGGAACATCCACCCCCAAGATGAGTGCACTTTAAACATTCTCTTGCTCCTCACAGTACAGTCATACAGCTGAGCAATACACCTATTCAAATATCTACCAACAATCCGTGCTTCCACTATTCTAAAACACAATAAATTCTCTTTTCAATAAAGCAAATCTCATTGATTCGGTGACAGATCCACTTATACACAGCAAAGAAAAAAAATGAGCGTGTGTGTTGGCCTATTTATTTTTCCTCTCACTGGGAGATGCAATTGAAATCATTCATCCAATTACATGTTGGAATCAGAAGTAACACAATATTGTATGTACAGCATTGTATCTTTGTTTTTCTATGGGAAAAACACCAATAGTATATAGAGTCAAATTTACAAGCACAGAAGTGTAATATTGTAACTGATAAAATGAAATGAAACTTTTTTTTTCTCCTCCATAGAAGTGTTGCAGATTCCTGGACAGAAGTAGCCCTTTGAAGTATGAATTGTATTTGCCTTTAAGACTGAATCAGGATTTTATCAATGACCTTAATTCAAAGAGAGAAGTCATTCACTTTCTGTACACTGCATTAACTACCTTTTTATTGAAAACCTGTTAAGTGCAATGACATATCTACCTTTAATTACTCAATGAGGAACATTAAGGTTAGGCTGAAATTCTCCAATCTAACAAATTATGGCATGAGGAACCTGTTCCGATTTAAAATAACATTATATTTCACAAGCGTTTTAATGGGCAGGTTGAATTTATTGCTTAAAATAACTACAGTTCTTCAATTTATAATGCTATTTCTTGTTACACCTCTGATATACTACGTGTTCATATCTTCCTCTGTGCATCAACTGGCTTTATATTAGAGTTTTAACATATTGCTGGTTACTGAGTTCCATGCCTGGATCCAAACTGGATGCTGCTGATCCTTTTCAGCAGGTGAGAATGACCTGTTTCTACCACAGCTTTTAAAGCATCAGTCACTTCAAATCCACCATTCCAAAAAAACACTGTACAGAAAAGCTGAAATAATTTGAACTTTCCTAATATCTTATGTTCCATAAAAGCTCAAGTCAGAGAACCATCAGGTTTATCAAGCCATTTTTTTGCCAGAGTATTTTCCAAACACATCAGTGGAGAGATAACGGTTTAAAGTCCAACCATGAAAATAGTGTTTGCCGCTCCCTTTTGAAAACACAAAGTGTCTCCAGGAATCCTATTTCTAAAAGATAACTTTTCGTGGTTTTGAAATGAAATAGCAACAAAATATCCAAGCAAAAAGCTTTCCCATTTTCCTATTACCATGCCTTGTTTCTAGTACAATTTACAGAACTTAGTCCAAATTCTCAGGTAATTTTTAGTTAGCCCTAATTTTCCCTTTATTGTATTTAATATTTCTCAATTTTTCCACAAGTCCCAACCTGAAGTTCTCCCAACAAACACGACCTCTCTACACACACAGAGTGACAAAACTCCTCTTCGTCAAAACCTTTTGACACTTTCTTTCTGAATCTTTCTTTATGGTTTTCAGCTTATCTCCTCTAGTGGTTTAAATAGGAGAAAAAAAAGTATATCCCAGTTTTTACACTGATTTAAAATAAAAGGAAAATTTGACCAACAGAACATCAGCACAAATTAAGGCACAGTAAAAAGTATCCCCAACATTTAGGGCAGACCCAAAACAATTATCTCTAAAACAGCTTGGAGGGATTATAAATATGCACTTCAGCAGGCAGGAGATTTAACACTGAATAAAGGGAAGATGCTGAACCCTCCTTTTCGGACTCTGAATTGTTGCAAAGTAAAGAGTTAAATAACTTGTGAAAAGAGCATAGAGAGTGCTTTGCTTAGCAGGAAACAGTAAACAATTATCTATTTGCATTATGAGCCATTAACTGGGGAGCAGTCTTGCAGGTTCAGGAAAACATTAATGGAACAGCTGTCAGATCACAGGATGGCTGCAGAAATATGCATTTTGCCATTTATAATGTTGATGTCTCCATGAACATCTGTCTGCAGATCAGTCTGATCCAAAGACCACCAAAGAGCACAGTAATCTTCTCAGTGACTTAGGGTAGCGTTGGTGGAGGCTCTAGACAAATTTAAATCAACCTCTAGATAGATGCTGCTGCTAAATCCTGTTAAAATAGATTTAATGAGGCTTAATAACCTGAATTTGTCCTTAATGTGTTAGATAAGTTGTGCTGCTCTGGAGTTCACCGTGGTGGGTTAATACTGTGATGGGTTAATACTGTGGAATTAAAGTAGCTTTCTCCTCTGCTTAATGCAGTGCCATAATCCTTCCCTACGATCATTGTCATGGCTGTACATCAAAGACATAATGGTTATATATTATCAGACAAAGTCTTCTTTAATGTTAGATTTTGCCAAAGTTGTTTCTAGTGCTTAAATAAAGACTTTCAGCCATTTATTCACCAATGGATTCATGGCATTAAGCTTTGTGTAAAAATGTTTGTCATCTGTTTGCAGTTTCTTTAAATTTATTTGATTAAGTGTTTGTTACTCAGTATGCAGACAATTAAGAGAGCACTTGAGGTGTTTTGTGGGCTGTTAAATATGAAGAAACAATACTTTACACACCCCTCTGCACAAGCTGTCACCATATTTGTACTACAATGTTGTAATGCAACAAATTCTTCTCTCCAATTTCAGTACTTTAACTTCGTATTTTAAATTGTCGACATCTTTTCTCTACCCAGTGCTGCATTAGCTACCACTGGGGTGCAGCTGCTGCATCATCTTTGCTGTTATCATCTCCAGCTGAACAGGAAATGTCATAGTCCAGCAATGGGCAACATAATGTAAAAACAGGCAGGCTGCCTTCTGGATGTGTTACACATCAACTATTAATGCTGCACTCGCCTTTTTTTCTAGCCAGACAAGGAATCTGACAACCAGGAGCAGTGTACAAAGAAAGATCCTATTTTCTTGCTTCCAGAACTCATCTACAGGGAATGCTAATATGGGGATATCAGCTGCACAAGGAAATGTAAGACAAGACAGGTGAGAATACACAGCTGATGGTGCCCTGTGCATGAGCAAAGAGGTGCAGCATTGGCAGCACAGAAATGAGGCACGGGGCTGGAACCAAGCGCATTGGCAGTACCCACACACTGCACTGCAGAGTGACAAATAGGGCCTTGTTAAATCTCATTAGGCAAACCATCTTCTAAATCGTGCTCTGTCTTAGTTTGCAATGGGTATCTCATGAGCCACCACTAAGCCTTGTAACCATCACAACTTGTTCTGTGTGAAGTCCATCCCTACCCTGTGCCTTTCTTTCCCCCCCCCCGCCCTTCCCCCAGTCATGCAGCTGTGAAGACTCTCTGGAGTTACGTGCAGCACTTTCACCATCACTAGCAATGGTTTGCAATAATCCTTAGAGAGGCTTAATCTGGTTTTGTTTTTCACAGTAGACTAATAATAGAAATGCCAGAAACCATGGTCAGTACTACTGATGTGATGAATTTGAATAAGTCTAAATTCCTGTAGTGTTCATTGAATGGCGCAGCAGAATATTTCAGTTTCCTATTTCTAGCAGACTGTCACAACAGCGTTTTATAAATATGGCATCTTTGCTTTAAAAAGAGAGTCCTTCAGCACCTACTTAAGAGTCTGCCTGTTTGAATTTTTTTATGTGTTTGGGGGTTTTTTTAATTTAAAATCTCCAGCAATCTCCCAAGGTCACACATGTGATACTCAAAATTCTGTGCTTTTGAAACTCGTTCAGTGTACTGAACAGTATTTAAAGCATACAGCAACAAGTAACATAAGCCACATTTTGTATGCATCCAACACATGACTGAAAGAGAGACAACAGAATTATATTTCTGTAAGTATTAGGAACGATCTTGTTGAAAAGCAACAGAAAATGGTTTCTCATCTGGAATTCAAAACTGCACAGAAATGAAAGGAAGTGCTATTTTATGCAAAGTGCATTCTACAGAACACTGTAAATTAAACAGCCATATTAGTTTTACAATTCTTTATAATTCAATTTTTTACAATATAATATTGCAACATATATAAAACGTATAATGGATATATAATGGTTTATCTACAATTATGTCATCTATATAAAATGTGCAATAATTCAATATCACAAAGAATTAAATTATAGAGAACTATCATTAATGCAGAACGGTTGTGTTTAAATGTGGAAAGTATCTTACAAAAAGTTTCTTTATGCAACATTCACTCTCCTACTTATGGGACTCCAGTAGTGGTGAGACTCAGTTGGGTCCAGCACCAGGGAAAATAAATTAGGTCCCACTAAGGATATTCCCAGCACTCTGTTCAAAGACACAAACAGCCCTATTATACCATTGCTTGGTGTTTGTACCATACTGTGTCTATTCTGACAGCAACAACAATGATTATAATGGTTCATCATTTTTATGATATACAGAGTTCAAAGAGAAACTGTGATTAAGAGAAAAAAAACTCAACAGAAAGGATGACAGAAAATGTTTGAACAGAAGTTTGTACTGACGCAGTAAAGCCACTGAAAACTAACTTTAAACAAGCTCAAATTACATTGGTAACATCAAGATTCACGTTGGAATTGGCTTTGTTTTTTCACTTGGTCACCTTCCTTCCACTGACATTGTTTCTTATGGCTTCAGGAGAGGTGGCCACACCAACACACACTCCCTGCACTAAATTTCTCAGTTGGTAAACCCTCTAGACAGCTTCAGACTTCCATATCTTACATACTGTGACAGTCTTATCTTCCAGACTAAAAGGATTCCTGCTAATAAGCACACACTTTAATGGTATATTGCAGCAGGCCCAAAACAGAACCAAATATCTACATGCCTAATGCAGACATCAAATCCAAATCAAGCCTCCTGTGAAAGCCACAAAAAAGTTAATGCTTTAAAAGTAGCTATAAACAGTAGGAAATGCTTAGATAATAAGGGAGATTTATGCAGATAGATTAGGACTTTAAACATTCCAAAGAGATCATTTGCTTTCTATGTATTAAAATCCTATTATATAGGAAATTAAAGGGAAAGTACTAAGAATGCTAAATCTCAAAAGCAAAGCATTGCAAAGCATACAAATTAGCACTAAATTAAGAGGAACTGCTGCATAATCCAACAAAAGAGTGTGGTTATGTTTCTTCTATCACAGTGTGCTGGAATAACCAGAAAAAAGGTGGCCCAAAGGGCAGAGGGACTGGCCCTGGAGAGGGGAAGCAAGAGCCCTTCTCAACCCACAGAAATGTGCACTTCACTTACTGGCTGAGACACAATAAGTCAGATTTATGGAGCTGGTCTTCCTTACTGGAGCAAGCAGCCATTTCACAACCACAATAAGGTGATTTTTATTAGCCCTTTATTTTCTCCCTGGTGCTCAGAGTAGAACCTCCTGCAATATGTGCATTCCCCGGAATTCAAAGATCCCAGAAGAGCTTTAGGATCAGCCCATTCAGGGGGAATTAACCAGAAGTACCCAGGGAACATAATTTAATGACAGGTGGCAGTGTCAGACCAAATACTGATTCTTTTTTTGATCTGATACAATGACTAAAGCAAACAGCATCAATCTCCAAAGAGCAAACAACACAAACTGCAGCAGGCAAACCATGGGAGAGAGAGGCCTCAAACAAGGTGCAGGACTGTTTTTTTAGGTTTTAAACAGTAAAATAACAGCTAAATACCCAGCTCCTTAAAAGTCAAGGCAGAGAGCTGAATATTATAATACCACCAAGAAACCAAAACCTGTCTTCCATGTGGCAACTGAAGTTGAATAATAGACCCCCAAAACCCCCAAAAAGCATCATTATAATCTACTACTTATCTCTCAATAAAAGATGAAGAAAACAGGGAATAAGGAGGGAATAGGCTGAGATGATTCATTAAGAGAATTCTTGAAAGCTTTGCTTTAAAGATGTGGACAAGAAGTAAAAGCAGAAAAATCAGTAGTCTAAGAAATAGGTTTCAATTAGAGATATGACTCCTCCAATGTATGCAGATCCAGGTTCAATTTCAGGGACAAATATTATTTTACTTTATTTTATATATGTGTGTGTGTATAAGTAGATATATATATATGGTTGTATATGTGTATATCTATATATATGTGCATGTATATGTATATATATGTTCTATTATTATCTTTGGTGAGTTCAGGGTTCCCGTGAGAGGAACAAAGAAGTAAGACTGGGCAAGGTCTTTGGCAAGTTTTTCTTCTCAGGATCTCAGGTAGTGTGGGAAGAAAAACAAGCTTAAAAAACCCAAACAGAACTTTCAGGATAACTACAATAAAAATGAACACCCATAGTCTGACAGGTATTCAGGGATCTTGGTGACATCAATAATGGCACATGAGACGAACTGCAGACTCAAGGCTGCCTTTCCTTATAATGGCACTGCAGTCTGGTCCTTCCCCCCTCCCTCTCTCAGTAACAGGCTCCTGAAGATGTCTGTGGGGAAAGGTTTTCAGTTTTCCACAGAAATATATACATAGCTTTTTCTGAAAGTTTCCATTTGTCATGGAAAACACACAGATTCTGTCAAGGTTAGAGCTTCATCTGACTCCGTCTCTGCTTGCTAAGACTCCTGTTTACCTCTTCTAGCATTTTTCTTTCTATAACAAATGACAGGGAAAACCTACTTCTGAGAAGTTTGGTAATGCAGAGAGGGTTGTTCCATGCGGGGTCTCAGCTCCAGCATTTCACCTGTTTCAGCTGTCCAGACTAATTCTTCCAGAGTTTTACTTCAGAATCCAACACAACAGTTTTCAATCAGTGTGGGAGGTACTTGGGCTAGAGTGGCATTTTATAGTAGCTTGATCAGTTTAGAGAAATGATCGGCAAAGGCACTAATTATAATTATATTTGGTTTAGGCAATCATTGTACAGAACTGTGTGCACAGAACAGAGTCCTAATTTCAGACAGGACCTTTTCTGTAAGAGTCACATGTACATTTTCTGGCCTACAACTACAGTAACACAGAGTAAGCAATTACCTGACTGTATATAGCAGAAAACCAACTAGCATAAAGTCATGTAAAGCCAAGCTGAGAGAATATAGATCTAATTTTAGCAAGATATGGAAGTCTTGGATGCAGTCATGGCTTTTAAACATCAAACAGTGATTAACTGAAAATGCTTGTCTGACATGGTTTGGGCTGGAAGGAAGAAGGCAAAAATATCAGAGCATTAAAACTCCTGTGGGTTCAAAGTTCTTAGATATTCCTTACATCACACTTTTCATATTAAACTATGAACATGGCATTTCTTGCTTTGATTGCCTTAAATATAATAAAAAGAATAATTACCACTCAAACATTTTCAGTAATTCTCATTCCAGTGTAATTAGATACAACGATTAGAATCTCTTTTCTATTGCATTGCAGTTCTTCCTTAACACCAAAGAACAGTGATACAAGTTATTTGCATAATTATCTTCAGTTAAATGAGCAACAGAGCTGAAGACAAGAGTTGCCTTTGCTTCCACTGGAGCTCCTACAGCCTCCTGCACACCCCCGGAGTGTCACACAATGACTTTGCAAACTATTTGTCACTTTGTTATCCATACAATTAGCCAATTAAACACAGTCTTTTCAAACAACTCTATCATTAGCAATTGGAGTAAATAAGAACACTCCTTGGAACCCCACTAAAAACATTCCTAATAAAGTCCTCATTTATCAACATATATGAACATTTAGATTCCAATTTCTTGGACCATTAATCCAAGTTTTTTTTTTCAATAAGCTATGCCAAAAAAGTTATCATGAAAAAGTAATTTATAGAATGATTTTTGCTTACTAACTTTTTTAAGAATAGAAGCAATGTCAGCACATAAATGATATGCCAATATAACAATATACTTGAATAATTTTCCAGTTGCATATTGGAAGAAAATAATTTCAGTTTAAAGAAACGTGGATGGTGTTTTTAGTCTCTGACTGCTACTGAATGTAGCTAAATGACAATGATGCTCTTGTTCAAGGTCTAAGTTATATTTTGGTCTATGTAATGGGGAGAGAGAGGGAAGAAAAGAGTCAGATGCCTCAAGTTATGTTCTGACATTTCAAAACCAGAAAGTGCAGCAGTAATGGGTCTGGGAGAAGAGAGAAGGAGGTGGAAATTTATGTGGTGGAAGCTTCTTTTACAGAGACAGTCACGTGGTTAGAGGTTGGCACAGAAGTTCCATGGTGGCACCAGGTTTCTTTCAGACATACAGGAGACAGCAGGAAGTCTCCACCAGGCTCTGCACTGCCATTGCAATAATGATAAGAAAATCCAAACCAAGCCATTTAAAGCTAAATATTTACTAAAAATCCCAGTTATGCTCTGCAACGTTGGCATTCTTGGCAGTTCTAATTAATCCAAGTTAAAGATAGCTGAGTTTTAATCACATGAGCTGTGATTATGATCTCTAAATTACTTGAGACATGGCCAGTTTGCTGCTCTCACACATTTTGCCAGGCATGAGCTGACAACGGCTCTATTCTTAGTTCATGTATCTGGTTTGTGCTACAACATGAATAACATGGGTTTGGTACATATATTTTTTGCAGTTTAATGTAGCTTTTCCCCAAACCTAGTTTCATAAATGCATCATATCAAATACATATGCTTGGCACAGCATGTAACAAAAAAAAAATTATTCTCCTCCCACACCCCTTTCTCTCAGTTAACTGCTGAATTAACATGAGCTTTCTAAGGCTGCATCTAGTTTGTGTCCTTCAGTCATTTGCAAAAACGGGCTCCATTTCCAGGCTGAATAAGACCTCCAACATACATTACATAAACTAATCATCTGTAGAGAAAAGGTATTGAAGAATGACCATATTTGTGCAAATTTTTCTCATGCATGCAAAGAGAATTGAGGCAATCATCCTTTATCCAGAAGAGCAATTATGTATGGTTTTACCTCCCCACAATGAGATCTTTAAATAGAGTTTAAATTTCAGTGATTTGCTGAATCCAAGCAAGCCCTCTACTTTTGCTACTCAATTCAACATCGGAACTTCTAAAAAAGAAATTTCTCATTTATGGAGCTACACATTGAAAATTGTTCCAACAAACATTTGGGCTGGTGCAAAAAAAAGCCATTTTAAGAGGCACATTCTCTACTCAGATCAGGAATGGAAAATAAACCAGAGCTGAATCTTTAAGGTCTTTGGCAAGAGGCTCAGTTTCAGTGGAAGTCAAATCTGAGAGCACAAATGCAGACTGCTGTTGGAACATGGCAAATATTTAAAACAAAACTAAGCATCCCACCTCCTCATGGCAGGGAGGTAACCTGGCCCAGAGGAGCACATCTTGCCATGAAATATTTTTAATGACACAAGTGAAATAACTTTAAAGGGAAAACATTACATTAAAAAGACAGAAAGATACTCTGAAATTCTCTAACAGCCATTTCCAAGTTGGTTTAGCCTTTCCAAATTAAAGAAGTTGATGATTTTATTAACTTCTCCACCATTTTCTCAATGTTTTTTTGCTTGTGTGTAAGCAGCAGACGAAAAATAGCAGGTTAGATAATAAGTGAAATGCTCTGACTAGCAAGGCATCACAAGACATTTATGGTTCAAGGAGGTCAGGATGAATATCAATCCAAAATAAACCTCTGCTCTCTTACATCACTCACTCAGCTCATTACTCATGATGTAACCCTATTCCAGCTTACTCTGCTTTTGAGAAAAGTTCCTTTGTAGCTTACATGAGTCAGAAAATTCCATAAATCCTGACTGATCTTGCTCTTTAGTCATTATGTGCTCTCTTTTTAATAACAACAGTTTAGTCACTGAATTTCTGTACTTTTTACATATTTGCTATTTATTTCCAGTTTCTCAGATATTGGAAAGTATTCAGCAATTTTTGTGCAAGGCCTTTTTCATTATAAATGTGATTCAAAGCAGCTGGCTGCTGATATTCACACAGTAAATCATAAAGAAGATTTATTTTGAGGCAGATAACATAAATGAGCCAATCAGCATGATGCTGAGTTTTAATATACAAGTTTTAAACATTTAACAGTTATTTAATTGGAGTCATTGCTCAAGCCCAGTGTACTTTTGGCAAATGTTTATACCAGCCTGGAAAATCCAACATTCCTGATTTTACCCTGCAGATTTGGAAAGGCTGAAAGGTGGTGAAGGAATAGAAATATTCAAGGCTATGAGGAAAGCCCAAACCCAGGATCATGCCAATGGTTACACTACACCAGCCTTGGTCAAACACGAACTGTGGGACTCAACACAGGAACTACTGTATGAAGTGCAATAGGCTGAGCTCTCCACATGAGACAGATGATCTAATTGTTGCTAGAAGGAGGTGCACCAACGCTGGCAGAGACCATGACATGGCTTCTTTCAGGAGAATAGATTGGATTTTCTCACTAGGTTTACAGAAGGTCAAACTGATTCCTGAGAACTTGATGTGTGATCATTCCCAGGTCAAATGCAAGGACTGCATGGAAGCAGCACTACCAACAGCATCTGTAGAACACCTTTTAGTGCCAACTAAGCAAAACAAAGGCTCACATTTTCCTAGCACTAAGTTACTAGTTTTCACAGGAATCAAAGAGATCCTTTCCAGTCATCACTGGGAATTCTTGTCACATCATCACTGACAAACTGCTGGAATGTCTGTGACTTGAACAAAACACTTTGGGATAGTAACTTACATCAGTGGGTGTTTTTAATTTAACACTCTGAACTTCCAGGGAAAAAAGTCAGAGCAATTTGAGGCTCCTTTGTCATAAGTCTTCTTACCTTTCCTCAGAACAACTGGTATCAACAGGAAAACAAAAAAAAAGTTTTTTGGGCCTTTAATCATCACAATGGAACCCATTTTCACAATTTGAGGAGAAGGGAAAAAGTGAAAGATATATCTTAGTGTCTTACTTGTCATGGAGAAAAAATAACCTTCACAGCCACAATATTTTGTTTCCTATTCCAAAATGGGCTACAGCTGTTCAGTGAACAGTGTCTTTACAAGTTGCCTGTCCACTTGTAATTGTTTAACTTTTTACTGTGTGGATGAACAGCACAAAAACCTCAGCAGCAAGAGAGGAATATTTCATATCCATACAGTGCTTCTTCCTGAGAAGGTTCACCCAAGGTAGCACCACTCTGTCCAAGCTTTATTCCTACACCTACTACTGGTCACTGTCAGAGGAAGGATATTGGACCAGACAAACAACTTAGATGACTTCGCATTCATAAACCCAGAGTAAAGTAGAAGTGGCACTTCCTTTGATTTTTTTCCCCTACAAAAAGCACTAATGAAAGCTAAATCCTCCAGGCTTTGCTTATATTTACACATGCACAGTGAAAGAAATTTAATTAAGTCAGCTGAAGTATAAAAAGCAAGAAAGCCTGTTGTCTTTCTTGTTGTTGCTACTTTTTTCAGCAAGAGATCAAAATACCTCCTAACAAGAAAAGCACTTCACTTAAGTACTGTGTCTGTTTTATTGTCTAAACCAGGACTTCTTGTTGTGCATCTAATTTTTGCTGTATTTAAAAACACATTTTAGTGTTCTAACTGGTGCTAGCACCATTCAGGGAGAGGTTTCTAACATAGCTACCACCCAAGCTCTGCAATCAAATCTCGTGAGTAGGCCAATCAACAATTCTTTTTTTGTTGTTTCTTTTTGTATTGTTAAATGTGTTACTCCTTCCCGTTGTCCCAAAGCAGCTTTCCTAGAACTGCTTCGGAGATGTTCCTCTATCAGCTGCTTCACATGTGATGAGATAATCAACTCTTCCATGAGATTACCTTTATTTGCATTTTAGTGTGCTCATCAACTTGATTAGGGAAAGGGGATCAAATTCCCCAGAGGGCAGTGCACTCATTGAAAAGTTCTGTATTTTTCTGCTTAATCCAAACGGGTTTAAATGCTGTATTCTGAGCCAGTCAATGAGGAAACTTTTTTTCCTCACAGGCTCCTCACATGCACACTGTGTGTCAATCAAACACTTATAATCTCAGACTTTGTCACTAAAACAGGCAATCTTGTATTGCTCACACTTAATAGTTCACTATTGTTCACACTTAAGAGTTTAAACCTGATACTTGAGAGAATGTGGAGACTCTCAGGAAAATCAGGCTAAAATGCTACTCAGACCTTTCCTGCTCTTAAGTTTGCTGCATTTAGTAAAAGAGCAGTAAGCAGAGCAAGTGGGCGCTCCTCAGATAGTCATTTTTGTTGCCAAACTAATTCCACAAGAAGCTGTCCTTGCGTCTGTTGGCTTTAGGCGTTGATGCACAACTTGAGTGTAAAAATCACCTGCTTTGAAATTTTTTTTGAGGTTTTCTAAATAAAAAAACATTTAATGGCCAATCTTCGCGAACGAAGATTTGGGCAGGGCTCTCCCCACGTGGGTGTGCCCTTCCAGCCTGTGCAGGGGATGTTTTAGGTGAGGCACAGCGTGTGCAGAACTGGCCCCACCGTTTAAGTCCTAAGGTTCATTTGCCATGGCCGAGCAAGCTTGGACAGTGACAGTGAAGTCCTTGGGACTATCTACAGCACCCGGTACTAACCGGGGCTGACCCTGCTGAGCCTCTGAGATCTGACGGGATGGGATGGCAGGGAGGCATTGAACTGCCGGGGACGGTCCGTACTGAGACTCGAACTCGCGACCTTCGGATTCAGAGACCGGAGTGCTCTCCATTACGCCACAGGACCACCCTGGTTTTCTAAATATCTAAGATGACAAATGGCAATGCAGAAAAATGGGGAAAAATCTGATCTGTTTTACAAGATGCTTGGAGTCTTTATTCATCTACCAAAAGAGTTTCCAAGGTAGAAAAAATTGGGACTGTAATGGCACTACAGAACTTGAAGAACAGTTGGGTTTGCTTTTCTGAACATGTCAGGGGAGCAGAGGGGCAGAGCAGCATCCTCAGGGGGGGCAGTGTGTGTCTCAGAGTGTTGGTTCCACTGCAGCACAGAGATATTTAACCCTCCTATTACAGCCTAGCGATGAATAAATCTCAAAAAGCTAAACCCTCATGATAAATCTTTAGGAAGTAACACACTTCAAGTGAAAAGTCACCTTTGAAGTACTTTGAACACCATGAAGGCAAGAATGATAATTTTCTGTGCTCTGTACAAGCACAAAAACTCTATTGTC
>VWZD01009300.1:577841-664879 GCA_013396695.1 Sakesphorus luctuosus | reverse complement strand
TGAATTTAGGATCTAACTTTTCAGAGGAGCTGATGAGCTGGAAAGTTGAAAATGAGAGAGACCACACAATTTAAAACCAGAGCAAACCTTTTCATTCCTTTTGTCACTTTTTGCTCCTTACATTTCTGCCTTTAGGAGTGTTTAATTAATATTCTTTTTCAAAAAATTGGTTTAACTTCAGAGTAACCAGTCAAATAGATCAGGCAAAAGCCAGGCAGAACATTGTGTTGTCCTCTTCATAGTTACACTCTTGAGCAACTCACCTCCTAAATTAATGAGCTTGTCAATTAAGTTTAGAGCTTCAGTAAACCACCTATATTAAATATGACTTGGATATGAGGGAAGACTGTCAGATCAAATGAAAAGGATTAATGTGGTATCCTCAGAGCAGACACATAACCTGCTGAATTTTGGGTGAAAAAACTCTGACAGGCTGTTCATTAGCCTTTGCTTAGAGTTCAACCCACCCAGTGCTCTGGATTTGCAAACATCTCCAGAGCTTGCAATCTCACTTTATTTATTTTAGGAAAAGCATCCTCTTCTAACAATTTGTGAGACTAAACATCAGATTTGTTTCCACATTACAATCTAATGAATTAAATTGCTTTATTTTGGTTTACATGGCATTTTAGCTACTTTCCACTGAGGATTTCATTGGGCACTTGCTTAGTTTAAAAACCATTGCAAAACAGACCTGAGGTAGGACCTGTCAGTGCAAACCCACCAAGTGCACAAGACCTAAAGGTGCTTTTCCAGGTACCATCTGATAATCAGTTTTGGGGGAAAGAAAACTGGTTATTATTAAAATCTACGACATCCACAGTTTCTTATACCCAAAATTCACCTTCCTTTTTGTGCTTTTACTAATTCTTACTCATCACACATAGCTGGTGTTAAAATACAACAGACCCTTAACACACAGGTTCAGGGGGACTGTTTTTGACAAAAGTTTTGGACAATTTCTACCATAATCGTGTTAATTCTAATAGACATCTGCCTGTTTTACAAAGAAATTATTTTGGATAGAGTTTTAGACTTTAAGTTCTAGATACTTTTTAAGCAAGTCACTACCTGTTTTCCTGATGAACTAATAAGTTTTGTTGCCTGTCCTAGAGTTTAGCCATTATGCCAACTCACCCACACATGCTCTGAAAGAAACCATCAGAAACTACTCCAACCTGCCACAGAACTAACTCTGCACTGCCTTGTGCTTTCTATGTCATTCCTTTAAAAGCTGAAGATGCTTTAAAAGCTGATGCTCATTTAGCCTGTGGTCCTCACTGCACACAGCCCCTCAGGCAATTCTACCAAAATATTTCCTGTTCAATACCTTCTAAGTTTATAAATCTTTTCATTTACCTAGCTCATAAAAAATCTCTAGGGAAATTCTCTACTATTTATTCAAGGCATTAATTGAAATTTGGGAATTTATAATTTTTACAAATCATTAACCTCACAAAAGTGATAACTTGTTAAAACAGCCTCTATTTCCGTATGTAGCTCTATTGATAACTTCAGAGAGCTCTGAAATGTTTTCCCCTCAAGAAAAGCCATGAGAACTGCAGGGACAAGGTGACCTTTAACTCCATGCTGCACATTCCCAGCTAGATGAACTGGGCATTTTTGTTGACTGTGAGTATTAATTGTGTAGTGATTTAATTTACTGAAAGACCACAGGGCACCCCCCTGCACACAGTGCAGTAGCAATTTCACTTGGCTGCTGCTTGCCGAGCAAACATATGGAAATCCGAGGCTAAAAAAGCCTAAAAGATAATATTTTATGACTGATATAAAATGTTAATTACAAATGCAAGTTAATATTGCAGAACTATTTTGGTAGAAATACGAACTTAGAAGAAGGACCGAGGAGGAAAAGTTGGGCACTGAGGTTATGACTTGCTAAAGTTGGAATATGGTCAGAATGCCAGGGAGCAAGTGATGCTTAGAATAAGAAAATTATCTGGGCCTTTGGATTCACACACTGGAATTCAGGATTCAGCACCACATTGACATTAACAGCAGCATTTCCAGGGAAGTGCAGGACACATGACTGGCCAACATTACCCTGAGGGGGTGGTACTACTGGATCACCATCACCCTTTTTCTTAAAAGCCTTCTCACTATTTTTCTGTCTTTTTTGGTGGTATTTCTCAGAATTGCACTACAAGCTGTTATTGCTCCAGGCTATGCAGGGGATTTGCACATACCCACTGCCAAGTATCTGGGAAGCTACTGTAGGAATACTATTCTATTATGGATTTGTAGGTAAGTAATTCTTAGAAAAGATACCCTCAGTTATGACTCATTCCTCCCCTAATAGGTACACTATTATTACAAATTATAGCTCTCACAATGTGTGAGACCCAGCTAGTGCACTGTAATTACAAATGAAAGCTAATGATTCTTCTAATCTTTGGCTTTTTTGTATGGTATCATCCTATTTAAGATCATAAGAGAAGTAATAACAGATCATGAGCAAGAGGCACAGCTACATCCGTCATTTTAAGAGAGGCCTCTTTGCCTCTTCTGTCTCACTGAAGGCAAGACACAGACAAAAGGAAAGGAAAAACAAGATCTCATTTCACATTCTAAGACAGCCCAGAGTTACTAAGCCTGTTCTGTTCCAGAATGCAGGAAACACTGTCAGGCAACAAAACCTTGAGGCCTGGGCTTCTACCCTCCCTGCAGCAAACATCAGGCTGCAGGCAGCTGTAAATCACTGCAGAATGGTGGGCCCAAGGCTGAGGAGCCCAAGATGCCACAGAGGGAAGACAAATGAGTGTCACTACCCAACAGAGGTGAACTCACCCTCAGCACTTGGATCTGCTCAGTGTTTAGGATTATTAGAACTTCTAAGTCACTGATAAAGCCAACTCTAAACAGTTCCCAAAGCTCAATGCAGACAGCAGCCAAAGAGACACATTAAAATCCAAGCCTACCTTATAGGGAAGGGCCTTCTTAAATACCCTTTTACCTTCAACTCCTGTCCCACGTCACCACTTGTGCCTGTCCCAGGATGAGATTGTTATGTTCAGGCCCAACTTTGACACCCCAACAGGAACAAGTGCCAATGCCTGATGACTGCATTGTTCTTGAAATGCCTTTTGATAGTAACCATAATCTGTAATTTTTCCAAGAAGTGAGTTAGACTAACAGGTCTGTAATTTCCTGGGTCTTTCCTCACACCCTCCTCATAAACTGGAACAACACTGGCCACCTTCCAGCCAGCAGAGACCTCCACGAAACCTCCCAAGCCCTTGGAGTCCTGCCATCACATCCACTAGGTCCTGCAGCACTCTGGAATGAGCCCCATGGACTTGCAAGTATTGAGCTGGTCCCTTACAATTTCAGTGGCCACAAACAGAAAGTCTTACACTTCAGGATGCTCCAACTTAGGGGGCCTGGCAACCCAAGGTCTCGCCACATTACTGAAGATTGAGCCAAAACAAGAATTGAATGTTCCCACTTTTTGTTCATCCTTAGGTGTGCGTGGTTCTAGTTGTGGGGGTAAAGGGAGAGTTTTAGGTGTGTGTATCTGGTCTAGGTGTGTGGAACCAGCTCTTGGCTTGGTCGTTCCATCTAGCATTGAGCATCCTGCACTGGCTCCATCTCTCTCTGCCTGCACCTCTGGTCTTTATTCCAGACTCGCAGGACTGATGCCAACTGTGTGGCTCTGCCAGCTGCACTGAACTGCCCACTCTCCTCAGGTGTCTTTTCTATGTGAATGTTGGAATTACTATGAAGTATAATGTGAAAATTCCAGAGAAGCTGCCTTTTCTCCTGCTATAATCACCGACCAGCACAACACAGGAAATGACTCAGTCATGTGAAATAGATTCACCTAGGGACAAATGAAATGGGAACTTTTATATCTTTTGCAATTTCAGGATCAATCAAGACTAGATACATCCAACAGGTTATTTCAATACATTTTTGATCCATGCTTTTCAAGTTTCCTGTTACTTTCACATTCAAAAGAGGCCACCACAGTTCTGCAGACAATGTGATATATCTTAAAAGCCTTAAGCTTCATATCTCTTTAAGATCACAAACTATAACTGCTAATTAAAAGTTCTTTTCTTCAGTCTGTGTAGCATATTAGACTCCCCAAAATCTCTCAGGATTCAGCTTTAATTTGGGGCCAATGAACATTTCCAAGAACTGATTGCCTCCTAAAACCACAGGCTCTTCTGCCTTCTTCCCAGTGCCCAGACACAGATTTCCATGCCCTCATTTCTGTGGCAAGGAAATGTAGTGACACAGACCAAAACACAGTTGGGGTGCACTCCACCACACAGCCCTGACCTGCATGACAACTGCACTAACTGAAAATGTTGCATAAAGTACAATGAGCTCAGCATAAACACAAAGAAATTCAGTCTTGTTCTTGATTAGCCTGTCATAATCCATTTGACTTTTTGGGTTGAATGTCACCACACATTGCACCACAATAGAGAGTCACACAAATACTTGAAAACTTCCTATTAAAATTCTTAAAATAACAACAGTACATGATGTGCCCTGGCCCTGATCCCTCCAACCATTTAAATACTCACTTAATTGAAGCTTTTGGGACCCAGGAGTTAAAAGAATATTTAAAAAATGGTCAAAGAACCCTATACAAGACTTCAGACAATAAAATATCATAGTGAATAATGCATGAGAAGATTTGCTGCATGTAATGTTTATTTAGTATAATAGTACATCTGAGTTTGCAATCTCACTCCTCTGACAGACTAATTTAACTCCTGAGGTCTGACTAATCTCCACTAAATCTCTTGGCACTAGTTAAGGAAATCTCTACTAAGTAGAACATTTGCTAACACTGTCCCCAATAAGCAACAGCCATTACTGTTCACTCACATTAAGCCAGAGCCACTCCCTGGCAGATGTCCTAGTAAAATAACCATCCCAATGCATTACAATTCCCATTAAAGGAATAAATAATATATTCACTATTGAAATTAGATCAAAATATTGAAAGATTCATAAAAGGCCTCCCACCTCATTTGGGGAAGAGGAGATAGACATTATCATAAGCACTTTACAGTATATTGCAAGACTTTTGCTAGCAGCACATCAGTGTCACAGCTGAATTATGATATTCCAGAAATGCCAGCCTTCATAACTGCCAAAGTGACCACAATTTCAATAAAGTGGAAGGACACATCAAGGGCTATTTAACATCAGGATGAAAGGAATATGGTATTAGCCTTCCATTTCTTCCCTGCTCCTTCTCGCCATGGCTGCCTGTTTGTTTTTCAGGATCAGTCCAAGTGAGGGGGAGCAACTTGTCTTTAACAGGGTTTCAGTGATCTGCAGTTCCACTGTAGATGGATCCCTGATACATTAGATGCTCACATAAATCAAATATTTGGGTGGCCATAGCCATGGTGGCTTAAGCACCAACCCCACACAGTTTGTACCATATCAGTAGACACCTGACCCAGATTCATCAGACACAGCCCTGCAGCAGAACCTTCAGTGTCTACTGTCACCCAGTGCAGCATTCCCAGTTCCCCCTGGCAGCAAAGGGATGCAGGAACAAGCACCTGTGAGCAGGAAGGCTGGAACACCTCAACAGAGCAGGGCCTGGGCAGTGCCACAGGAAAATATTGGGTTTGGACTGTGCTCCTCTGAATGAAACTCCCAAAGCTAGTTTACCAAAACCAGGGTCATTGCATTGGGCATTTGGAAGAAATAATCAGGTTATAAAAATTTACAGGAGACCGTGAATTTTCAGTCTGATCTTTCCATTAGTATTAATTGTAAGCAGTGTAATAGTCATAAAGCCACTCCAGAGAGAAAATCTTCTCTTTAATTAATTGTGCCATTTGACTAATAAAATAATTTATATTTCCATTAACAAAACTGAATGCAAACAGAATTGATTTTCAGCTTTCTTTGATGTAAACACAGCTTATTATCTTAATTAATCCTTCTCCAGGCTTTGTTTTCTGGAAGACATTTATCTCCAACACAGCCACACATGAGCAATATTTTTATCTTTATAGCCTCAGATATGATGTAGGAGCCAAGACCTGATCCAAGAACATATTCATGTTACTAATGCTAAAACCACCCTGGAAGTGGGTCCCTGTTAGAGAAGTGGCTGTTTCAGCCCTGGGGCTCACCTTAAAGAGCATCAGTTTGTGGCAAATGGCCGTGATGCTTTGATCCGTCACTAATGCCAGGGAAGTGCTCACTGCCAGCAGGGCAGCCCTGGGCACGCAGCCCCTCCTGCCACTGGGGGATTTCTCATTCCCTTCTCATCTTGAAAACACCATTATTTTCACAGCCTTTTCAGATTTTTACTGTGGAACCCACTGAAAGGGTTTCCAATGTGACATTGTGTTTCCTCACCTTTGTGAGGATCAGGCAGTGGGGGCTGCAGGGCTGCTGTGATGGGAGCTCAGGGCTCAGCCAGGCTGGGGACACCGTGGGAAAGGGCATTTCAAAGAGGGCAAAACCAGCACAAAGTGAAGGGAAGAGCATGAGAAGTGGCCCTGTGAGCACCCAGGTCCAGGCAGGGCAGGGAGGAGATGCAGGTATCGGGCAGAGTCCTTGAGCCATGATGGGACTGTGGGGAAAAGACCCCCCCATTGTGGTTGGCAGCCCACCAGGCCAGGACAGATGGATATTTCTTGAAGGAATACCTACCCATGGAGGGCCCACACTGGAGCAAATTCACCAACCAACTATTTTGCCATCTTGCCTCTCATCCTTTCTGTTTTCTTTCCTTCCCCTCCAACTGTGCCAGCACAGAAATGACCGCACAGAGTGTGGCCAAAGGGCACCTGCGTCAACATCCTGTTTCAACTCTGTTGTTTCAAACTCCTCAGAGGAGCGTGACCATGCCAAAACTTACAATTAGGCTGAAATACCTCCCTTAGGTGGCAGAGTTTATTTCAGCCTGAAGAAATAAGTGCTATTTTTAAACTCTTCTATTTGACTATCCAAAATAAATCTTTTTTTTTAAGTCAACTATACAAACAGGCAATACCATTCAAAATGCAATCTGTCACGGTCTCAGTCCGTGTGCCCTCAATTTGGTAAAGTGTATATGAACAGAAAAACACTTAAACATACATTTAAGTGCAGAAGATAACATTCAAGATCAGCAGGACTGAAGCCTACATGTAAGTGCTTTCCTAAATCAAGTTTTGAATCAAATACCACGCTGTTTAGTTAAAGAACTTCATTTGCATTCCCACCTTTCACTGCAATTACAGAACATTGTTCAATTATATTTTCTAATCACGACAAGAGATGCAAAATCTCACTCACTACTTCTATTCCTCAATGCGGGAAATGTCTTTGCAGTTTGCATAAATCTTCACAGAAAAACAACTGAAACACTGGAGATGCAGGAATATCCTTTCTGTTTTCTGAACATACACTATCCAAATTAGAATTCTTCCCAATTCCTTTCAGACTCATCATGAAATCAGAACAACATAGTAGGAAGCACAGCAGCATAGTCCAGCTGAGCAACATATAATTCATATTAAAAAAAGGTAAGTTTGAAATTACTGAAGTAAACTTGATAAGTCTGAGTCTGAAGTACCCCAGTGCTTCAGTGATGAACAGACTCAATATATTCTTTACCTTAAACTGTGTTTAAAGCTATTGCAAACTACTCATTAATGTAGAACAAATTTTGTTTCCAGTACCTTGCCTTGAAATCAGCCAGTGCTTGCTCAGCAGCATAATGATGTTCTCCTTTTAGAAACTGCACAGGGCAGCAATTCCATCATTAAACAGAATCATAAATAAATTGCCTCCATTTTTTTCTGCACAATTTTGCTTTGATTGTTATTATATAGGTCCTATCATAATTTCAATATGCAGCTTTAATAAATATGCTTTCTTGTGATCTGTTAATCTTCTGGCTCCTTCAGGGCTTTAAAGGCACTCTGAGAAAGCTGCTGAGCAGCTGAGAATCCTCCTGTAGGTAGTCTCTGGAACACCCCTTTTATTCCCATTAGTGAAGGGATACCACTGGGAATTATGTAATCTCACAGATTAAACTCAAAAAGTGTTTGTTTTGAGGGCATTTGTCTTAATCCACACAACAAAAGCAGGAGACTGTCTTGAAAGGAGAAACAAATTATCATCCTTTTTTTATCAAACATGACAAATAAGCATCTCTGAATCCTTTACTTAATTACAATTTCAGATGCAAATAAGGATAAAAATTTAAAATGTATAATCCTTGGGCTTTTGTTCAATTTCATAACCAAAGGAGAGAATTAAGTTAAGACCAATTAAGATTGTTGTCAGTAAGTAGATTTAAACCAATAATGAAAGGAAATTCATTGTGGAAGTGTTGAATGAGAGCATAGTTTCCCAAACACTATTAGCAATAGATTTTAAATATCTTTCCACACCAAGTTCTCAAAGCATCTCACCAAGTATAATTTTGATCTTTGTGTTTACAGAAGAGGCAATAAAGGCATAGGGAAAAAACCTCACGAGCTTCTCAAAAGTTCTGCTTTGAAATTTATATCAGGAAAAAAATAAAATTGATTTTTTTTTCCAAATGAAAAGCTGAACCCAAACACCTTTGCATTACAGGGGTGCAGACAAAATGGCCCACAAAGGAGAATGCAGCAGAATTAAAATTATAATTGGAAAATAGTATAAATATCTTAAACTACCTCCAGCTCAGCCTCTTACTAGAAACCTTGGTAGATACATAGACCTAAATTGACTCATTGCTTACATTCATTTAGATATCTGTGTATGCAGCTTCCAGAGCATTTTATAGATAATTGATAACAACTATGAAGATATTACTTACAATATTATTCCAATCTACAGAGGCACAGAAACACAGTGGTACTGTATCTATGGAAGCAACACAACACTATCCTTGCAGTGCAGAGTTGAGCCAGGGAGCACTGAGGTTTCCTTGCATTTAAGGCATTTTCTGGAATTCAGACCTTCAATACTCTCAGGTTTTGCTTTCCTAGATAAACTCCTTTGTAGAATTCTTAAGGTAAACTTATCTGAGCTCACATAATCCTTTTAACTCTACAATACAGTGTTGTCAAGGAACATTGCTTTTCTTCAACAGCTTCACAGCCAGCAGTGACAGCAAAGATGTCACACATGCTTTGCATAACATAAAACAGTTATTTTTCCTCTTCATATATGAATTTAATACAGGCTCAGGACATCAACTTTATTTCAATTCACTTACTCTCTCAAACAGAATTGATAGCAAAGCTGTTTCTCCATGACAAAAAAATAAGAGCTTTATATTTCATCCAGACATTTTTCTATCTCCTGCAATAATTAGCTCATCTGTCTCAACTATGAAAGTTAACTATTTCAACTCCCTACCTCGATTTCATACTCACTCTTGTGAGCATAGTTGTAGAAAGTCATGGCTTGGTTGTAACTACACCTGAGACTCCTGGTAAAGAGAGGCAAAAGGGGAGCAGGGTTGCCATAATAATGACACCTCCTAAAACCCCTGCACCTGTATCCACCCCTGCTTCCCTCCCTGGTCCTTTCTGACTTGCACTGTCTGCCAACCCTTCCAATCATTCCAAGTGAGACAGCTTTTAGAAAGCAGGGGTCATCCTTTGCATTGGAGTGGTGTTTGGAGACCTCAGGTATCAAAGACTGTAAAATTGATGATTTATAGACAAGGAATAAAACTCAGACATTACCAGATAGAAGGAAGAGAGTGGAAAACAGATGCTCCTTTTACAGCTGGAAAACAATCACTGCAAGACTAAATTCTTTGCCCAAGGTCAGTACTTGAGACTTATAAACTGAGAATTTGACTATTTGGGTTCCGAGGCTAGCCATTAAGTACCTAAAATAGCCATTCTTCCATTATTTTTGGATAACTGTTCTTAATATGTATTTCATGTGGCACATGTGAAGTAGAGGAATAACATGTTACATATGTGAAGTGAATAAATACAACTCCATTACAAGATGCCAGAGATGATGGCTTAGATCTCCTGCAAATTTAATAATGATGTGTCAGAATCTGAGTCGGTCAGAAAATAACTCTTTGAAGTTTAATGTAGTAACAACAGGCAAGCTCTGCTCTTCTCCCCAAGCAATTATCCAGTCATCTTAGGATATCAGGAACCACTTAGTATGAAGACAGCTATTAAAATTACACCAGAGCAGTATTTATGTGATCAGGGATGTTTCACTGGCAACAGCTTTACCAGTAAATATATGGAGGGGTTCACTTTTCCTTGTAGGAAGATGGATGAGCAACAGCATCTCACCACAACTCTTCAACTTAAAGTGATTTGAACAACATGAAGTTGCATCCTTTTAAATGTAGAGCTAGAGTGGAAATTCACTTTGTCATGTTATGTAAATGTGCTCAGGTAATCATTATCACTGCACCTGAGCATCCCACACACACCAACAGGTCTATCTGGAACATCTAAAGGGACAAAATACAGATCATACAGCTCATATTGAGGAAGAGATTAAAGACTACCCAAATATTCTGTCACTGTGAGACTGAGCTGGATTTCGTGTATTTAATCCTCATTCTTACCCTAATCTTGCCACCTATGAGAAAATTCGTCTTTTGTGAGAGCACATCATTGAGACCCCACCACCAGAATTTTTCATGGGGTAGGTCACACTCTAACAAGATGTCAAATACTAAATTGTTATCAGATTCAGCAATACAGATCCAGCTTGAACTCCTGAACTTCACCTTACTGTCTGTACAGTGAGCTCTCATTTAACAGAGTCTTGAGCTCATGCATTTCTACAAGATTTGTGGAGTGCAGAGTATTACTTGAAGTGAACTGAAAATTGAACTAACATCTCATTACAAAGCACTATATCAAAACCATCAAACAGTTCTTACAAATCACTGAGTTACTTAAGGTCTTCTAAAGAGCAAACTCCACTGGCAAAACACATTTCTTGGAGCAAACCAACAGTGGCTGTGACAGGTGAAATCACAGGGAACAGAAAACACAACCCTGAGAACAGACAAGACTACAGCTACAGACAAACTTTCTGCTCAGCTCCTCAGTCAGATTCGAGGTTCCCAGATGATCAGAGAAAATGTAATTTGGGAATATAAAATCAAAAATTTTTGAACTAGATATGGAAAGCAGGCTTGGGTTTTCATTGAAGACCTGAGAAGGATTCCTTTTCCCCAGATTATTGCAATGTCCATCAAAAATTTCTATGAATACAAATCTTAAAAATACCTTATCTAGTAAAATGCTGATAGAATTTTTTTTCACAGAGAATATGCGTCACTGACTGGCAATGTGTAAGCAGAGAACCCATTGCTATGTAATTATCTCCTACACTGAACACCAAATAGAGAATAAATGTTTAAATTTTAGTTAAATAATTAGCAGTCTTCTTTTTTGCTGTGAGATTAGCCCACTTTTTTCTTCTACCTGCTAAAGTCATGAGAAACTTGGTTGGAGTAAGAGAAGCAGCATCAAACAAATGTTGCATTGCTGAAAGAAACAATCAGAATAATGGACACAGGCTTTCTTATTAATAGATAACAACACTAGAGAGGGCATGAGATTGAACTTGCAGCCAGAGTCTATAATTACAGAAACACTGCTGGCACATTCAGAGTGTATTATCTACCAGAAACATTACTGACCAAAGAGTCAAAATGCAGAAGAAAAACCATTGCTGGATACTCTTTCTCTTTCTCTCTCTCTCTCTCCCCCACCTATCACATTACTGTATCTAATCTGGGATTCTGGAGAGATTAGAGTTTTCAGAGCTGTCTTCTGGGGTGGCTCAATGCAATAAATACCTTTAGAGTACAACTTGGTATTTGTGTCCCAGGATTTACTGCAGATGGCTTTGCAGCCAAGGTATATTTGTCAGACATTTATTTGTTCTCTGCCCATCAACATTAAAAGATTGTGAGTGGTTAAACAGAACAAAGGAAAAACAGCCAGCAAATTTGTATGATTTAATTAAAGAAAGAAATCAAAGGGATTACAGCCAACAAAGGAAGCTTAAACGAAAAATTTACTACTTCTGGAAGTAGCTCCCTGCATAAGGTAATAAAATACCTGGCACTTGGGGTTCATTGAGAAATGAATCATGTGTTTTCTGCTCCATGCTCTTCACTACACAACTCCTCCTCAAGCCTCTTAATAAAATCACTACTTCCCACAGCTGCAACTGGATTCTGGTTTAGGCTGAATAATATTTCTCTAATATTTATCTCATCTTTCTATCAATACATGAGACCTGTCTAGACTCTTGTCTGCCAGACCAAAATTCTGGCTTCAATTTCCTCTTGATTTTCTAAGCCACTGATGACAATAAAACTGGGTTTCTGTGCTCTCTGAGATGGAGGCAGGCTGGGCTACTTCTGCTAATCCTCACCCAGAAAGCATTTACCATTTCATGATACACAATCATAGTTCTTAACTGGCTTTGATGAAGGAAAAAAGTATAGGTGAAAGTAATTTTACTCAAATCTGGCTGTGGAAGGAAAAATGAAACATTTTCAAAGAAATTGTGTGTTTTTAAAACCATTTGAGTTGGGATGGGCGGGCAGACATTTGGAGCTTTGTGACAACTACCATCATGTAACCAGAGTAAAAGGCAATGCTCATTCTGGAGGATGGGTTAGTCAGACTTCAAAAAACACTCCACACAGATCTGGTACCAGCAAACTGGAGCTTTCACACTGATCCAAGTAGGACAGAGAGTAGGAACCAGGACAGAAAAAAAGGTGTTCTAGAGACCAGTGTGATGGTCTGGGGGGTGTGACCACCTGATTGATTTCCTCCTCACACTACAGGTCTGAGGGTTCCTGGGCCACTCTCCTTTGCTCTCTGGGATTGCTCTATAATGGATCACACAGTCTATCTTTCATTGATTTTCTAAGAAAATGTGTTAGAAAGATTGTTGGGTGCTCCTGTTTTTTGTGGGAATTTATATCAATAGAAAACTGTGGTTATAGTCATATTTCAATATATCAGATGTCTAGTTTCATTACTAGCTCACTGTACAACTTCAATCAAATAAACACCCATCAATGCCTGGTTTTATTCATGTATAAAATGGTGAAGTCATTTGTCTTCTCAAGTTTCATCCAATCTGGAACAAAACTTTCTGAAAGTTTCTATCCCTCCTTCAGAACTTGTGTTTTTTAATAAACTTCCAAGCCACAACTATCACACACACACAAAACAACAAAATTTTTAACCAGACTAACTCTGTTGTATGATTTACCTTCAGTGTTTGAGCCCTGACTCTGCACCTGGAAGCACTCATCCTTCTGAACCAGATAAATCAGAGAAAAAAAATCCAAAATAATAAAACAGTCACTTTTTCTACATATTTGTTTGGAAAGGAATTTTAGTGGTTTTAATTAGATAATGGATTAAATCCTGGGTTCATCATTAAGCACAAGAATTTCACTGATTCAGGAATTTTGCAGTTTCAGCTCCCACTTTCCTGGCACCTCTATCATAGTGTGAATGTGATGATTCTAAGAGGGTCACAGCTCTTTCCTTTGCCATTATCACTGGCTCTTACTTCCAAAACATATTATTCTGCAGCTCTAGTCAGCCTCTCTCTTTTGAATTTATCTAGTATTTATATTGCATATTGTATTAGACACTATTCCTGGAAAAAAATATCCCCAAAGCCAATAGAAGTGTTTATCCTTGGCTTCCTATGAATTGGGGGGGTTTGTGGAATAATCACGAATTTTTTCATTGACATAAAATGGGAAACTGATCAAACCCACATTTTTATTCATTAAAGCATGTCCAAGGATATCTACATTCCTATAAGTCAGGGAAGGTGTTGGAGACAACTGAAGAGTTAACATGTTATCAGAAAGTTCTCAAGCGAAGCCAAAAGACAGAACCAAAAGTTGGTGACAAACAACCAAAATAACAAACAGAAATAATTGAGAAAGTCAGGCTCTGTTTCAGTTATTGCTGCCAAATATCATTTACACATAAAATTGAAATGCCTGTAAAAATCCTTATTTCCTTGCCAAGATCTTAACAAATCTTTGGTGAGAATTAACCTTAGATTGCATTTCTTATATTGAGAAATTGATTTTTAACCTAGTTAACCTTGTTTCTTCTAAAAATATTCTCTACATTATGAAAGGATCTTTCTGTTTTCTTTCCCACTGAGCTTTAATACATTTGTTTCTTATTTCTGCTGTTCCATATTAAAAGTTTTTTCTCATTATTCCCCTGCAAGAACACACAGGGCACATTCACATCAGCTTCCAGCAAGCAATAATAAGAAAAACTATGGGGACACTTGGGTTAGTGTGCAGATGGGAGGATGCAAAATCACCTGAAAAGAAGTTTCTCTATTAATTAGAAGTTCATTTAAAAGTGGGAATGCCTTCTCTGTGGCACAGGTGCATTGGTTTTTGATGATACCATGCTTCAAAACTAAATGTATGCTTTAGAAAATTTAAGTCTATAAATGGGTGGAATAGTTCACACCACTTGCCTTGGGCAAACACAGAACTGATTACGGTGAAAGTACATTAGCTTTGCAAAATTTCTCTAATTCAGATCAAACAAAGCAAAGAGATGATATTTACTGTAGTGAAAACCAAGTTCAGACAGTAATAAACATGTGAAAACCCCCCATTCCACCCTGCACAAATTCTCTCTTTTATCCTCCTTCGTGTCTGTTAAGCTTTGTTTAGGGTTTGGAGTTTTACTTTTCTTTCAAAATACACACAGCACCCTGGTTTCTGATCTTAAATTTCTTTTTATGACTTCTGTCACCAAACCCCATGAAAATAGCAGAGAATGGATTGCCAGGAGCAAGGGGGACCTGAGAGCCAAGCTTAGAGCCTACATTTTTGTACCAGCAATGTGTGAGTTTCAGACCACACCTGGTGGTGCTGAGTCACCACAGATCCTTCTACTGTTTGTAAGTGCAGACATTTTAACACATCAATTAAAGGCAAACAAACAAAGAACTCTAATTGGATTAAATGTATCATATAGCATAGCATTATATAGCAATATAGCATTGGTTATATTCTCTATCCAATAGAATGAAAAGGGGGTAGGGCTACAAATCCTAATGACTGCTCTTCTCTCTGGTTAATGCAGAACTGGTGGTTACCACTGAGTTAAGCTTAATTAGCTCCAGATGAAATGTAACTTAAATCTCAAAATCAAATGGTTGCTGCAGGGAAACAGTTTCTTTCCTTCCATTTCTGCCTTGGATCGTCAAAATTGGAAAGAAAAAAAAAATCAGACTGATTTCCTGCTGTTCCATTTTGTAAAAGCGTTCAGAACAATTGATCTCAGAACTTCAGATACACACACATACTTTGGAATTCTGACACTGTAAATGAGTGCTGTGAAGGCTGCTTTGCTTCCTCCTTTTCAACTACCTGTCTCCTCCCTTTGAGAATGTTAACTTTCATCTTTACAAACAAATCCATCGTTTCTAACACCAGATGCACTGAGGTCATCTTATGCTGAATTTGAGTGATGTCAGGTCTCTTATTTCGTAGATATCCATGAATCAATGAGTGAAAAAAAATGCAAGAGGTCAGACCAGATAGTTGTAAATGTTCTTCCTGGCTTGTTACTCTATATCTGTAAGACAGCACTTTCTGGGAAGGGAACACCAAACAAATAAAAGCAGGAATATCAGACATACTTGGAATGGGTAGCTGAAGCAAAGCTTCAATACCTGTAAGAAGATCTTTAAACAACAGCTGTGTTTTCCAAAGTGCAGCATAACTAACAGCTGCAAGTGATCTATTTAATCACTTTATTTCAAAATGTGCTTTAGCACAAAAATGGAGAAAGCAAATTCTTCAGCATCTTACAGATATGACTAAATGTGTCTTGATTGGCTGATAAAGGCAGTTGGGTAGATATAAACTCAAGAGTGGAAGTAGCATGTCAAGCTGCATTGCACACAGCTCCTTTCATCAGCATTTCCTTCAGTTGTGTGCCAGTCCTTGGGCATGACAGCCCACAATGCCCAGGGGAGGTGTGAACATCCTGACTGTGACCAAAGGAGCATAAGACACCCAAAGAAGAGTTTATTCCTCATTTCTGGTTTCTGACTAACATAAAAATGAGGGAGGAGTTAAATTAACTGCTTGACTATTTCCAATTTAAAATCAGATACTGAATAAAGGTGTGAGAAGGTTCAATTACAGCATTTGATTCATTGACAACGTGGTTCCAGAGGTTCTTACGCATTTTATGGTTGTTTGGAATCCTGGTAACTTTACAACTTTCTTCTAAGAAAGTTTCCCAATTAAAACAGGAAAAATATAGTTCGCTATACAGCACTTTTTAAATGAATGTACAATTTAAGTGTTATTGTTTCTTCCAAAATGGGCCTCTCTGGAATATACAACAGTTGTGGTTTTCCAGGGGAGTGAGAAGAATATACATAAGGTGGCAGTTGTAGTTAACAAACGATACCACTCCCTGTTTTACATATACAAACAGAGAAGGTTGCAGCAGAATTATGGGCAGTATTTTTAAAAGAATACTCACTGTTAGAACCCTCATCTGACATTAAATATTTCTGCTAGTAAATAGCTCTGGAACTATTTATCACCACTCGCATGGTTTGCATAGTAATGTTGTAATCAGCAGAAGTGCAAGTAACGTCTCAGCCAGCAGAGAATCTGGGACTCAGACATAGGACTTTAATGCCAACATTTCTTACAGGGGGAGTGGTGTTGCCTCCCACCAGCAGACCCAGCCAGCAGCTCTCAGTGCCTTCTGTGAGGGCTGCCAGCAGCCAGGCAGAGCCCAGAAAGAAGGATTGGTCCTGGTGACCAAGGAGGTCTCAGTACAGCACCAGCAGACCAGAGCATGTGTCTGTTCAGCAGGAGTTTCACCAGCCTGTGTGTTATGTGGGAATGCACACAACCTTCTGGGGAAGGAAGGGCATCATAAAAACCAGAGATCACAAAATCCTGGCCGCAATTAAACAGGCATAACTGCACCAACCTCCCTGACTAACATCACTGAGGCTTATAAGAGTCAAGTCTCCTTCATTTTATCCTCTTTGCAAAGGCACTCCCTGTGACACCGTGCAGCAAACAGACCAATGGAATTCATATTCTTAATGGGGCCATTAGGGATTGCAAATGCCTCGAATAAATAACCAATTGCCAAAGCCCTCATCTTTTCCTGCAGTTTTTACAGCCTTGCCAGCTGAGTTACCTACGCTCTGAGGGGCTCATTTGGGGAATTTATCAGGCTCTGGGTATTGTACAGACAAAATTGCAAATTCAGATCTCAAAAACTAGAAGTGAATGAACAAGAGATGTTACAAATTTCTTAATAGAAAGAAATGAAGGAAGCAAGAGTGAGGCAGTTGCATGGTGAGCCCTGGTCTGGAGATAAGCTACCTGAGCCAGGGAACAGGGATTCCCAGATCAAATACAACAGCTCCAAGGTTTGGTTAGGATTTCTCCTTAGACAAAAAAAGGATTTTTCTTTCCCATGGTTCACCCATTTCATGTTGTTCCCAATGCCATCTTAACTGCTGTGGGGGGAGAGTTGAGTTTGGAATTGTAATCTGCTTTTCAAAGTGTAACACCACATCAGATCCCCAGCAGAGGCACCATGTGCACATGAAAACAGAATTCAAGAGAAAAATAAAGACAAATAACAGGCCCTTGCATTACATCACTCGACTAAGAGCATATTCATAATAACTTCAAATGTTGAAAATTACAACAGAGACACACTCAATTTGAGTTTATAATTGCCTACATCATTATTGCAGTTCTATGCAAACACCCACAGAATTTTCTTACAAACTTTTGTTGAAAGTTAATACAGAAATAAAGTAGCCATCAACCACTGTAAAACTGTAGCATATAGAGAAAACTAAGCATAAAATTTTTTCTTTTTAATAGCCAAAACCAGTAAGAAATAACTAAAAAAAATTCTCAATATAATTGTTGCATTTTGCAACTGGACTTCCACTGATGTTTCTTAGGGCTTTGTGCTACACTCACACCTTACCTGATGTGTCCCAGAAGACAAGCTCAGCTCAGGTGTGACGTTGCCACATAAAGTTAATGCAGTGAGGAGCATTTTTAAAGCCTCCACAGATGCTCGCTCTTACTTCATCATGGGCAGAGTCCTACTGCAGAACAATCACAAATTAAGTGATTGATATAGAACAAAGACAGCTGTTGTTTTGTAGCTCATAAGAACCTCCCACTTCTTGTCCTAGGGAACATGTATCTAATTCTTCTCTTCTATGTGCATGAACTATGGGAATAGTGGGAGTTTTTCCTATGACCCCAATGGGGTTTGAATTAATTCTCGTTATTTACAATGAAATTTAGCCTGTCAATTCCCTGCAGTTGTATTTCACATAATATGTAAGCTCAATGTGTTATGTGATTAGAAGATTAAGTTCTTATTAGGATATGGAAACGCTGAAGGTGTAAATACTGGGACTAATTTAGCAAAGCACTTCAGTGCCTGCTTAATGGTAAGCATACGAGTAGCCCCATTAGAGCTGGATTTCAAATTAAGTACATTTTAAAATATTTTGCTGGAAGCAATACTCCAATCAGTGTCCTAGAACCAGCTGAGATAAATGAATTATTTCTTCATCATAAAAGGGTCAGAGAGACAAAGGGGGAAAATTACATAATTGGATTTAGAGGAGAAAATAGATATGCTTTCAGGGTAGAAAGCATTATTTGCTTTCATTTTTACATTGCATTTGAGACACAGTTGTCATTCCAAGTATGTTGATATCTTGCAGCCTTTATTCTTGTTTTTATTTTATTCTCTCTCTTTTTTTTTTTAATAATCACATCCACTTGATGCTTATCTGTTCTTTATACACTCTCCCCATATTCTTTGCCTCCTATTCCACCCTTGTTTTTCAGAGAACAAGATGGAAAAAAGCAATGTAAAATTTGCCCTGTGCCAGGCCCTCAGCTCCTGAGGTTTGGTGTATGACTTTTGTTTGTTGAATGCCTGAGGCTCAGTATATTTGCCTTTCTTGACTGATTCTGGATACCTGACAGACTATGGAAGATGATCCATGTCGTGGCCTCTTAGTCCCATTCCCCTGGAATCTGAACATTTCTTTTAACCTTCACTGAGACAACATCGTCCTGTGTTTGGGGAACTCAAGATGGGTCTCAATGTTTGTGGCAGGAACTGTGAGACAAAGCAAGAATCCTGCAGTGCTGTTCAACACAGGGATGGCAAATTGTGATGTATGGAGGTTGGAAATTCCTGCTGGGAACGGGGGGAGTGCTGGGCAGCTACAGTACATTCCCCAGGCAGTTATTTACTGCCCCAAAGTGGTGTCTTGCATTTGCAATGGCCTTCAAATATAATGTTAAATTCCTTGCACTGTTCGATGCTCCAGATCGCAATTAAATGCTGGAAAAGAAAACTGCATGTGAAAGGGATTGTACTTGGCAGTTCTTAAGCTGTTTGTCAGGAATTGAGTGAAAGGGATGAAACTTAAAAAAATAGGCATGTGCTGTGTGTTTGTGGCAAGTGCAGAATTGAAATGCCATTGTGCAGACAGTCAATGGGAGTCAATTTAATTGGGAGCTTCTCCTGAAGGAGTGGGAAAGTGGGATCTTCCCACAAGCTGGAGTGCAGCCTGCACCAAGACTCCTACACTGCTCAGGTTCTTCCAAGGAGCAAACACAACCTCAGCATCTCAGTCATAACGTGATCTCCTGTGCACCCATTCTCCTCCTGTATATTTGCATTTTGTTTAAACATTTACAACTCGAGGTAGAAGAACAAGCTTTTAAAACTCTGAAAGCTTGAAAGGTTAATGAAACAAGGCACTGAAAATTATGTTCCCACTTCTTGCAGAAATAGCCTTGCAGGATCCATTTCCAAGGCTGGCTGTGTCCATCATAGCCAGAAAGTTCCTGATACCTCCTTTGGTTTTAAGTTTTCATTTTACTGGAAAAAGTCAGTCGAAAGTGATGGATTTCAGTTCAGATGAAAGAACTTGACCTCTAAACATGAAGGTTTCTCTCCTCTTCATGACCAGTATAATGCAGATGATACATGAAAGGATTGGGAGATTCTCACAGGTAATTTCATTCCTTCAGCCTGTAAACAAGGAAAGCTTATCAAAGTTAACATGGCAGAGATGCTCAGTTCATAAATACTAATTAATGAAAACCTTGCTTTATGGTTTAGAATAATTTTTAAAACCTGAAATTTCACTTGAAATCCATCCTTGATCAGGCTCACCCTGGCTCCAGTGCAGGATTATCTACCATGTGGGTTCAAACACAAAGCTCCTTATACAGACTGCACGATTCCCAGTTTCAACTCAGAGGGGAGGAATAAGCCTCAAAATTTCATTTTATAGGAGTTAGAGAAGTTTACCTAACATCCATCATGTTTACGAAATGAGTCTCCCATACATTCATTTTCATTCATTCTTAGGTAATCCATGAGAAATTGCCCAAAGACAAGCAGCAGGATCCATAATGCATTGCCTAAAATCTGTTGTAACAGTAAAGTACTGGAGTGAAGCCAGGAAGGATTCTGGTTTAAAAGGATTAAAAGAATCTTATTCACTTCATTATAGACTGTAAGAAAAAGTGCTCATAATTATGAGAGAACATTCATTTATGGTTGAATCAAGGCTTTAGCAGACTACATAGCTTGGTGCATCTTCCTTTCTAGATGTCAAAGTTCCACATGGGGCACTTCTGCAGTATTATTATTTTCAGGATTTGATCACATATGCAGTTTAACAAATTAATCCTCTGTATGAAGACCTCAGCAATTAGGAGAGCACTCATGCCAGCTTCAGTCGTGGAACCAGTTCAAGACATTTTCAGTCAAGTAAGAAGCACATTGATAAAACCTGTGATTTTATTTTCTCAAAATGCCTTTTACTCCAGCACACTGAAATCACATCATATGCAAGTGAGAAAAATCTGAGCAGAACCAAAACCTGCATGGTCCTGGATCTGAAAAAAAAAAAGAGATAAAATCCTCTGGAGAGCTGGATCTCATGAGTAGGAGCAAGTGCACTCTTCCTCCTTTCTTTAGCAATGATTTAATTTGGTTTAGTCCCATAAATTTTGTCACAGCAACTTTATTAAATCTTTCTGAAATAGGCAGGAAAAAAAATCATGATAATTCAATCTCACAATAAATTATAACATTTACTTAATTAAAGGGTATTCAAGAAGGATTGCAAAGATAAGCCAAAACAATATTAACAGCAGCAGCCAAGTTGGAGTTAGTTGACTTCATTTTTGTTTCATTTTCAGCCTGGTGACCTATCTTGGTGGCTAATTTGTAGAATCTGGGATTCAGTTGGCTGAACTTAAGAAGGGCTAATGATCTTTTCTTGTATTCCAGAGACTTATTTGCATGGATTTCTTACTTCTTGTTTTTCTGCCCTTTCAAATATCACTTGGAAATAATAAACACAGGCTGACTGCATGAAACAGATGGCAAAAGTCAGAGATTTATTATTCTCTTGGAAAGACCCAGGTGTGACATCAAATGAAAGACTCCACCAAGAGATAGTATTGTCACTGAAAGAATTCATCAATACTTTATTAAAAAGACCAAGACACCATTGGCATAGCAATACTGCAGGTCACATGCAGATCTTTTCTTTAAAAAATTGGTACACATACAAACCAGACAACCTCCATTCAATCTCACAAGGGTCTGATAGAAAATTCATGCTTTATCTTTCTGGAGGAAACCAGACTTGCAATGAGCAGCCCTACCTGTGTACAGGTACTCGGTATTAAAATCTATGTTCAGGTACTCTGCATTAAAATCTACTTAAACAGGAGTGTTGCTCAATGTTTCAAAATTCATGAAGTAACACTTGTTTTTTTTCATTTTTTCCCTTTCCTTTCTTTTTCCCTTCCTTTCTTCCTGTGCAGAGTAGGGAGGCAAAAACCCCTGCCATGGGGTCAATATGTTAGCACACATGAGGGCAGTGATCATAGAGGGCACGTTGGAGCTGTGCTGAATTTTAGCCATTCTGAGTAGTTTTCTCTCAGTTTTAATGAACAGCTTAATCTCTTCACATCATTATACTGGTTTGAAGGCCTGAACATAAGCAAACAAAAGATAAAGGCACAAAGTGCAATCAAAACTCAGCAGTTTAAAGCAGCCAGCCTGCCTTGTTTTCCAGTGCAATTGATTTTATTGCCTTGTGTACTAAGCCACTGCATCATTCAGCTGAAAGGCTGAATTTGGGATCTGTTCAGCTCTCAGAATTGTCCCCAGTGCTCTGCAATTACAGAAACACCTGGTTTGAATAATTTCTTTGCAATATACTGTAAAAATTCGGTGCTCAACAGACCAAAATTTCACCTCAGTCTGCAATATAAATAATGTATGTGTAAGGCACTCAGATTTGTACAGAGCTGTGGACTTGTCCCCTGTGCCTCCAGTTACCATATCCTTTGTGAAACAACTTAAAAGGGAAAATGAGATTTGCTAAATCCTTTTCTGACATTATATGCAATAAGCATTTTTTAAAAGGGATTCATTTGGAGGTTGGCCAAACCCTGTCTGTTCTGGAGATCAGCCTGGAATTGTCTTCTGGGAACATGGTAACTCTCATTCCTGACACAAAGCGACTGAGGTGCATCTCAGCCTGTCACTCACCATCACTTCATTGCACTAGCACCAGTCTTGCAGGTATTTCTGAAAAATAAAATGGTTTTTCTATTTCTGCATTATCTTCTTACTTGTGTAAAGTTCATTTCTCTGATAATATTTTGTCTAATGCTCATTTTGTGTCTCTCCTTTGTGCGATTTGTATTTGCAGAACATCACCATCCAACCCTATTCACATGCTAATGCTGAAACTCTCACACTGATGCACAGTACAACAAAGATTTTTAAATGTACCTGCAGTAAATCCAACACCTGGAGCTTACCAAACACTTGGAGATTTAATATTCAGCAAAACAACCTGCAGATTTGCTGGTTTTGAAATCTTGCCCAGTTGCTGAGAGCAGCACAGAAGGTGAGCCTTGTCCTGTCACTACAATGACCTGGATCCAAGGTTATTTCCTTCTGTGCAGGACGCAGTGGCTGCTGCTGTCAGCATGTAATATAAATGTGCTGATCTGCATATGCAGCTATTTCACCTGTAGCTCAGGTCTATAAACCTCAGGGTGCTCATAGCAACAAAAAATTACTTTCCAGTCACCATGAAGTTCTTCAGCCCCTTAGTAAGTATTTTCACGTTTCTAAGGTGACAAAAATATATATCATACACACACCATAACGTAGAAATTGGATCACAGGGTATTGGACCAAGACTAGAAGCTATTAAAGGCAGAAATGGAAAAGTTTAGTCATGCTACTTTACCTCCCCTCTCACCTTATCTGCAAGAATCTGCTCCATGGTCAAGAAAACTTCCTCTTGGCTCCTCTTGACTCTTGGCATGTGTAGAAAGACACTGTGAAGTAGAGCCCAGAAATGGCAGTGGCGCAAATATTGCTTGGCTGAGCTAACTCATTGACTTCTTCAGGAGCACCCACCAATCTGCAAACAATGGCAACTCTTGGGTCCTGTTGAAGGAGAGCAATAATGAAAGGCAACAAACCTCATATTCTATATTTGACAGGGAGGTTTCAAAGATCAAAAATTTCATAGTCACGGGAAGTCCCTTGTGATTCATGTGGCAGCAGAAATATATCCATTTGTAGTGATTCTAGTGCTACACTTAAGCAAATATTTTCCTTTTTAGAAGTTTTCATTATAAGGAGAAGTTGCCACCTCCTGAAGCAGACTTGAGCAGAACAGGGCTCCTTGCTGCACTGTGTAAACTGAAAATCTATTGCTAGTGTTTTTATGAAACATTCACTTTGCAAGCCTTATTGGATTGCTGCTAGAGGCCAAAGATTGGGTATATTTTTTGTTTCCTCTTTGGATAAGTGCTAAATCTCCTCTGGCTCAGATGCTCTGCATACATATTATTTCTTATCCTGGCAACATGTTGCTTTGACTTTTCCAAGAACCATTGAAATGCAGCAAAACTATTCTTTTCTGAAGGAACAGAAACCACAAATATGACTTGAGAAAATTTATTTCTAAAGTGCACATAAAAAGTAACAATGTCTTCCTAGAATAAAATGCCACCTTAAGAACAAGCATCACAAGCTGCTTCAAAGAAAGACACAAACCAGAAAAAATACAGTTATGGAAAATCTTTTTAAAATTCTTTCTTATATTCCCCTTTTGGTTGTTACTTAGCTCATGGCATGAGTCTTTGATCACTACTAAATTTCTTTTTAAAACAAATAAATCTCTTCCCAAAGGAGTGGGACATTTAAATTAATGTGAACCAACTTCTGTTAACTCTGTCTCTTGGGAGCAAGTTGGGCATGTTTATTATATGGATGCAAAAAGAATTCCTATTTTTTGTCTAATGGATTTACCTCCTATGTGCATGTGCTGTAAAAGTAGAAATATGGTTTCTTTTTTTATTGTTATTCATTGCATCTTTCACCACTGCTATTAATCTTTTTAATTACCTGTTACAGATGGATTTGTTCTGACGATCTGAGGTTGAAAAATATTCAGCGTTCTTCAGAATTTTCTCATACTTAATTCCATTTTACTTCATTAAAAATTTTTAGTTCTCCTAGAATTCCTTAAAGAGCCCCTTTCTCCTCTGAGGCAGTGAGAGAACAAGCCCACAATTTCCTGTGCCTTATGTAATAACTCCAATTGGAGAAATACAGCTGGGGCCAAATTCTTAACTGTTGTGATTTCATGGATTAAAAATCACTCTAAGTGTTTGGTTTTCTAAAAAATGCGACTGGGGACAGAGAGGTAAAACCAAATTGACATTAGTATGTAAATTGACATTTAGCTTGGGTGGAAGTTAATGAGCTCCATCCTGTCAAAGCCTGAAATTGCCTGTGAGCTTTCCTAGAAGATGCTACAACAAATGAATATGAACAATTTTGCAACAACAACAAAAAAGCTTCTGCAAGCTCAATTAAAACTTTCCTCCAGGCTCTGAGCATTGCTAAACATGAATCAAAATCTACTCCAACTGCTGCTGAGATGGGTGGTGTGGAGGATACAAATACATGTACCCTTGTGGCTGTGAGCAAAGCAAGAAGTGTGGCTGCTGTAGTGCTGCAGGAGCCAACCAAAAGGAAGACTGGACAGCTCTTTGACGTGTGTTCATTCAGGTGGGAACACATCTATTTCCAGTCTAGAAAATGAGCCCCAGCATCAACTGTTGTCACAGACCACAGCCTCTTCTTGAGCACCTCTGTCCCATTCAGAGAAAGAACTGTGTTGTTGCATGTGAAGCACCAGGTTTTCTATTATATTTGATCTTGGGTGACAAATTCCCTGTGGTTGTATCAGCCGTAAAAATGCTTTCTGACAAATGAATGGACAAGAGGTACAATCTTTATAGTAATGTCATTAAAGGGAATGGTTGCAGCCCAAGCCCTCCTCAATCTGTTTAGCAACACTTTGAAAGAACTCTGCAATTCTGAAAGTCTCATTATTCAGCATAGCAGTGTGGTGGAAAAGGTCTTGAATGCCCTGAAGAACTGAATGGCCTGGAATGCCCCAGTGGGAAGGCTGTTCATGCTTGAACTTTTGCACCCAAGGTTCCCTCACTCACTATTGTTTGAACTCTTGCAAAAGGCTGATTTCATAAATACTGGATTCTCTGCAATATTAATAAGAGATGCTATAATCTGACAGGACAGTCAGTGGGGGATTGCTAACTCTGCCTTTGAAATGGGTTCCTGAGAATGAAATGGCAGTGCTCTTTAGCTTCATACATACATTTCACATGACGTGTAGCAACTTTATCACGTCTACAAAATACACATATTTTAATCCTATGAAAGAACAACCAGGAGCAGAGTCATAGCCCACACAGGCACTCCAGAGACCTTCATTTCTACCACAGGTTGTCACAGAGCTCTTATGAACCTAACCATTAGCAAGGGGAAGCATCCCAGACGCAACATGGAAGTATCTCCTTTGAGTCCATAAGGTGCTGACACATTTTTAGAAATGGAGTTTCCAAAGCCCAGAATCTTGCTAAGATTCCTTCTAGTTGTAAAAGAATTGGAACGATGCTTTTAAGAGAAGAGCAACACCTTGTGACAACCTTTTCAACCTCAAAAATGCACATGCTGGAACCTGCCAAGTCACTTTCTTTTTCCTTCGATGGAGAACAAACATGTCTCATTCTATTCCCTTTTCAGTATTGTTCTTTCTAAAGTGACAAATGAATAAATAAACAACATCTGGGTTGCAGAGCAGCCATCTGGGGAAGTCTTGGAAGCGAAGTGTAGAAGGGCCCCCAGAGAACGCGCAGGAGATGGAGGATGCACCAAAACAAGGGGCTCCTGCTTCCCTGCACAGATCTGACAAGGAGCCCATCCCTCACCTGCACCAGAGCCCAGCTTGGCTGTCAGTCATCCTTCAGTGGTGCTGACAGACACAGCCACAGGATGGATGAGCCTCCAGGAGTGCGACTGGTAAAAAACATAAAGCACTGCAGGAACACCGTCCCCTTGCTGGACATTCTCTGCCTGTCATTTCTGAATACAGCTCTGCTTTAGACACACACTAAAGACTTTATGCTAGAGCTTTGAATAGCAACTCATGATGTGGTTTATTAGACCTGAAGTGCAGTTCCATGGTCAAATTGATTTAATGCTGGTCTTGCCTTTGCCTTCCCCATCTTCAAGCTCCCATGCTCTCCCTCTTGAGCTCACACCAGCTCAGCTTATTGGACCCTTCAGCCACCTTAGTCAGGAAGCTGATTAAGGCAAATATTAAAATTCCTTGCTTTGGGGCCAGACTGGTTTCCTGAACTGCTGATTGCTTGGCTGCACAAAAACTAGTTCTAGGAGAAGGGAGAGGACTAGATTGGGTGCAGGCTCACTCCACCCTTCTTAGCAGCTCCACAGACCCAGGTTATCCAGATTTCATTGGAAATCACCTGGATGAGGGTGATGTTCATTACAAAAGTTTCTGGAATCTCCTTTCCTCTCTGACTCTTTGCTTAAGGCCTGTGTGATGTGTTAGAGCTGCACAAACTGCCTTTGCTTCAATGTCTGTCTTGGAAGATTCACAATTGAATTAAATTGTTCATTAAGTATGGAGAAGGAGAGAAAAGTCAACCTTAATATGCAAGGGATCAGAGTAATTACTTAAATCAATTTCTACTTAAATCAAAAGTTATTTCATTATTTTATTAGGCCATCAATTCACAAATACTTTTAACAAAAATTCAGAGGGGTTTAACATTTCCCACTGTGGTTTCTTCTAAAGTCAAACGGAGACAGGTCACAGACTTTGTGAAACCTAATTTTATTTTTTAAACATCACTCAATTGTGTATAATTTGGAAAGTAATAAGGTAAGTCCTATGCAGGCAATAACTCTGTGAAGGATAAGACCAAATTTCAGGAGAGACAACAGGTAAGTTTAGCAGTGGGATGTGGCTGTCCTACAGTATTTGTCTGAACAGGTTCGTAATATTTTACACCTTAGGCAGGAATCAAACCCAGAAAACAATCCAGCTGGTCTCACTTGGAGCCAATGACATTTTCTCACAAAGCTGGTGGCAATAAATAAGCTTCCATGACTTACTGTTCATGTACCAAGGGTTCAGCATTGTAGCCTGACGGAAAACCAGAATAAGGCTATTCTGAGTCCATAGGAAGAGAAACATATTGCTGCCAGTTTTGTTTCAGTTTTTTTCCCTTGTTTATCAAGTTGTGCACTCGGGTTCCATAGTTCTTTATATATATTTGGTATGCATATGTGTGTATAAATATTTTTGTTTAGTGATGTGTATGAATAATATATACCTAATATATTATGTATAATTATAAAAGGTACAGAGACACACCAGAGAGAACATAGATCTCACTTCCTTGTCCACCTGTCTGCATTGCAGATCAAAATGCTGCCAATCTTTTAACAGGTGTCCATCAGAAAAGATGAAAATTAAAGCAGAGGCATTTATAAAGTCAAAAGCCAGATGCCAAGGTAATATTACTCTTAAGAGTTGGAACAGACATAACCAACAGACTTTTCAAGTGCAGGTTATGCCATTTCACCTTTGTCATTGCTATTAAGTATAACCTTGAGCAGTCCAGTGTAGCACAACTCATTCCTGCCTCCCCTTCTTGCCAGCCCATGGCCAGATAACTCACTGAGCTTTTATGTGCCTCTTTCACAGGAAGATCAGTGGTTTCTCTTCACTTGGATTATAAACTCATTTCTTCTTGTCCAAAAATCAGCTTACACTCTCACATGCAGGCTGCACCATGTATGTAGTAAAAACCACCCTGCTAGCCTTATTCTTGTGCCTCTTGCATCTTCTGGGTCAAAAGATGGTTTAATACTCAAAAGATCAGCCAGCAAGTCACGCTGAGTGAGAGTCTGTGCCCAGCTGGAACTGGTGCACCAGCTCAGTCCTGAGCTGCTTGTTAGTTTACACGCACAAATTCAGAAGCTGAGCCAGAACCCAACCCCCTGCGAGAACATTTGCAGTTAGTTACAGTCTTCCTGCATTGTTGTCCATGCAGAACACAGCCTGAAACACCCTCATTATAATTTAATTAATTCAATTTGGTTTACAATTTATTGTTGTATCTGGCTCGCAGAAAAATAACGCAAAGTGAAATGAAACCACTAACCAGAAAGAAGCTCTTCCAACATCACTTCATGGACTCCTGAACACTTCACTTCTATCTCCAGTTTCATGTTTGGAGAGTGGCTGCCTACATTTCAGGATGCCTATCTATTAGTAAGTCTATCAGCCATGAATTCAATTATGTCAATCAGATTTTGTGTCATATGCAGACTGGCATTATAAGACAGCAAACACATTTTTTGTCATCTCAGTTACAGGTGGATGGGGAAAAAGTTCACAGAGTAAACCAAGATTTTGGCATGTTATTTTTACTGCTGCTGAGAAAATAAAAGCTTTGTAATTCATTAGAAGCTGAAAAGCTGCCTTTAATTAGTATAGCTGTGGCTCAGACTGTTCTGATCACTGTCAGCAACTGCTAAAAAGTTAAAAGGGAGGAAATATTATGAAATGCCACTAGAAGGTAGTGCAGTCTAAGATTGAGTACAAGGACTCTTGGGCTCAATTCCAGCCTCTAGAAATTTGCTGGGGATGAAATTCATTTATGTGCAGGCAGCTGTCATGAGGTTACACACATAAATGAAAAAAAAAAGTTAAATGATGCATTGGGCAACTGCACTGGCTATGGAGGGTGAAACTCTGCCTGGGGTGTCAATAGAACATTCTTCTGCTCCCTCCCCATCCACAGGCATCCCATCAAGATAACCCAACACCTCTGTGAGATACAAAATCACCTGGAGATCACTGAAGGGGACCAGTGAGTGTGCAACTGAGAGTAATGTAATGACACCAAGAAAAAGATCTTCAAGGAAAAATTGTGTAAGGTCTGTATGACTATGGAACAGACTCCAGGAGAAAATAGTGGGAATTCTCCATCAACACTTAATTAACACGACAAAGCAACAGAAATATAAAGATGACTTGGAATAATGCTTCTTGCAGAAGGGAATAAATAATTTAATTCAATTTCTTCTTCCCTCTGTGCTTAGCTGTGTTTGACGGAGATGGTACCCTGGCTTTGAGGGATTTCTCATCATGCCTGGAGGGAGGGACAGCTCTGGAATGCTCCTTCTAATTAACTGTGGCTTTCCAGGAGCGCTCAAGGTAATAGTGGGCAAAGTGCTGCTGCTTCTGCTGAAGCCTGAGGGAGCAAACTGCTCATTGCCAGCCAGGAATGTCCTGCAAATCCCACCCTGGGGTGCAGGAGGGAGGGAGCACTTCCATTTATAAAGCCCAACTGGAAGCTTCTAGGCACATATGCGTATTCATAGCAGCTCTTAAAAGACAATATGATAATGCAAATAGTTTTAAATATTAGTAATCCATGCCAGAAATGCAGCTGGTAATAGCTAGGCAGAGAAACCCAGGGAGTCTCATCTTTCCTAGCAGATGTCCTTGCAACTTCATCAAATGCTTCAACTCCATTCTAATGGTTTTCCTTATCAACCTTGTCTCACACAGCAAAGAAATGCGTTTTTCAAAGATTATTGACGTGCTGCAGCATACAAAATCTAAAGGGGATACTGTTAAATTCATATGGTTAGAAATAAATAGGGTAATCTTCATAGTCCTGAAGTCACTAAAACAGATGTGATACTTTTATCTGTGGCCATATGTACATAAACAGTTTATCAGTGCAATTACAGGTAGGGAAGATTAGATTTATCTTTGCTTTCCTGTGAAATGGAAAGAAAAAGGAAAGTATTTGTCTTCTAAAAGACTTGAATTGAGTGGAAATTGAAGACCTACCCGATGCAATAAACAATCTAATTTTTTTGCCATGAACTATCAAGAGAGAAATGGTAAACAAACAGCTACAAATCATATCATTAAACCATGCAAATCAAATGGATCTCAACTTATCTAAGTATGGGATTTCTGAATTCAGACAATTAAAATGAACACTCTCCTAGTGCTTATTAAAGAGCACAGCCAATACTCTGCCAACACCAGTGGCTTACAACACTGTGCCAAGCCAAGAGCAAAACATGTCACTTACCAGCCAGGCAGCAGCTGCTCTTGGCCAGAACCAACTCTGATATTGCAAGGTTCTTTTAGTCACCATCTTGAGAACACTTTTCATTCCAGAAGAGTCATCTATCAGTGTAACCTTCCCACCTCTACAGCCAAACAGGCAACATAATGTTCTCTTCTTTTACAGGCCAGCATAAAACTTGCTGGTAGCTGTTGGGGAAAATGTTGCATTCCCAGCACATTGCACATCAAAATATTTGATGCTAAGATCTGCTTCTTTAAGTACAGTGCTCTTCTTCCATGAGAAGAGCCTGCAGACTTGTGCCTTCCACTGACCAGCATCTCCTTTGTCCGAACATATTTATGTTCCTCATTACGATCTTTCTTCTCTGTGTTATTTTCAAAGATTACATTATCTGCTTTTCTTCCTCTTGTCCAAGTGGTTATATGCATATGGAACTTACCTGGGAGAAAATACACCAGCAAGGCACTGTGAGATTCATCTTTCTGATAATGATAAGAAAATCAAAGAAGAGAGAGCTCAGAGGGAAATGAGAAAGACAAATTATCCTTTGTGAGTGCTGGATGGAATAGTAATCTTGCAGTGTCTGTTTGTAGTGGCATCACATAGGACTGCCATTTGTGCACTGAGATAGATCCAGCAGGCTCTTTGGTTTATTCCATGAAGTATTAATGGCAATTTTCAGATGAAGGCTGCTCACTAGCTCTTGCAAATGTGTATTTATCCATGCAACTTAATGCCAAAAAATGTATCATTACTGCAAGCTGAAACCCAGCAAAAACAACACAGTTTTTACAACTGACTTCGCCAAATAACAAAGCTCACAAACCTGCCAAAAAACCATGTGAAAGATGAATTCTCCCAAGGACCTTTGGGAAAAAATAGTGACAAACAGTAGATGTCTTCATTGGAAATGTTTTAGCTGAGTTACTGATGGAATACACTCTCCCACCACTCAAAGGTAACAGAGCAGGTGCTCAACCTGATCAGTCACTACCTCAGATTCTCAGCAATCTGCTCATATTGATTTTACAAGCACTGACCACATGTTTTTAGATATCCTTTCAACTGCTTTTAACAATAGCAGTGACATTTTTAACTTCTGGCATGATTCTACAAAGCATGTCATTCAAAAATGTTTTAGAGGTGCTCTAAATAGCTTCATCAAAGATTTTCTAGCCTAATACAAAGACCTAAGATCCACAAGCACCTTGCTATAAATACTTTTCATCTTCCCCTGCTTGCACCAGAAGAACTCATGGAAGGCTCTGTGAGTTTTCTTCCGTGTGTTGAGCAGTAAAACCTCAGCACACAAATAGTGCACTGGTTTACCACTCTGTTTCCATCAGTCATTCCAAAGGCTTCCTTGCTATTCTGGATATTTTCATTTTAGTCTAAAAGCATTTGGAGTCAGCTTGCTAAAACAAATGCTTTCTGTGGGGAACTTGCTATATGGAGGAGGTACATATCACTTTCTAAGCTGCTCATTTCAGAAATGCTCAAAGCTGTCATTCCCCAGGGATTCTGAACCCGGTCCCAGAGACTCCCTTCAGGATTTCCTGTCAATGACCTTCTCCAACACACCTCAAATTCATTACTATGTACACAGGGTTCTGAGGCTTTGAGTTTCAGACTTAAAAGGTGACTCCTCCTTTGATGCCTCAGGACAGCTCAGGACAAAACTTGAAAAAATCTCCAGGTTTCAAGGCTTTCTCGGTTCCAATTTTTTATGACAATTGAGTGATCAGATTTTCCACGAAGTTTACAAGGTCAAATGGTGACAAGCACGTAATGGAATTTGGCTCAAAGCTTAACCACGTGAGGGTTTAGGACAGGACTGTACAGAGGGAGCAGTGCAAATGCCACTAAGAATTGGAAAGGATTTGGAGTTTTCCACTGTTATACATAGATTTGATCACTATCAGCCATTCCAGAGTGGCTTTCCAGCTAGACAACATGAAACGTGCATAAAAGCATGTCAGGCACTGACCATCTAGGAAATTCCTGTAGTCTCTGTTTCCAGTCACTCCAGCTGAGGACTGTTGCAAAACTCAAAATCTAGATAATGGCAAAGAAGGATTTATGCAGAAAGAAATTACTCCACTTCCCTGGAACGCTTTTTGTGAGGGTGGCAGCACAGAGGTGTGTTCCTGGCATCACTTTTAAGTGTCAAAAGTTGACACTACTGAGGAATTTTGCTTCTCCCCAAGTATATAAGTCATCTCCTGGATATTCAAGCCTTGTTTGCCCCTTGAGCACACTTGAGGGAAATATGACTGATGGCAATAAAACTACCTGGAGAGATGTGTTATTGCCAGCAGATAATAACAGAGTTACCTAACTCCCTACAGGCATTTCTCATATATATCAAGATGTTTGTTATGAGCAACTGGCTTCTCTAGAGGAGCCCAAATTCTTTCTGTGCTCCTGGCGGGAGATGTTCTGCCATACCAAGAAAACTCCCTTTGACACACACACTGGTAGATGTCATTTTACAGAGTCACAGAACAGTGGCCAGAAGGGACCTCTGGAGATCTGCTGCTCAAAGCAGGGCTGAGCAGAGCAGGTTGCTCAGGACCTTGTCCAGCTTCTGGTAGAAGTCTCTTGATCTTTGATCTTAGGTTTTATCTTCTTCTCCACACGGAATCTCTGTCTGGAAACCTCTATGGTGAGACAGCTCCACGATTTCCCAGTGCTGATCCAGCCTCAGGTTATGCATCTGCCCTGTAGGGAGTAAATGAAAAGAAAGCCCTGAGTATGCACAGAGGCTGAGAATGGGAGAGGCTAATAAAGCTTTAACATGGGAGGCATTTTGGTGGCCTCTCCTGGCAATATGCACTGGAAGATGCCCAGAGGGATCACCTTGGAAGAACTGATTTTATTGGTCATTGGAGGGCTAACCATGACTCCATAAAACCTTTTCCCCTTCAAATGGAATTATGTGCTGTTCAGGCAGGTGTATCTACACACCACTGGTTTTATATTCCTCACTCAATCTGCCTCCATCAATTCCCACTGAACAAATTTCTGGCACGTCACTCACTTTCCCTCTGACCTGATACTTAAAAGATTTCATTTGGTTTCTGATTGCCATGCTTAATTCCATGCTGTCAAATTTATTTACTTTAATAGCCAGGGATTTCTGTGTAAGTAACTTCATTGTACCCTTCAGTTTGGGATGCACAGTTTTAAAAGTGATTCTTTTATGTGTATTAATTAAACTTTATATCAAAGCTATAGGATACATATTTTAAAGGGGTAGAAGATTTCACACTGAAAATTAGTCAATAAACATTCACACTAGATGGAACTCTAAAATAATATTCAAAATATTTAAAATTAAAATAGCTGAATCAAGGGAATACTTAAAATGTTCCAAAATTAATTCAAATTTAGTTTATATCTATGTGATCCACTCTAATTTTATATCTTCTTACATGCACACAAAAATCTTTGAAGAAAAAAGCATCCATCTAGTACACTCTCTTACTTCTGGGCCAAATTATCAGCCAGAGCTGAGGGAAACTCCTTTAAATTCAGGGATTAAAGCAAAAGTTCAGTGAAGACACTTATTTACGGATTTGAGACTGGAGCAAGAGACCACCCATCAGCCCACCCCCAGCAACACAACTGCAGTGGATTACACGTTGCTGCAGGCTCTGACTTGCATTAGTTACACTGTGATGCCTGGACCAGGTCAGATCAAAGGCCTCCTGAGCCTGGGATTTTGTCTCCAGCAGCAAATGCCTGAGGAAGTCCATGAGAACAAGGAACACATCTCGTGATACTTATCTCAGCCTTCAGTGACCTGCAGCAGGGACAGTTCTGAGGCCAGAGGTGGCATCTGCTTTGAACAGCCACAGATGAGCTCTTTTTTCCCCTAAGTTTTCCTCATTCATTGATTCCACTTTACATTTCCTAGATAACTTCTAGAGACAGTTGCCAAAGCTACCTGCTTATTACGTGAACTTCCAAAGTATCCTCTGGGAGGGATAATCTGATCTAACAGGTAAGTAATGGAGGCACAACCAGAAAGAAAGTTGGAATTTCAGAGCTATGATCACCTGAAAGTCCTACTGTTCACAAACAGATGCAAACCAAACCAAAAAAAAAAAAAAAGACCCCAAACCATAACCAACACAAAGAAAGTGGGCAGAGTCCAGGATTCAGTTTCCTTCACTCTGTGTGCTGAGGCTGATAGAGAGTTAGAGAGTGCTCAAAGTTTCCAGCTAATCACAGCCAAGCCTGTTCATGACAAAAAATAAAAAAATCTATTATTCAGCTTATATATGCCAGTTAAAACCAAACACAACCCTTGCTAGAGGGAAACTTTTGGATGCTTGATTATGTTGCCTCTATTTCTATAGCTGAAGAATCATACATACACAAAAATGGGGTTCTCTAGTCTTGTTGAAGGTCTTTCACGTTGGCATATAATTGTATTGGAGCAGAGATACTTGAAATTAATATGGCTTATTTATGGTTAAAGTACTTTTTCAAATGGCAGCCTTCATAAACAGTGTATTAACATTAATTTCTAAACTTACTTCTGGATTAGTTAAGCTGCATCAACAAATTTGACAGTAATGGCAGCAGATCTATGAAATACATGTGTTGAATATTTTATAATGTTGATATAATATCTGGAAATTAAAGAAAATTAGTTAAGCTGCCACTGTGTGCAGAAGTAGGCCATATCCTGTATATTTTTAACTCATTTCCACTAATTAGAGCAGAGGGTATGCTTAGTTAGGCATATAATTAAGCAATAAAACCCTAGTGATTCAGTAAGCACTACTGGTATTTGGCTAATTAACGACTTCATGAAATCTAATAGTAGCTCTCTTATCACATCGATCAATGAGTTATTGATCTTACAACAATATGGACATATCTGAAGAGGCAACTGTCACCAACTGCACTCATATGACCTCATTTAAAACAAAATCTAATCATTGTTTTTCTGTAAGGCAAAATGAGCTTTCTTTATACCTAGCATTTTCAGCTATATATAGCAGTGTATAATTCTGACACAATACAGTTAAGCTGGTCAAAAGTGGCATAAACACAGACAAGCTGCAAAAGCAAAAAGAAAGAATAATAAATTTATTCTTGTTGGAATCCTTACTTTGAGTATATAGATTTGAAAGGCCTATTATGCCAAGCAGATTCTCATGTTAACAATAAAAATGATCACATACTATGCAGGATTTAGTCGAGTGAGTTTGGGTACTTACTCCTCTTTCTGCATCTGGACTGTCTTTAAGGTACTGTGCAGTTTCTTGGGGGTGTATATTTATAAAAGCAGACAAGAAAATACCCATGGAATGGGAATACACAGCAAATCTCTCCCACAGTGCTAACACAGATCCAAACCCTCCTTGTGCCTCAAGACAATGAGCATTACAAGTTTTCCTGACAGCAAGACCAAAATGAACAATGACAATACAATTCCCTTTATAATTATTCCAGTAGTAGAAATAAATACAGGTCAGACATCTCTCAGGATGAGATTGATGCACTTGTTTTTGAACAATAATTTAGTTTCACTTAATGAAGCCAGTAATATTTAAACAGTACCCTTCTTTGCTACATTAAGTGGTGCAAAAGCCTAATGCATGATTAATTTTTTAAAATTATAATGGTTCCAGAATATTTCATCACTGAATGATTCATTAGACAATGCCAGATTTAAATATCTGGCAAAGATTTCTTCTTATAAAGAATTACACTCCCTTAAACCCTGAACACAGCAGGCCAAAGTTGACCATTTTTTTTTCATTTCAAAGTCATTGGTCATTAAATATTAATCTGCACCCCAGAGGAACCAGAGTGTGTGGCCTTAGGCATTGAAGGAAAAGAAGAGATTTTTTTTTCAAGACTCGAGCAGTCTCCAAGGCTGGTAGGAAAGCAAAGCAAGTCTGTACTCTCCACTCCTGCCAATGAACACCCAGTTTTGTCCAACCCAAAATCACCTCCCTGGTGGCTTTGCCACAACACACAGTGCAGAGTTTTCCGAGCAGCGATGCTGATGCCACGTGCAAGTCAGCACCTCGATGTTGGGTTGCAAAACCTCCAAACACTTTATCCCAGGGAACCTCTCCACGCTTCCACAAGAGCAGTTCCTTCCTCCTGCCTCAGTTTAACTTGAAGTCTTTGTTTCTGCATTCTGCCCGGGTAGCTCAGATCAAGTCTTCATCTTTCCATCCACACAGCCTCAATCCATCTCATATATTCCTACCTAGGGAATTTTAACAATACTGTCATAAGTCTTTTCAACTAAAGTAATAGCTTCAGATACCAAATGGATTATCTGGACAAGCCATTTATCCCTTCTAGACAAGACAAATATTTATTTTTTATTATTTTACCTTTTTTTTTTCCCCAGGGCACAATCTCTACCTTCCTACCAGGGCTTTCCCACTGTGCATTGCTTCAATTTTACCAAATTATCTCTGCCCTATTCCTGGGCTGCACAACTTGGTTTACCAATCCCTTCAAGTAATTTTTATTAACAAAAACAGCTGTAAAAAATTACTCTCTGGGATGCAAATACCCTGATTTTTTTTTTCCAAGGTCTGTTGGAGGAATTCTCACACCTTTATGAAAAAGAGTAGTAGGTCTCAGTGCCACTGGGGTCCATGTCTCTAATTGTTCCTATTCCTTAAACCAAACCTCAGAAGACAAAATATTGACACCTGCTTCTGGAGGAACCACATTCAGGAGTGGAAAAGCCAAATTGCTCATTAGGAAAGAGGCAGTGGAGAGCAAGGGCCCTGTAGTGCAATACATTCCCTTTTGTTTGACAGCTGCATTAAGGCAAACAGGGGGAACAGAGCCAGTTTCTGGGATGGGTTTGCAGTATGGACAAACCCAGTAGAACTGCTCTTGCATCCCTAAGAGAAAGATCAACCACACGTAAAAAGAGTCTGAAACTCCCGGGACTGTAAGTGTGGGGGTGATGCCCAGTTCAGAAAGCTCACAGGGGGACCAGACCATGAAGAGGAATTTGCTCATTTATGTCTGAAAGATCATGTCAGGTCCGAAACAAAAGAGCAGGTTTCTCTTACTGTGCATGAAGAGGTAATGGTATAGATTTCATACATCCAGGGAGAGATGGAATTCAGCTCACAGCCATATCAAAGCCCACTGCAGCCAGCCACATGCACAGAGGTGAAGAACACAGCCCAGCAAGGACAGTGAGCTGAATTCCAAAGCTCTGTATTCCCTGCACTGAGCTAAAAATCAAAAGGGAATTCAGCTGCTCTGGTCCAGTTTTTAACTGCATCCTTCTGAGACTGCAAACTAACTGGCTGTGTGCAGCACCAACCCACTTAGTCAGAGGCCACAAACAAACAGGAGCCAGCACAAGCCTAACTAAGGAGCAGACCAGCAACCAGAAGATTAAATGCTCCACAGCTTGTTGCTGGCTATGTAAATAACCCACTCCTTCAAATCATTGTTTAAGAGGTATTTTAAAGACCTTTTGGGTAATTGCTATATTTGGTTCCAGGATCAACAAACCCTGTTGCTAATGAATTACTTGTATTAGGAGTTAGATCCTGTATGCTTTGGACTGCTGTAAAAGGAAATAAATTATAATGCATCTGAAAGGAAAAACAGTTTGGTGGCCATATGTTGGGCTTCAGACTGTGGAAACCCCAGGAATGATGCTACAAATTTTAGGTTGGTTAAATTATATGAAGAGGGGAGCATCATGAAATGATGCTTTCTCTTTCTTCTCCCTAAATCCAAGTGGTACAAAATAGCAAAAGTTGTTGCAGGAAATTGTAAAAAGATGACAGTTTCAGCCCAATTAAAGGGAACATTTCACTCTGGCCAAGGACAGTTAATTCTAAGGCCACATGTGAAAATCAGGAAAAGCTGGAACAAAAGCAACCATAATTATACTAAAAGTGCCTCATTAATGTAGCGTTAAGCATCAGAATATTGTAAGGAGGGGAGGGTGCAAGAATTAATAGTTTTATTGTAAAAATAAATTGCTCTGTCGTCCTCCTTTTTCTATTTCTGTCTAAAGCTTCCACTAGTAATTGAGCCCACTAAATGTAGCCTTTGTTAGATGAAAATGCAGCCAGGCCCTTAGCTCACTTTTTATCTGACAGCTTAATGGAGTAAAGCTTGCCTTATAAAAATGAACACTGCAAAGGAAAATTAAGTTAAAAGAATTTACTAAGGATCCCACCATGTTACTTTTTAAGGTAAGTACTTTCTAAAGGAGTTCAACCAGCGCTACTGTTTCTTTTGGTTTTAATAGAATTCCTATATTTATATACTACACATAAAATCACAATAATGGGATTTTCATGTACAGAGTACATTAAATTTATCACTGGTACACAATGAAATTGATCAATTGTGCTGCAACATGTGACTGATTTTCTAATGACTGCCATAAGAGAAAGGTGAAAGGATAGTATATTCCTCCTCAGTGATCTTTTTTATGTGTTGTAGACACATTTATGGTGTGTTACTCTGAAAGTGTTTACACCTTTCTAAATGTGAAAAAATATATGTACTGTACATGCTAAGGGTTAGTTATTTTTATTTTTCTTCATCCATAAACACTTGAGGGGGAAATATTTGCAGAATTTTTATGGAGGACTGGAAAAGGAATTGGTCCTGCCTGATACACAGAATCTGTTTCTTCTCCCACATGGGCTCCAAGAAACATTTCCAGGTAACCACCCACAGTTACCTTGCTATGCCACAAGGTTTCTAAGCAGAGCAGACGTAACAAGGCTCCTCTTTAACACAACTCATTAACCAACTGGTGTGAGCTGTGTTCTGCTTGCATTTCTGACAGACTTCTTGCCTGTCCTGTCACAAGAAAAGTCACTGGCCACACCCTCCAGCAGAGGAGCTGCCACAGGGGAAACAACCTTGGTGCCTTTTCACACACACAAGAGCTGGTCCTGCCCCCACAAAAGTACAGCTGGCAAGCAGGTCTAGGCAAACCAAAGGCACCCAGATTACTGCCCACACAAGTGGAAGTTATTGAATAATTATGCATCACAGTCACACAGAAACTGAAAGACATGGCTGCAATTTAGACATCAAACTGGACAAACTTCCGGAGTGCTTGAATTGAATTACACCAAGCAGTTTGCCATGATGTAGTCTCGGCACATCTCACAGTTTGCCATGATGTAGTCTCTGCACACCTCACAGGTTTGAAAATGTTTTTTCTTCCAGAGAAGTATGTGAAATGAGGGGTTTTCCACATCTGTTTTAGAAATATGGGACTGATCCTCATGGAACTCAGTTGCTATTCTAAACTTACAAGAAATCTCTTGGAGACTTAAGACTTTTTCTCCTGAGTTGTGTTCTTGTGATCAAAGCTTTGGGCATTGTCTCCATGCCTAACATCTGCAGGTAAATCCTTTCAACAATACAAGACCACAATGACCCCTTCACTGCCAATTTCCGACATAACCTTACACATTTCCAACTTTCTTGCTCAGCTCAGCTTGTTTCGCTGTTTCATCTTCAACACCCATGAAAGATGAAGATAAAAATCAAAGGGAGGTGGAGGAACAGAACCTTGGTATCGATGTTCAGGAGTTTAGTCCTGCCAGGTCACAAACACTGAGGAGCTGCTCCACGTCTTGCAGAGACACAGCTTCAAGTCCTTTGGCTTTGCCCATACGTTGCTATTTTTAGACTTGTTACTGCCTGTCTGCTGCAGTGTCATGACGATGCAGGCTCTGAAAGCTCTCTCTCTTCAATCCCTACCCTAACACAATGGTGCTCTCAAGAAAAGAAACACTTTTAATCATCTTTTGATTCCAAGCTGTCTTTTTTTTTTTTACTAATAATGTTTCCTATTTCTCTATGACTAGAGGAAAAGAAAATTATATAGATACACATATATATCAACAATCATGCAAAAAACTGCACAAACAATAATTCACATGTCTTATTCATCACTGACAAGAATATAAACTGACTAATTTTCGCTTTATCAAAACACTAAATTACAACTGGAATGACTTCACTGATTTTCAAGGCATTTTTTTTGCCCCCCAGAGGGTTTTTCTTTCAACAAACCATGAAAATATTCGTATTACAGAAACAAATCTAATGATTGATATCTTCCTATTGTCACCTTGCAATTGGAGCTCTGCAGTTTACTCCTTGCCATTTGAATAGTGATTAACATAATAATCAGATTTTTGTATAAAGCCTTGAACATCCCAAAGGAACTGCAGATTGAATATAAGCTATTCAATACTCCTTTAAATAAAAGGCAGAGTTTGCAAGTAGCTATAAAAGACTAGTTGATTTGTTTGGACACACTAGAAAAGCATCCAGTCGTACAAGTTCTTCTTAAAAACCCTTGTCCAGAAAAATTCTTGGGTACATAAGGCTCATTTTTCCCCCTTCATCATCTAATCTATTGAAAGATTTTACCTCTGCCTACAATCCCTTTTTCCCCTCTATTCTTAAACAAACAAAATAGCTAGTGCCATCACCAAATGAAAGCATAACCTGTAAATCAGACTCTAGACTCTTCAAAGTAGATTTTCTATGCATTTGCTTCATGTGATCACTCTGTCTTCAAAAATACTTTTAAAAAATGCGGGATGATGCACTTGTGGAGTAACTCTCAACAGTACCAAGTCCGATTGCAGCAGAGCAACGTGACTGCCTCCCTGCACAGCTCTTGACAAGGAGAGGTTTTATAGAGTTCTGTGAAGAGTTCTGGAAATCCAGGATTTCAGAGAGATTACAAAAATCCTCCCAAGATAGATTTTAGGGGATAAGAGCAGACACCGTGTCCCCAGAGCCTCATCATTTGCAGTGATGTAATCTGTACAGAGGATTTGCAACTGGACTCATCTGTCTTGTCTGCCAGACAGGGTGAATGTTGGGCACCTAAAACAAAAACACCGGGAAAAAAGTTTTCAAGGATTTCTCACCAGTGCAGTTTTGAAGACTTGGTAATTTTAAAGACCACCACGTTGATCTAGTTCTTCCTAAGAAAATACACAATACCTACTATCACTCTCTGGCCTCTTGTTTAAGATTATCCATAAGTAATTGATGATTCAATTCTCAAAGAAGAAAAACTGGTATCGTAGTAGTAAAATACACAGAAAATCCTTGTATTGCAAATTAGGAAAGGAACATGGGCTCATATTCTGGGGAGAGTTGGAAGAATATCCTTATTTGAGAACAGGGAATTTAATGTTTTATCACTAAATTTCGGTGGCTTAGAAAATATTAGCTACCTCCACCAATGCACAGGTCTGGACTCTACATGGACACTGTATGGACTGCAGAATAAATCATACTTCTGATAAAATCTGTGGTGTCCCCATGAGGTCAATAGCAAAGATCTCTTTGGTCTACTTTTACTTCCTCACCGTCCACATTTGTGAAAATAATTTATTAGATAGAGTTTGTTCAATTGAATGGCCAAAGCAAAGGAACTCAGTTATTTTTCCTTCATATATTAAGATATAAGTGAAGAAAGATATGACTAAACCATTCTGAAATATTTATGGGGATAATATAAGAGATAGAAACCAATATAACCTTACTCAGTGGGAAAGTTTAAATTTTTCTCCTTTTCCTGGGCAACACCAAAATGCACAGGAAAATGGTGAAAGAAAGTTTAGCAAAGCTACTCTGCTTGTAACACTTTCCAAGCTTACTTTCAAGTTATAATGAGTTACCTTGAACATTTGGTCAAAGGAAGACTTCGGAGGACAACTATGGTGGGAATTAATTAATCTGAAACTTGCTCCTGGGTAGCTATTAATTACTTAAGGTAATTAGAAAGAAAAGCTTGACTGGTGTTGCAGTTACAGTGTGGTGGCTCCAAACATGTCTAACTACGTCACTCCAGTGTTAGTCACGATTTCTCTCTTTCCCAACCCAATGGAGTGACAGCAAAAGAAGCTAAAGCTGAAGGAAAGGGTAGCATAGAGGCAAGAAGACAAAAAAATGGAAAACCTGGCAGATGAAGGAGCTTTTAAAGCTTTGGAGAGTCTCATTTAGTCTGTTGGCATTGCTGTTGCTCTTACTGTGAGAAAATTGTAGACATAGATAGATTAAGCAACTTTTAAAGTGAGAGAATTTATCTTACCAGTCTCATTTTGGATGGAGCGGATTTAGAGAGGAACTTTGTCGAGACTGATGGCAGCACCATGCCCTAGGTAACAAAATGCCTCACCATGGTGCATAAAAAGTGCTAGTAAAGTAGAAGGAAAGCACCATCTATGAAATGTTTTAGTAGCTGACAGATTATCCTCACATGGAAACAGAAATAAAACCAATGACAAAAGTACACTAAAGAAACATGGTTGATATGGTTGGAAACACAGGAAGGAGGTTAAGTAAGGTTGAAAAAGTCCACAGTTCATCCAGGGGAAACAATTTTAAATGTAAAACTCAGTAGAAGAGATGCAGTGAAAGCTGTACCAGTGAAAGAAATGCAAAAGCATAAAAAGTCAGCAAATCATGTACAATATTCAGTGACAGAGCAACTGAAAATATTGGAAGAATTTAGGGCTACAGGGAAGGGTTTCAATCACATCACTTCCCTCTCTGCAGCCTGCTGCAAGCACTCAGTTTCATTAATATCATTATCACTCATTACCACAGAGGCAATCCAAGATTGTAGGCAGATCAGGAAACAGGAAAAATTTACTTCTGAGTAATAAAGTAGGGCTGGTGGGGATTAAAGGCTTTATCTAATTGAAGGGAAACATCAAAGAGAACAAAAAATTATTTACTTTAAAGCACAAAGCAATATAGACAAGTTACAACTTAGAAAGTCTACTGTGAATAAAGTGGAACAGCTCTACCCCCTTCACTGTGTTTTCTACCCTCAAGAATTTGTAGGAACCATTGTCTGGGATATCACAGAATTTCACTGCTCCCCTGATGGACAGGAGGGGACTGCACAGGTGAAGTGGGGAAATGGTGGGGGTAAATTTAATATTGGTTTATCGAGGTCATCTAGGTTACGATGCCCAGAGACAGGACATTCTCCTCTTAGAGGTATCGTCAACTGCTCTGTTTATTGTTTACATTACATTCACACTTAACAATAGTACAGGAATCTTACTGGTCAGTGGCTGGGGTGTACAAACGACCCCATCCCCTGGATTGGTGCTCTTCTCAAAACTATGTCCTCAGTATCAAGGTGTTTATCTGTTCTTACTAGCAACTGCCACATTTCTCTTATTGTTTACTGTTCTTCTTGCTACTGTTCTAAAACACAGGGGCACCGTTTTCTCTTTCTCCCTGGCCTGGGCTGTGCATATAGGCTTCTAGTAACACATTATGGCCTGTGTTACTGAAATATTCTTCAACACACAGGTGCCCCCTTCAGTGGTCTGTGCCAGGTTTCATGACAGTGTGGGCATGGACAGAGGCAGAGGTGCAGCTGGGCAGCTCTCCTGGAGAGATATTACACCTTCTATGAAGGTGAACATGGCACTGTAGATCACCTGGAGCTACAGACCATTTGGACAGTATACAAAGCACTGGCTGGTGGTTTGGTACTGGTTCTCCTTCACTGCTCCACAAAGGCAGACAGATGGTATTTAAATTGTCATTTTTTTTAAAAAAAATAATAATAGAAGGGGCTCTGACATTTTCTGGTTAATGTTCAATGTTTATATTTTAATGAGACTATGAGCTTAGGTTTAATGTAGTTTTCACTTTCACCATCCCTGTGTATGATTAAGCTATTTAATAACTGTTGCACAGAGTCCAGCTTTCTTTGCTTTGTACTAAAATATGTCCAACTCTATATTTAGTTACAAAAATTGGCTCAACTTCCTACCCTGCCACCTATTGTGCTCACATTTTCATTAAAAATTGAATTTAGTTTGAATGTCAAAAACATTTGTGTTATGTGTCATCCCTTCAATCTTAAACAGCCTGTGTCCCTCTGTGGGAATCCCTGCCCAAAATCTCAGCTTCAATGAGCTGATAAATCTGATGCTGTTGTAATTTCCCAAGTAGCCAAGTCTTCAGAGTCACCTACTGGGATGAAGGGCCTCATTTTGGTTAATTCTCTTCTACACCAGAGACTTCTGACGAGGAATCGCTGTCACTCAAATACCCTGGATAAGGAGCAGGGATTCTCTTGTAGAATTCAGGACAAATTTGGCTCTCCTGCATTGTTAGCGGTTTTGTAGAATACATTTCCATCCATGAATCCTTGAGAAATAATTAGCAAAGAAAAAGAAGATCCACAAGGACAGAATAGGTGTTGTTTTCAGAGCACGGAGGATGAAAAAGAGAGATACCTTCTTTCCTGTAGGCTCCAGGAAAAACAACACACACTAATGGAGCCTGCAGTAGCTGGAGTACAGCTAAGATTTCACAGGTTAAACAATACCTGTAAAAACCCACGTCTTTAATGTGTGACAGGAACAAATCAGCCTTTTGTCCTTCCTTCTGGGACTGGACTACTGAGAGCCACAGACGAGCTTTCTTCACTGTGAAACTAAATGGGATTCTATGTGGAATAAATCATTAATGCAATGGAAAGGAAAAGAATTACTCCCCAGTTAACCCAAATTAGAAGCCCGGTGGTATTTTCTGGAAGAGAAACCTGATCTCTCAACCTTTTACAACCAATGCAGGTGACCCTAATCTTGAAAACACCTCCTTGCCTTTGGTGATTGATTTTAAATAGATTCCCAGTGTCCTTCTTCTTGCAAAGGTAATTAGCATTTGTTTTCATGATGAGACTAGAGCAGCACAACATCCCTTCTACTGTTGACACAGTTTCTTGAAAGATCAGAAGCAGCTGAATGCAGAAAAAGCCTCCAGAGAAATTTAAGTGGCTACACTGAGTTTCCTTTCAAGGTCCACAGCCACAGTGAGTCAAATGTCTGAGGTGTTCACAGCTGTCGGTGTTGGGTTGAGGATGAATGTGAGAAGTTCTCACGTGCATGTACTTGTCCAAAATCTCTTTCTCACTCCTTGGTGTGCTTTATATTGTTTTGACATAACATCCACAGTAAAAAGAGAACAAGAGCTGGTGATTCTTATTGCAACATGTGACAATAATCTTTCTGATAAAGTGACACCTGCCCTATATTCCCCAGCCGGCTGAATTCCCACTTGCACACACCTTGATGACTTGTCCTCAAAAGTGACCAGGAGGTCATTGGAAGGTGGACAAGTCACAACCCAGAAGCCCTGCTGTTCTTCACTTAGGATCTTTAAAACTATGTTTGAAAAAATTTAAGAAGACTGATGGCAGAGATTGTGTATAAAAAAAAAATCAAAAAACAAAACAAACCATGCCATTGAAGATTCGTGCCTTGAACTGATTATTGCCTTTTTTCAGGGAGTTTTTCACACTGCCCTTGTCAAACTCACAGTAGAATCTACTTTAAGAAGTAACAATTTCACTAATACTGTAATTTGTATGACAGTAGTTCAAGCCCTCACTCCCTTTAAACCAAATATAATATGATTCCAGCCACTAAGATCCCACAGTTGAATCATTTGTTTCTATCACCAAGTCTTTAGGAAGCTTTTTAGCTCTTTATCACATGAAACCCTCTCATAGAAAATTGATCTTTCCAAGCCTGCTATCAGCATTTTCTTTCCTCCAGTGCTGCTATTTTTAGGCTATTATTGTGCACAAAACCTACAGATCTTGACAAATCTTTGGATGTTATTCAAGTGCAGTCATAAACCTGTGTGGGCACATTCCTCTTAACCCTCTTTCATGAAAGTCCTTCATTTCTTTTGTGTTGGTTTTTGTTTCTTTAATCTTTTTCTTGTGTGGAGAAGCCAGCATGAGTGTAATCACAGTGATGGGCACCAATATCTTGTTTTTAAAGGAATCCAACAGCAACCTCCCAACACCTACAAGGAGGTCATCAAGAAGACAGAGCCAGACTGCAGGGATTTGCATCCCAGGAGGACAAGAAATGATGGACATAAACCAAAACAAGACAGGTTCAAACAGGATAGAAAGAAAACTTTTTTTATGATCAGAACATTCAAGCAGTAGAACAAGCTGCTGAGATAGGAGTGTGGTCTCCACCCTTGGAGGATTTTAGGCTCAGACTACATAAAACTCTGAGTAACCGGACCAGACCTCACAGCTCACAAAGCTTTGAGCAGGAGGTTGGACTAGAGACCTCCCCAGGTCCCTCCTAACTGGACTTATCCTGTGACTCTATGCCTCAGCCTCCACAACTCTCTTTAACTAAAGCTTTTGTTTAACCTTCTCAGCTCCTAAACACATTTTCAGCATTTTGGTGAGAAGGTTCCAAGACCTTTTGAAATAGTTCCTGAAAGCATTTCAAAACAAACTGAAGTGACTTCTTTTATAATGATTTGGAAGGCAAAGGCTTTCAACCTTTGTTAACATTCATACATGGGAAAGGTGACCCTCAAAGGCTAATCACTTTCTGAATTAAATGATGATACTTTGGGAGTTAAATATATCTACTCACAGCCACTTGATACCTAAGTGGTCTATATTATAGACAGAATTTTTAAAATAGAGAGGATCACTTACTGCTAAATGCAATTTAGGACCATAGTGGGAATTGAAATACAAAATGAAAAACCAGTAACAAGTCTAGACTTCTTCAGGTACAGCTAGAAGAAGCAGTACCTATCACTAGGCAACACATGAAATTAATTTGCTTCAAGGACAGTGAGGAAGAGAGACAGGGAGAGTCATATTATGCAAAATGAAGTTTCAGCTAAGTTGTTTGCCCTCTGTTTTCTCAGTATGTTCAAGGCTGGCTCAAGATACATGATGTAAAAACATTCTTCAAGGCACGTTTCATAGATATATTATACAAATGCCTCCTCCTGTGGGACCCAGACAACATTATCAGACATTTCCCTAACCAACATAAAATGAGCAGTCAAAAAAATCCACTCTAGAAGCAAGCAATGGTCTCAATGTGAGCAGCATAGCTCAGAAAAATTATATTGTCATTAACCTAATAAGCAGGAGTTTCCCATAAGCAGAAGTTGAAGTTAATCTCTCCCTGAAATGGAGCATCTTTTAGCTGAAGAATTAGGGAGCAAAATATGCAAAATCAGTACACTGCTAATTCTGTGCATTAACTGGAGTTCCTTATAGATGTATTTTAACACTATCCCTCTTCCCTCCTCAAAATGAGAAATTCCATTAACAACATAATTAGCCCTCCTTTAAATAGCTAATTACACCTAACTCCAGCCATAATGTCTAATTACTGGCTTATTCACTCCAAGTGGTTTATAACATGATGAGAAATTACTGAGATGAAATTAGATCAAAGGGTAACATAAACGTATTTGCATTTCAAACTGCCTTTGAAGGCAGAGGTGGAGCTGGAAGGCAGCTGAGGTGGTGGAAGAGAAACAGCAGCTTGAAGGTACAGCTTCATCTCCACGAGCAGTCAACATCTGAGCCCTTCAGAGCCCTTCTTCATCCATGCCCAGGTATGGCTGTGCCCTGTACCCCTTGGAGAAACTTGCCAGGCCAGAGCTGTGACAGCACTTCATGATGTGCCAGGAGGTGGATGCAATTACTCTCATTGCCTTTGGAAGATCACAAAAGGAAACATGAAGCAAAAGGCTGCAGGAGAATCATAGGGAGATACATTAAGACAAACCAATCCTGCAGTTTTCAAGGGTCTCTAGAGTTATCATAATAAAAATCTGCTACCTAAAATATATGTACAACAGGTGAAGAATAAGTTTTATCTCATTACTGCACAGCAAAATAATGAGGCTTTTTATTATTTTAAAGTTTTCCCTATAAAATAAAAATGGAGTAATTAGCAGTCCTAGAAACTTCAATTGTTTCTCAGTCTGTATAGGAGCTGATGTTGGGATAAAGGTGGAAACAGTGTTATGCCAGGAGACAGGTGAGGTGGAGAGGCACTAGTCTAAAAATCTGAGGAGCCTTGAAATTATAGGGGAAAAGCATTCCTCAGAATGCTCTGCTGTCAATACTTCTCACATTCCTCTCATTTGCAGTCATAAACAGTAATAAGTTTTGCATAAAAGGCATCTCTCTAGCAACAAAGTATTTCAGAGTGGGAAGCAATGTTCATTCACGTCACTGAGAAGATTTTTTGTGGTCAAATCAAGACTGATAACATCTTGAGGGCAGTAGCTTATGCAAACAGTATCTCTTTTGCTCATGATTTAAAACAGGGAGACACTGCACAATAGTTTAAGAACATTTTGCTCATCTCATTTTTGTCACAATGTACAACACCCTTATCCTTCATATCTCTGTCCTTTCACAGATGCCTCAGTATAAACATGTTTTCAATGACTGGTAGGAAACGGGAGTTGAACTTCATGCATGGCAGCATCAAATTAACAGAGACGAGTCATGAATTATACAGATAGTTTGTCATCCATTTCCTTTAGTCTGTACAGCTAATTATGAATTCTGTAATTACTGTGACATATGCTAACCAAGCATCCCATCCCTGGCTAGTGTTATGCTCCATTTCAGAGAGAAAGTTAATGATGGTCTGTGGTTCTAACAACAGTCTGAACCACACAATCTAATAGCTGAATAGTGATTCTCTTCTGTGGTCTCTTGCTTACATTTGTTAAAAACACACATCCTCCTTCATGAGAAAGAATAAGTCCATTTGAAAGGCAGTCCCATTTTACAGCTATTTGGGAAGGCCATTCCCTGAAAAAAAAAATCCTTTTGCCTATCATAGAAATTATGCAGAGAAACCCTCACATTTGGGCAACTCACAGGTATGTTTGTTATCACACACAGGAGGCACAGGGCAGTTACAAACACATGAACTGGAACAGCTGCACCCTACAGTCACTATGTAGATGATTATTAATTCACACTCCATGGCACAAACAAAATTAGGCCCTTAAGACAAAGGCTGAAGGGCTGAGGTCTGGATACACAAACACAGAAAACACAAACCCCAGGAAGCTGATGGACAAGATTTTACTGGGAAGCGTCTGAATGCGAGACTGAGAGACACAAAGACAACATCAAGAACTGGAAACTGATCCAATCCAGTCATATCTTCGCATCTATTTTTCCTCTAACATGGATGAGTCACTTGAAGAGAACCATGGGAAGAAAAGGAGAAAAGGGTGAGGTGAGGAGATGGAGGTGCATGTTTCTTATCTCACCTTCTGAACAAAGAAAACGCAAAGTCTATTAAGCCCCCATACAAAACATTCCCTTTTCTTATTACAGTTCTTCCCCTCTCTCCCATTTTTCTGTGAAAGCAAATTTGCTGCTCTCCCACAAGTCATTCTCTCTCTTTGACATGCTCTGACCTATGTTTTGATGTGACTTTCAATATCCATCTGCATTCTTCTGGAGCACAGTCTTTAGGGGGCAGAGCAAAGGAACCACACATCATTGACACCTAATGTCTGAAAGAAGGTCAAATCACTCAAGGCTTTTCATATTTTTATGATTCTTCCATATTTTCTTGCTTTTCCAGCTGTGACCAGCAAATCCTCCTTGGATGAATTAGGACTACGATATAAATTTCCTGCACTTAATGTGTAAAGCCGTATCCACAAATATTTTGCCAAGGCCTGTACACACCACTGTGTTGGAGGCACATCTCAGCACAGTGTTTTTATGAAATTTAAACAGAAACATCTCATCGCATATGCAAACATCTCTCGTGTATGTAAGAAAGGTAAGACAAAGAATATCAAAAGACATCTGTATTTTTGACTTTCTGATCATTTACTCTCAGTTCTGCCTGCACAATTTTCCCAAAGTTGCATGGAAAGATGCCATTTCCTTCATGTCACAAAAACAAACAGGTCGTTCACTGCCCAGCTTTATTTATTAGATGAAACACAGACATTTGATAATTGTCAGTAGAGAGAGCAAATGGGATTTTCAAAGAAGCCTAAGGGAATTGATGTCCATCATCCACTGAATTTCAAATGGAGCTGGACGTCTAATCCTGTAGTATTTTGAGGTGGGGAGGAGAAATAAAAAAAAGTAAATAAACAAGATAAAAGAAAATTGAATATTTCAATAAATGGCTTAAGCACATAAAGAAAACTCTTGCCATCACTTTCACTTGTGCAGTCAGTGGCTGGCACTGAGTGCTGTGGTCGAACAAAAAAATGCAAACAAAAGGAACCAATTAAAACAGAGCACTCACAAGATTCTGCATTATTTAGGTTCTACTCATTTTTAATAAGGGAATTACTGAAATACAAAATAGTTTTCACACCTTGGAAGTTGACTGGAGCGTTTTTCTACTTCACATGTCATGAAGGACACTAACAGTCTCCTCTCCTTGTGCATAATTTATCTCAAACACAGGAGTCATTAGACAACACAGAGGCAGCAACAACTCTGATTAATGCCTCTGTCACCCCACGCATTGATTGACATTCCTCTAGTCGCTGGTATCCCTAGGAAAAGATTCAGACTAAGCAATGAGTTCCAGGTGCTTTGTCCCATGTAGCAGTTAGACCTGCAGGGCACACAGACCTCACTTCTCTGTATTTGGAGAGAGCTCTGTCTAAGACATAATTAAGCTACTGATTGAACAGACAAATCCTCATTGCTCTGCACTCAGGGTGAAAATCCACATCCAAGCAAAGATGCAGTTCATGGTATTGCATAGTAAACCCTCTTGGGAGGATGAAGACATTGCTTCTAATTTCAGATCTTGTGTATGAGACCTTTAGGACAAGCAGCCAACTTTTTCTGTGTTCATACCACATGTCCCACAGAATAATTTGCACTGATATTTAAATCTCTAGTCTTTGCTCTAATGCAAGCAACAACCCACCAAGAAAGCACCTTGGGCATGACACTGACCCCCAGCTCTGTTTGCTGCAGAACTGTATGGTCAGAGCTCCTGCCTGGAAGGTGGCAGAGCAGAAAATAGCACTGAAAAGTCATTTAGACACATTAGCCAAGGACCATGTCCAAGCTGGGCAGAGTCATACTCTGTGTGACCTTAAACAAATCACCTCCTGCTCTCACTTCTCTCTGCCTTAGTTCCCAAATATAACATTGAGATAAAACTCATTCCAGTTCATAGGAACATGGTGCAAATTAACCTTTCCAAAATAGAGCAAAAGGTTCCAATATCCTGCTAGGTTTCTTTAGAAATGCAGCCTTATAACTGTTGCTGGATTTTTTGGTTTGATTCTTTTTTTCTTGGCTTTTTCCTTCTTAAAAAGGAGAAAAGCTGAGATGAGTTAGAAAGACTTTGCTATTCAGTTATTGCTTTCTATCCTTTCCTCTGTTGACTGCTTCTCATTACTCAATTTCCTTCAGTGAACACGATTGCTTCTCATTGCTCCTTGGCACTATGACGAGTCAACTACCCCTTAAATCCATTTTTGGAAGCTGTCAGTTTTGGTTTCTTGCCTCAAAATGTCATCTTCATCTTTGGTGCCCTGTCATTCTTAATTCACAGTGCACTTAAACACACCATTCTGGAAAGCAAGCTTCAATTTTCAAAATGAGCAACCATTATGTTGTGTTACAGTTTCACTCCCACAGGACAAGTGATTCATCCAGATTCCCAGGTAAGAGGCCGTCATGGTGAGCATCCAGCAGCTCACAACACTGACCAGGATCAACCCACAAGGCACTGTGATATACACAGGGCTTGAAACAAAACTGTTGTAACATGCACAGTGCCCAAGAGCCCACGGGCTCCATGGCATCACTTGACTGTGCAAACTGCTGTCTTGGCTGGTTTGACACATATCTAGGAGCCTGACTGCCAAGGAAGTAGAAAGACAGTTTAATCAAAACACTGGTCCTGAGCACATCACAGGATTTTGCAGGATAACTTCATTCCCCGAAGTATTTCTTTCATGCATGTAAGAAAGAAGCACATGAAATAAACAGCTTTTGTGACACACAGCCCGATGTGAAGAGAGATCAGCAGTTTGGGGGATCTGTAGGGGCTCCTACTTTGCAAAAGACAGTGCAAAATGTTCGAGGAACTCGTGAGGCAGCAGCAATGTGCTCATGATTCATTTGGCTGGCATAAGATAAGCAAAGGTGGCTGATGGCCTGACCTTTCCTCACAGAGAGCTGACAGACTCTGTCTTTTCATTTGAAACAATTCCCTGGAAAGGCAGAAGTGATGGTGCATCTTTAGATACGGCTCCTTATCAAGGAGCTGCACCTTTAACAAGGATTACGAAAATAAAGGACACATTACTTCAGTGATGAGAATAGAAGGCTCTTAAGGTGTCTACATTCCCTCTTTCCCCCATTAATAAAAGCTTTATTTAATAACTTAGTCTATCTGTTGTTTCAAGGGCAAAACAGCAGTCATATTTTCAGGTAAGTGGGCAGTGATGAATTTTGGAAAGTTCTTATAAATAAAGTTTTTCAGCCTTCACCATATTCCTCCTTTCGGATTTCTCTACTATATTTTCCAGTCTCTCCTTTTGAGATAAAAGCCTTTGCTAGAAAACAGGAGAGCACAGTGACTTTCAGTGAGTCTTTCCAACTCTATATAACAACGTAGAGACAGCACAGAAAGACAGCTTTTGGAGATTAGATGTTCTGTGCTTTCAAAGCACTAGAATGAGAGTACCACAGACTCAGCAGTCACACCTGAAAATGCTGTCTGAAGTATCTCATTTTCTACTGATTTGTCTCTTTAAGTCATCGCTTATTTAATTCTGGATGTCACCACGCATGTCGCGATGCTGAAACACCTACAGGCTGGAATACTCCAGCATCTCAGGGCACATAATCCCTCAAAGTCTAATAGAGAAACCTGCACATGAAATGAAGCAAAGGGAAAAGCAAAGCAGCCATAGAGGTCTATTCCAACACAGCCCTAATAAACAAAAGTCTCCATGACACAGATGTGTTCCTTGGAAGAGATCAGCCCTCTGAACCTATATTTGGAATATTTCTTGTTCACAGGAGATTCCTACCACTTAGTCCTCTTTCCTCCCACAAAGAACCGGCATCATGGCTCAGATTAGCCTTCTTGCTCAAAGAAGTGAACACAGAAAACCACTGCAGGTTTTAACTTTTTTCTTCCTCCTTGTGCCCTTCAGAAGATGAAGTCAAATAAGGGAGAGCAGTGAGCACTAAAAAGATAAAATCTCGACATTTGTGTCTTTGCTCTACTATAACTCAGCAGTGCAGGGCAATGATTTCAAGGTTATTTTCTGAGCATATGGTTAAGGAATAAGAAGTCATTAATAAAAGGGTTGTGTCCCTTTGGCAGGCAACAGCTGTTCTCCAATTTTTCAGAAGTGACCACTAATACAACAGGCACAAACTACCAGAACAGAGTTTCCAAGACAGCCCAAAAGTCATTAAGTGTTCTTGTTTCCAGCTGGTGTCAGGTTTTGGACCATATAATGTATGAAGGCTCTAATTAAAAAACACTCCTACAGAATTGTTCAGCAGAAGAGCTGACTATTGAATCAGTAAGAAAGGTTCTACCTAGCATCTCCTAGGAATATCTAGAAAACTTTCTTACAAGTGTTCACAGACATACATTGACATAAACATTCTCCTCCATAAACCATGCAGGCCCCAGCTACAGGTGAGTTACTTAATTTGCAAGAAATCCTGTATTCTCAAGGTATCCTTATCACATGTTGACCACCAAATGAGAACGGGAACACAAGAACTCCTTCCTGCTCAGAACTTATTTATCGTTCCTCCCATGGCAAGCTGATCTCCAAAACTCAGGTTTAAAAGGTTGATGAAGCTTGGTAGCCCTGGGGACATCTAAGCTCTCACAGAAGAGCAGACACATTTGGTAACCCTCCAGATACACAGAGGAATTGTCAAGCACACATTTCCAGGATGACACACCATTTGCCGCAGTCAGTTAGAAGAATGTTACCAAAGACTAATTTTTTCACTGCTTTCTGGAAATGTTGTCTTGGGATTTGAACAAACTGTTGACATAAAGAAACCAGATGCAATACTGAGTTATTCATTCCTGAAATCTGCTGTGTATCTGTGGCATGTGGTTCCTCAGGTATTTTTATCACATCAGTGCAGTGTCAAACCACTTCCAACCATGAAATGCAAAACAACTGCTCACAGCTCCTGCTTTCAGTATGTTTGGTCTGAGGAAGCAGAAGACACCTGGTGTTCCTTGTACTTTTGTAAAGATTTTTACATGACTGTTCCAGTGACATTTTGGATTTGGAACTGCTTTATGGTCATGTAGATATTTCACAGATGGGTTAAAAGAATGCCATTTTTCTCTCCTATTGATCACCTGGATTGTAAAAGGTTTGCTTAACTAGATCATGTGAGGGGCTGGATTTAAAGCCAGAACTCTTGGTGTGACTCAGGATAAATGTACCCTTTTAAAGTGGCAGTGGAAAGGGCCACTTTCTGAACAGGAAAAAAAAATCCCAGCACAGAGTGTGAGTTCACTTCAGGCATATGGAAAAAGCATACAGGTCAAAAGAAAAAGAGACACAGAAATGCTGAACAAAATCAGAGGGTTTCTGCTGATTTCCTGCATTACATGGAGCACTTCCCTGTATTTGTTGTGCAGAGAGATACCTCAGTAGGGGAGGAAGAAGTTAGCTGTTAGAGTGCAGACATACATGCAAAGGAGCTTACAAGAGTGTTAGTAAAGTAAAAAAGTCAAGCATTCAGGCATTGGGAAATGCCAGAAGCAAATATTATTTATGCAACCTCAGTTGAACCATCCTGTCCAAATGCATTAGGGCAGTGCCTTGAGATATGGGAGCAGACACCGGTTATCCCCAGCACTGCAGCCTCATTCAGCATAGACAGGGCAGCACCAGGCAATCTGATTGATATGGGGTCTTTGTTTTATTTCCCAGAATTTGGCCCTTCTTCTTCCATCATAGGTAAATCCTACTCTGCCAACAGTTCTCTTCCCTTGTCAGCTTTTCAGCAGCACTTCTTACAGGAGTTTTGTGATGCTCAGTCTGCAAGAGGTAAGAGGCTGTGCTATTCCCATCTCACAGACAGGGAGTGCCAACACAGAAGCAATGATAAATGTAGCAAAATGTGAGTCATTTAAGATACAGGGGTTTTCAGTATACGTATTATTCACATGAGACTGAACTATGCACAAAGATTATGGCATTACATTGAAGTTCCTGCAATTTACAGAAGTTTTCTTCGAATGACTTCCCATTAAATGTTTCAAAACTGCAAGTTTCTGATGGAAAATTGTGTCTGGTTTCCCACAGGAAATTAAATATATACAGTTGTGCCATCTGCCTATTCATGTGCTGTTAATATTCCTTCCACCTCATTTCGGAGTCTGTTGGCTGATTTCAAACAAAACTGGTGGAGGAAAAGTTTTCTAAGTGAATGCCTCTAGGCCAAGCAAAAACTGTCAGCTAACAGAGAGTAAAATCCAAAAGACAGCCCCCACTAAGAGAAAGGGGGTTACACCTCTCCCCTATCCCTATCCTGCCAGGCAGTGCCAGACCCCCTGCTCAAAGCACACAACTTTCTACAAGCTGCTTGCTCAGGGATTCAGGGCATAAATGCATGGAGTTAATATCCACATTTCCCTTTGAGCAGTTGTGTTCTCATCTGGTGTTACAAAACAGAGAAGAAAAACACCGTCAAATCATCTCCAAGATATGCAGTAATGAGCAGTCACCAGGCAATGAAAGAGGTACCATTTTTGCCAGCTGAGAGGCATTTATGGCATACTAAATGCACTTTTATATAAAATATAACTGTAAGCAGAGGAAGGATTGGCTGTTTTTACCATAAAGCATTCCTAGATAGGGTGATGCAAGTGTTTGTGGCCCAGAAAATTAAAGAAAGACATATCCAAAATATAAATGGCAATGGTGCAGCAGTAAATTCACACTCTCTCTCACCACTAGACAGCCTCACAGCTCTCTAGCAACTGTACAGAAAGTGGAACGTACAGAGGAGCCAAGAAGATGCCAGCCACAAAACCAGTCATTGCTGATAACTGCTGCTAGAAACCTGCCCTCACTGCAATCCACTTGGCATCCCCCATCCTGGAGCTGCAGATGAAATGAGATCCCAGGCTGGTGTGTCTCACACTTCTGCCTCGTTCTCTATCAGCACCATATGCCAGGGATTAAAGGGAGCTGGGGTTGTTTAGCCTGGAGAAGAGGAGGCTCAGAGGTGACCTCAGCACTGTCTGGAACTCCCTGAAGGGAAGTTCTGGCCAGGTGGGGGTTGGTCTCTTCTCCCAGGCACTCAGCAATAGGACAAGGGGGCACAGGGGGCTCAAGCTCTGCCAGGGGAAATTGAAGCTGGAGATCAGAAAAAAATTCTTTCCAGGGAGAGTGCTCAGGCATTGGAATGGGCTGCCCAGAGAGGGGGTAGATTCACCATCCCTGGAGGTTTTTCAGCTGAGATTGGCCATGGCACTGAGTGCCATGATGTGGTAAAGGGACTGGAGTTGGACCAAAGGTTGGACTTGATCTCAGAGATCTTTTCCAACTCAATTGATTCTATGATTTTATGATTCTATGATTCCTTGGTTCAACAGCTTCCTCCACACAGCCCAGTTACTGTGGGCAATGCAGTGCACCCCACTGGGTGCTTCTTGGGCCCAACTTCCCATCTCATGAAGTTGATGAAAGTTTTGCTTTTGATTACATAAGTGCAGGAGTGAGCACAGAGGAGGGAAATTTGGGCAAGTGATGGCACAAGAAAGCAGTCAGAAAAATCTTGATTTACAAAAAGCAAAGATTCTTCAGAAAGATGGAGTTTGCTTTTCAACAGCTTCCTTGGGTGACAGCTGATTTCTTGCTGTGCAGCTGTGCAAAATGCTGCTATGTCTGTGAATTCATCTGTGTGGTCTAAACCAAGAGAGAGCTTGCTGTCAGAAAAATCTAGGAAAAAAAAAGGAAAATAAACAACACAAAACTCCCATCAACTTTGTTATTTCCTTTCTAAAATAAATAGTATTCAGAGCAGGAGCTGAAACCTGCTTTGAACAGGAGAGTAGAGACTCCAGCTGGGAAATTTGTCTCTCAGGACAGGTCTCCAAAGAGAGAAATACAAACAGTCCCTGGGGGTTATAACTGCAAGTATTAGCATAAAATTCCCTACTCTGTTCATATTTTTGATACCATTTAGAAGAGAATGAAAAACAAAATCTTTTAAATGGGGGAAAAGGTAAAGGCATTCATTTAGAAACCCACTGTAATTGTTCCTTCTAGCTGGGCATTCCAAATGCCAAGTTGTTCATGGTGGATGCCACAGCAGCTGGCTCTGCTTCCAGAGTAAGATGGAAGAGTTAACTAGGATTCAGTTCCACATCGCAGGGAACTGGGAAGCACAACGCAGCATAATAAAGGGTAAATCCAGTTGGAAAGAGAGGGGGAAACCGTACAAATGGAAGTTAAATGCAGATGTGAAACTAGCTTCTCTGTACTCAGGATTCCAGTTTAGTTCATAAAAACACTGGCATAAACCCCAGCATATAGATCATTTGGTCCAGGGGGGAGAGGACCAGCAGTAAGTAACTTCACCTGATTTTGTGGTGGTGGTCTAGACTAGAAAGTTGTACTGAACAAAATAGACTCTACAAGGTTCTCTTTTATATTCCACAAATACAGTTCAAATTTGGTAAAGTGCCTTCTGACCTGTAACTATGTGACATTCGAACGCAGTCAGATGAGAACTTGGCTTGAACTGCAGTTTTGTTTCCTGTGTTAGTGCAGTTCTAAAACCAAACAAGTCATGCTAAATTTACACATTCAAAAGTTAGCAAGAAATTCAAGAAGATTAAAGAGCAGAGTGTGGCCAGTGAACTGTCTGTCATTGTCAGGCACCTGCAACTGGTAACCCAGAGTAACTACCTAGTGCTAAGGTCAATGCTGGAAGACAGACAATCAGAAACAAAATTGTAGTTACAGGAGGTTCATCTGTAAGCTGAGCTTTCAAGTGAAACTCTATTTTTCATTTAACTCTGTGCTTCCTTTTTTGTGTTGAAGAGATGGGAGGAATGTCATTTTATTCAGTACTAGGAAAACACATTTTGATGGGCAACTTCTGAAATAACTGAGAAGGAGAGACCAAGACCTGCTTGGAATATGTATTCTCTTCTGCAGTGAGCACTTGCATAGACTTGGGTTTTAACAGTTAAATATGTTTCAGCAGCAAGCACCCATCTGGATTCTAATCTGAAATAACATAAAAATTATTACAACACTTCTAAATATACTGATACACACATTATCTAATGTTCTACTGTTTTATTCCCCACTATAACAGTTGAGAAATAATAGAGAAAGTCCTTGGCTATTTTATGAATAATAAAGTACTGAGATCAAGAATAATGTTCTATATATCCTTGACTCATAGATCAAATGGGCTTAATAAAAACTAAAATTAGGTGGTTATCCAATAATCTGAGCATGTGATCCTCTTGGTTTTATTTTCCAAGCTGTTCCACTTGCTGACTCTTTCCTCCCCTCCTCCCCTTCTGCTACACTTATCTCATTAGGAGGTTGAGGTTCTGCTCAAGCCCAAGAATTTGTTGCTCTGGAACAAAGGAAATCATGCCATAATCATCTTATGAGAACACATTCCCTGCAGAAACAGCCATTATTGAATATTATGTGAAGCTGGGCATTTTAAGGCATTGTTTAATTTAATTGCTAGTACCCATTTTAATTAGCGAGAGTTATAGTCCTACCATAACTAGCAATTGCATAGAATAACACTGTGGAAAATTTGGAGATTTTTTCCACTCTGTTGAAAGCACTGACAATATTTGATATCTTCAAAAGCTGCACACTTAGCCCAGGAATATGACAACAAATTATAGCATGGTATCAAACTAAATGTCCCATCACAGTCCCCCTGCTTAGAGCCTGTACAGTAACACCAAGTCCTCTGTGACAGGAACTGCATCTGCAATGCCCTTGGTGACATAGTTTTGGTCTGAAGGGTAAAGTGTAGGGCTAAAGTCATAATAGTACATCTATCACTTGTGTAAAGTGTCCCATGTTAACATTAGGCCTAGCACAATGGTAAAGGATGGAAAAAAAGAAGAAAAAAAGATAAAAGAGAGAGTTATAAGACACTGTGGATAGAATGAAATCAATTAATCAGTGGATACGCACAGTATGTAAGCAGCAGTGAAATGTATTTCACAATGAGGACAGCAGAGAGCTGAATTTTCATGAAAGGGTGTTCTTACTGTTTTATACATCAAAGCCCATTAATGATAAATTTTAGGTCTCATGCATGCATGACACAGACTGTTCTTCACCATTTTCTAGCCCTCTTCTGAAATCCTAAATGTGGGTTTGGATAGTCTGCATAGGCACTGGGGATTATCCAGTCTCAGAGTTTAAGGGAACCAATTCTTCAGGATGTAAACTACAAGTACACTGCTTGTACGAGACCCAAACCTGGCTCCTGAAATGGGTATCACTGCAGGGGTCATTCCTCTGCGTTTTCAGGCAACTGTAAATCCCTGGAGGAATTCTTCTTCCTGCCTGTTCATTTTCCAGTCCCTCCATCCTCACATTTCCAAGCCTGTCCTGTAGTGTTGCAACTGGTTTGTGTCTGCCCAATTGCTCAGAACTGTAGGTAGAAGGAGTAGGGAAAGGGAAGGGGGAGCCCTTGCATTAGGATGGGAGACCAAGCTTGGAGTGGAAGCTCCAATGAGGAGCTGATTTGCTCTACAACAGACCCAAGAGGCCCTGTATGCAGCAGTGTTTGATACACCTGCTAGAAACAGCCAGCAAACCACTCCCAAATCTCATGTCCTGACCTGCAAAAATACTCAATGACAGAAATGGTCTGCCTACACAAGCCAGTCCGTAGTTGCAAATGATCAAATCTGGACATGCTGCGTTTCACTTTATAGAGCAAGGCCTCTGCTGATTAAAGCACTTTGCACCTCTGACAAAGGGGACTTAAATCTATTTTCTCCTACTTCAAACGTAGAAAAGAGATCAAGATGAGCAGCATGGACCGGAAAATGTAATTCCCCCTGCCCTGGTGACAAGTGGCTCTGCTTACAAACATTTCTCTCTCTCTCCATAGGAAAGCCCTCCATTATGCACAAGGAGAAGCATCTGCTTCTGACAGTGCATAAACTGTGCTGTTCATATCTCTGGTGGCTGAAGGCTAATAACAGCAAAGCAGATTCAGCTCAGAACATTAACAGTGCCAAGACAAACGATGTCTGTGCAAGCTGTTTGGGCTTCTGTGCCCAGAGCCCTGTGGGACTGTGAGCAGGCAGGCAACAGCTCACACTGCTCTGCCATTGGTGGCAGGTTTAGTTTTGCACCGCTATCCACATACAAAGCTTTCCACACAAAGTCAAAGGAAACAAAATCTCAGTGAATGCCACAAAAAGCAGAATTTTGCTTTGAAGATGAGGGAAAAGCAGAATGAATAGCTGTGATAATCTCTCTTACCAACACAACTAAATGCAGACCTTGATCAACCATATTTGCCAATTTTTTATTTTTTTAAGTCATATCAAATGTGTTTCGGGATCTTGGATGAATTCCAGCTGGCTTTAGAGTAAAAAATGTCTTGGTTCTTAAGACCGATATTACACTTTTCCTCACCTCCATGTGGGTCTAGTGAGAGTTTTCTCCTTTGCTCTCAGACTTTTGTTTCATGGACTTTTAAAAGTTTTCTGGAGGTGCTGAGGAAGGGGATGTGGGCTATGCAGGCCAGACAGGCAGACTTCAGAGTTAGTTTTACTGTCCTTTGGACCTATAAGGTGATGAAACAGGCCAAAATTGGAAAGTTTCTGTTCAAGTTAGTGGACCAACATTGAGAGCTTCAATGAAACTACCATGTCTTGCATGCCTTCTGTAGTCAGCCTTAATAGGCCTAGGGGCAGGGTTTGACCCTTACACTGTAGCAAGAAAGCTCTAATTACCTTGGAAGTAAAAAGAACTTGTCCTTTAGGTTACATAATCTGTGTTGCTGCTGTCCTACATATCTATGGAGAACTAAATATGTAATTGAATGAAAGCTGCAATACTGGGCTGGGAAAATTTGCTGAAATAATTAATACCACCAGTCAATTACATTGATTTATACATTCAGCATTTCAGACAGAGCCAACCGCTGTAGCTTATTATCCTCGGAGTCAATGTATTCAACTGCTGTGCAAAAACAAAGGGAAAAAGTCAAAGAATATAATTTGTAACATTTGCAGCTGGAAAAAAGGAGGTGCTGATTGCACAGTGTGTAGTGCACAAGGGAAAGTCATGCTGAAAAACGAACGGAGAAAGAAAGAGAAGCCGACGTGAAGGATTGCTTAGCGCACAGCCCAAAGTATAATGCAATACTGGCTCCTTGAATATATTGGTATTTGCACAGTCCTTTTGTTTTGCCTCTCTGGTATTATTCAAAATCCAAAGGTATAGTTTCTGCTGTGTATGACTGTGTAAATATATAGCATACACACACACACACACATACATATGTAGCTATATAAAATAACTTCACAAGAATGACTATTGGGTGTCAGAGGACTTCAAAGCATGAAGTGATACAATTTTTATCTGTACATAAAGTTATCATGGTAATGATATTTTCAGTTAAGGATAAAATAACAATTTGCATTGTTATCCACTGTAATGAAAATTGTTATTTTTTACCAGCAAGTATATGGCTGACTTTAGCCTCAGTGGCAGGATGAATGTTACACCAGAGCTAATGAATAATTCATAAATGTTATATAATGCAATGGCTTATTCTGGGATTTGTGTTTGAAGAATGACTTCTCCTGGTTAGACGCTGTTTAGATTCTGGGCCAGTGACACCCTGGCATGACCTGCCTGCAATGAGATAATGATGAAAGGGTTGGTTTGTTTTCTGGGGTTTTTTGAACCATTAAAATTTTATTGAGTTTTCATTACACAGACGTATCTGCAGAAGACTGAAAAAAGCAAACACACAAATTCAGCAAGCACGTTCCACTCGCCGAGTTGATTGCAGAGTGAACAACTGCGGGGAGTGAATTGGGGGGTCTGTTCCCATCACATCCCATGCAAAATGTATCACAGCAGGGACAACACTTGTCATTAGGAAATCTGGGTCCATTCCCAGCCCTGCCAACTGCCTGGGACGTGGCAGAAACACAAGAAACTGATTTCCCTTCATGTCCGTAAGTGGGAAAGAGGAAAGGAGGGAAGACTAACCTTCACAGGACAGGGACTGAGCCTTGGTGGCATTACAACTAGACCATATACTTGTCTGGTGTCCTCTCCAAGGGAGCTGAAACAAAGAGACTTGGCATTTATCAAAGGCTCTTCAGTTATGCTGTTCCAGCAGGATGAGACAGTTTTATTCACAAATATAAAAGGAGCTGGAATCACAGAGTTTTGGGAAACTTAGTAGAGTTCATTATCCATTTGAAAAAAGATGAGATCATCTTTGAATATTTCACTTAAAAAACACCAAAACTTACAAGAACTTATTTTTCTCTAGTACGTAATGCCTTTTGTTATTATGAGGGGTTTTTGAGGGTCTTGTCATTTGTTTGGATTTTCACACTTCTTTCACACATGTTATAAATAGCTTTACTAATTAGAAAGCTAAAAAAGGGGGGAATGGAGGAAGATCTTAACAGTATTGTAAAATGCTGCTGTGGGTGTTCTTGGAACTAAATCCAAGCTCAGACAACACTGGGCATTACAAAACAGATAACTAGATTAAACCCATCTCCTCCTTAAAGGAATTGTGAAGACAGAATTGGTTTGTATGTCTTAGAATAAAAAAAGACAAATCATAACCACTGTGGGCTGCAGGTTCCTGATTCAGGTGAGTCTGTGCTGAGCTGCTGTGCTCAGTTTCTGGTGTCTGTCTTCCATTCCATCTGCTATTGAACACAACATGAACCTAGAGGTCTAAACAATGTAACATGCAACAGTTCCAATATCCTTCTTCTTTTTCTTTTCTTTCTTTCTTTATTTTTTGTTTGTTTTTGGTTGGTTGGGTTTTGGTTTGGTTTGGTTTGATTTGGTTTTTTTATTGGGCTATATCATTCAATGGGCTCTATGGGTTGGAAGAACACTATGCAGCAAACTGTTTGCTCCCATACAGGTGAAGGTGCAGTTCAGTGTCCTGGCTCTGTCATGAACTCCCACCCTCTTTTTCTCATGTCCACAGAAAAAGCATATTTCCTATATCTATTCCACACTGCATGGTTAAGGGGCCAGTGTTGAAGTGACTGGGTTTCTCATTTGAAGTGATTACTCATAATAGGAGAAGTAATTTCTCTCTAACCTTCTTGATGACCATGAAAATATATATAATTCCTTAGAACTCCTGCATTTCTCTGATTCAAAAGAATTAGAAAAGGGATAGACACAGCAGGGAACTAATTTACACATACCTCACACCTTTGGGAATGGATTTATAACCATTATGGCTTTAATAAATTCTGCCTCCCTGTAGCTATTAGTTCCCAAAAGAACTTGATAAAAGCCAAAGTGTCAAAAGGAAGGCTAACACTTCACTACCTGTATCTCTCCAACAGCTCCTAGAAATGAGGATAAGTGAGAATTGTTCTACTAAATTTAAAATTAATTTGCTACTTGGAGATTTAGTAAAAAGCTCTGTTCCTCTGAGGTCACACCAGTCTGCTTCTGCAAGGGCCACTGAGAAAACAGCCCAGAACTGCAGCATGTCCACACACCTGCATGGCACCCAGAAGCATCACAGTAGCTTTGGGAAGTGAGAACAGGGCCCTGCTGCTCTCAGGCAGGTCCTTCAGCATCTCTGTACCATTCACCCAACCCTCAGACATGCACTAGGCTGGGAGGCAAGGCTGAGTAAGGAGAGTTACAGGCTGGAAGCTCCCCTGGGCCTTCCCAGAGAAGGAGTAGTCAGCAACACCTGATGAAACACCATCGTGGAGGGTGTGACTGCTGTCCAGCTATTGCAGGTAAATGCACAGTAGATGCAGACAGCACATGCATCAGTGCAAGCTACTGCCTGGAGTTATTCCAACAGTATCTTCTCTGGATATTGCCTAAACTCTACGGTTAGACCAGGCATGTCACGTGTTGCTGCTGTTTCATCAGTGCTCTGTAAGGTCAGAGCTGTGACAATTTAGGTCACAATAGGGACTAAGCATTTTTGGCTCTTAACTTATTTCTTTGATGAAAGTCCTACAGCTATGAAATGCACGCTTGTAAAGAATTATGATTAGCTGATGGTATATTTTTGTTCAGATATGCTGCAATGTAAGAATAAATAAGGCACAAGTGTAAAATCATTACTAAAAAAAAAAAAAAAACAAACCAAAGAAAACCTCCAAAACAAATTAAATTTACTATTGTTATAGTGCTGTCTCCAGTTACACAAGAGCCTGCAGCAAACCTTCAGCCCAAGGAAGCCTTTGCTTTGTAAGCAGCACATCATCTCATGATGTGAATACAAGTTAGATGACTTACAATATGCTCTCCACATGTGAGCAAGCAGCTGCTCTGCTGCTGTTGCTCTGGTGACAGGGGAGGGAAAGAAGATTACAGATGGATATGGATATGAGATGAAAAGCATATTGTTTAGGTTCAGCGATACTGAAACATATACATAGTGCTGTCATTTGTATACAAAGCTATTTTCCGTTTAACCACAATGACAAAATGATAATTGCCTGGCTACAAATGTATCCATTTAAAAAGGTTTAGGAAGTGACAGTCAGAGAGAAAAGAAGTATTCCTCTCTAAAAGTCAGAGACCAATTTGTCTAAACTGTGCAGCCTGCTACTGAGGGTAACAAATCATTCAGATCTCCCCACTGAGCAGAGGTAGACAATACCACCTTTGGGGTAGGAGACTCCTATGCTACTGTAAAGCACTTCCTGGAACTGTTAACTAATGATAGCTGAAAAAATTACTTGTCATCTAAGTCTGGTTATTCTGTATGTTGTGCTAATTATGCTGCTTCCCGTTGAATGGGATACTTCAGATGCCCATAAAGGATCTCAAATTACTTTTAAAAATAGTAGATCCATCAAGCCAAATTCTCCATGAATAGATTTATATAGTTGTATGCAACAGCTCATACACTGACATTTAAGTTCATCATAACGTACCACTTCCTTCTAGCAAGATCTTAAATTCTTAATTAACAAATTTACCTGCTACTTTTCCTTTCTGTGTAAGCAGCTGTGCTGGCTGCTACATGGCACATTTTAGTACTGCTAATAGCAGCTGAGCAGCTATCAAGCTTTGCTTGACGAGTGACAGCAGTTTGATAGCAAAGTCATCACCCCTATGTTCTTAAGGCACACAGTGTTTTGCAAATCCTCGAGAGGAAAGCGGGCTGGTACAGACCACAAAGCCTGTGAAAGATTAACCCACTTAACCAGCAATGAGGGTGGTGTTTTTTCGAGTCTGTTCTGCCCAAGCATAAGTTTGTGTGGGTGTCAGCACAAAGAACCAAAGCAATGCAATCTCTCCCCTTGGCAATAATACAGCAACAACTGGGATTTGTCTGTATATTGTGTCAACATGAATTCAGTTACAAACACGCAGCGCAGAAGAGGTTAAACCAGCATAAACTGATGTAGATAAAATTAAAGGCCCTGCATCTGGTCACCAGACAGAGAGTTTATCCTGCTGTGCATAAAGCAGTGTGGCACTGAGAGCCCTCAGCCTTGCTGGATAAACCGGGTGCTTCTGAAATAACGGGGACAAGGTGGTTCATCTTGAGCCACAGCACTGCATTTTCTTCTGCTGTTTTGGAGACCTTTGCATCACACCCATCAGCCTGTCTGGAGTTGCTTCAGTGCTCCCCATCAAGGATGCACTGCAGAAATGGCTTTGGCTGTTCTTATGCCAACTAGTCAGGGTGGTGTGCAAGCCCAGACCTGTCTGCCAGCTCCATCCTGAAAGCCTCAAACTGCAGTCCCTAGTTGTACACCAGACCATCTCTTCATCAGTGTTACTGAATATCAGAATTTAAAACCAAGCCTGCCCCTGTAGATTTTCAAATCTTGTCCCTTCTGGAGGGGCACTGCAAAAATGAGCTGAGGAAATCTCAGGTATGTCCCTGCCTTTTGGCTTCTACTTTCTTGCCTTTTTTTTCTGTAGTCTTTCTACACAGAAAACCCACACAGCTATGTGGATTTAACACAGGTCTCAAGATAAGACAGGGATCAGGAAAGGACTATTCAGATGGCTCAGGTGATCCTACACACTCTGTCCAGATCAGCTGTAGAAGCAGGCTGGGCTTCTAGGTGGCATCCCATGGGAAAGCATTGCAGTGCAGTAGGGCAGGACAGGGTTTATACTCCCACTCATCTCCTAGACTACTTCACCATTGCTTTGTCCCTGTGAATAGGCTCAGGTAAAGCTTGCAAAGTTCTTCGGATATAAAACTAGTAAGTATCACCGTTATGTTTTTAGTGGACCTGATCTATTGCTACTCTGCTAGCAAAGAAACAGAGGAGTGCCTACCTGTTATATTCTCCCTTCTTTGTGTTCACATGTCCAATAATTATTTTAATTTTTGGAAGCATCACTCTAGCTTAGGGCACAAAGATGTAGCCATCAAAACTGACCCACAATGATTATAACACAAGCACTGCTCCAGAGCTGAAAGCAGCAATCATTCCTGCAATAAAGGACCATTTATTAACACTTTTATCTGAACTCAGACAAAACACTGATAAAATAGCCCTTTGTTTGCACCTTAAACTAAAGGGCAAAATGTTACTGTGGATCTGCAATTTGTCATTTAGTAACATTTGAAGGTCGGAGGGACAGGCAGAGTCCTGATTCTGCTGCTTTCTTTTCAGGACTCTGCATTATCAGCCAGTTCCTTGTTTGCTTAAATGCTCTTCCTTCCTAAACTGTGGCTTCTACAGTTACAGTCCTGGGAGGGTACAGAGGAAAAGCCAACACTGCTGAGCTACCACTTAGCAGTGAGAGAGGTTTATTATAATACAAAATAAATGAGAATGAGAGTAGAAATACCACCTAACTAACAGCAGATAAAGGTATAAATCCAACTGAACTCTTTCAAAGGTACAAGATGCAAGAAATAAACACCTTTTTAGGAGGGAGGGGGAAGTATGCCAGCTATAAGGATCGTAATATTTATTTATTGGAGTCTTCTTGCTATTTCTAGTAAGTTGTTTAGAGAACAGGTATACTAAGGTTGTCATTCAAGAGGTTTCTGCAGGTTTTTGATTCAGAGAAATTTATTCATGCAGTGCTCAAATATGAGATCCTTCCTTTTGCTGTTGAAAACCACTCCACAATTTGCTAAAGAACAAGCTCTGCAGGCAAAATGTAGCATAAGAGGAAATTCCCTTTACAGAAACAACGCTTCAAAAGTTGATGCTACAAAACTTATGTGATTTTTTTATGCCACTTTTCTGAGTCTTTTTCATTTGAATACTACATACTGATGTGAACAGTTCTGTTGGTAATTGCTCTGCACACAATACAGCACCTAAAAGCAGAGCAGATCTACTCTGAGGAACTGCAAAGTTCAATGAAATTCCAATTTGGTTCCTATCTGTGTTAGTCTGTGACACTCTGTGTTCCTGTTCAACAGCTCTCCCCTCTGCAGTGAGTAATAGGCTTGGCACAAATCTAGCTAAATTCAGTTACTATAAAACAGAGATATTAATAGTTTTAAAATTCAATTAATTTCTGTCTATATTTTAGGATTTCACTGCCAGGTTTTAACATATTTGTTTTCTGAATGCTGATAAGAACAACTTGCATTGATTTGCAGTATTCACCCTCCATATGACATCACTGACAGCTTCATTATATGGGATGGTAATTTTTTTCCCCATGTGGTCACCCTTAATGAGATTAAATATACTTTGTGTTTTCAAGCCATTTATTTGGAAGAGATTGTGAATGGATTGTCATCACATCAATGTTATTTAATCTAATAAACAGTACCAAAAAAAAATACAACTCACACACTTCTGAAAGAGAGGTTATCAATTGATGTTACTTAAAAGGTGTATTACACAAATAATTTTTGTGAGATATCACAGAGGTATTTTATCTGCAATCCTATGCCATTTGAGTTATCCAGAGGTACTTTCCATATTGATAGTACACCCACTTAGGACAACTCATTTCCTATTTGGAATGAGAATTCAGGTCCCACTTTAGTCAATGGGAATTTTGCCATCAACTTTAATGAAATCAGGATTTCGTTCTTACTGGAAATAACTCAGATAGCTTCAAACTATTCCAAACTACTGTCATGAATTATCACTGAGTTCTGCCCCTGTTGTAGAACTGCAAACACAATAATCAGACTGGAAGTGTAAAAGCAGCAACAGAGGGACTAGAATTGAGAAAGAGGGTCACAATAGCACCCCACTGTGTAAACATTGTTGTGGTGTTAATCTGCATGAGCTTCCAGATTAATCCATCTTCTCTAATTTAAATAATTTAATATGTAACCCGCAGGCACAGAACTGTATTTTGTTGCAGACCAACATACTGCTGTAATCAGCATATTTTCAGGCAATTCATGCAGAAGGAATGTCACTGTAATATGGATGTATAATGTATACACAGAAACAGATTACACCTATTGCAAAAGCTTCTCTTTAAGATAACATAAAATTCTGTACCTCAACTGGTACTTCAAATAATGAAATCTTCTCCTGATCCACTGCATAAAGCAATTATGCAAATTTCTTCTAGTCCTCTCTTTCTGAAATGATTATGATTGAGAGTTCAACATGATCATAATTTATCTGACTGGAAGACTGTAAAAGAGGCACAAATAAAGCATCATGCCAAACAAGAAATCCATAGCTAGTAAGCAATTCAATGTTCATTAATAGCTGCTCCCTCCCAAAGGACTCCCTCCAGCCAGCAGAGACTCTCACACTGCTGTTTCCAAGGAGTTGTGTGTGGCTGATGCAGATCCAAACTAACTTTCTCAGTTAATTCTCTTTCCCATAACTCAAGCATTTCAGTAGTGATTATTTGCCAGCTAATCTCCTTCAGCTCATCCTCTTACAGGCATGGAATATTGACCAAACAAGCCTTCATCCTGTGTCTCTAACAAACATGCAAGCAAACCTAATGGATGCTCTCCAGGAAACGTTGCAGTCCATGGGCAGCAATGTCCACCCACACACCTCACATCTGGAAATGGGGCTGGTCTCAGTCCCTGGAAAGTTTGGTAGTTACTGTGAAAATTTCTTTAGACAAGAATCCAGTGAAAGTAACACTTTGCACTGTCCTAACAGCAATGTGGTTTCTACTGTCCAGCTGCCAGTAATTCTAAATAAGTGTCTGCTTTCATTCTCTCTCAGTATCATTGCCTCGAAGTGTTGTGTATCATTTTCCTTCAAAGGGCTTCCTTTTTAGGGATCCAAAAATGAAAATATATTGGTTTCTCCAATGACCCTTTTTGAACTTCTGTTCATGCTGTTTACATCTCTCTCCAGTTCCAAGAAAAGGGTTGCTGTTACTTGGCAGAGGGACATCAAAGCTCTCACCATCAGCCAATTCTGTCACATAAAGGGGAGAGATAAAGATCACACCACTAATAAAGCCATAGCACTGGTGGGAAGGAGTATCTATAAATATGTCAGAGTGCATTTGAGTATAAATGAACTACAATCACTTCCAGGGAGTTAAGGGCCCTCCTCTGCCTTGCATAGACCAGGTGGGTCAGTGCAGGTATGAATTTGGCCCAAAAACCTTTGCAACCACAAGCAGTGTTGAATAACTTCCATTATTTTACTTGCTTTTTCATCTGCACAACCTGCAATGTCCAGTTATTATCGATGCTTAAAAAAAAAAAGCACAGTTCAGAAGTTAGTTACTTATGCTATAGAATTACCAGGATATAAATAATCTTGCTCAGCAGAGATCTTGCCTGCTCTTTGAAGATCTAGTGAAAAAGCTCTCACAGGTTCTGGTGTGTCTGCTTCTCCACTGGTGCATTAAAAACAAAGTACTGAAATGAACTGATGGCTTTTCATTTCTTTCCCTAATTAAGAATCACAGCAGCTGCTTGGTGGAAGAATAATAACCTTCCTTCTTATTTTTTATCTCATTTGAGCGAAATTCCAGGCTGGCTTGATACATATTTATGTGCTTCTTTTCTTTGATATTACACTTACCACAGTCAAGGGCTGGTTTTGTTTTCTTGTTTTAGCTGAGGCAATAGAGCAAATAGGAGACAATTTGATGCCCCAGTGCAGCTAGGCTGGAAGTCTTATGGCATCTACTTCTTTTGACCTGGAGACCTGCAGAGATGCTGTTCCTCAGTGATGCCAAATGAACAGGAAGTCTCTAAAGCAGAAAACTACCTTATAAGACCTATCTCTGACTCACTGTCTAAGCAAAACAATGACTAGAATTGCTAATGACTACTTGGCCAAGACTCAACTGAATCCAGCATCTGTTCTTCAGAACAGATAGTTCAGAATAAGGTAATAACTAGGCCCAAGATTTAGGTGAGAGAAGAGACTCAGGTTCAGCCCTGTGGCTTGTGACAAGCCTTTCACTGCACAAAAAGATCCAGCCAAAACGATCACAAAATATTTTTGCATATAATTTAACTTTGACTAGGAATTTCATCACTCACCTTCAGCTCACAGTTACATTAATTCTTTCTCTGGTCTTTCTTTAGAACATTAAGTGTTTGACGTATTCTTAAACATGGTAGAAGCCAACATAGCTCAGTTTCAAAAACTTCCCGTGGCAAACCCCTTATGTGGACTTCACTGAGGGGCAGATATCTTTGAACAACTTGAAAATGTATGCCTGGCCTCAAAATACTGGACCAGGACCTAATATCTGTAGCTGGTCCTCTATTTTGCTATCTGAACACCATCTTCTGAACAAGATAACAAAAGTCTCCTTTCTCCTGGTTGGACAATGCCCTGTTTCTGCAGGACAAGAGCTCTCTTCAGCTGCTGTAACACTAATAGTAATAGTAAGCAGGTGGGAGTTATCCAAGGTGATTTATTTGCCTTGTTGTATTTCCATGGTACAATCACATTTCTCTGTACAAAGCATCAGTACCTTTTTTACAAGGGATTAATTCCCACAAGTTGTGCAATATCAATGAAACAAACCTTAAAAGAAATTATATGCTTCAGCTATTGGGAAATTTGTTTTATATAGATGACTACAACACATTCATGAGTGACTCAAACCATATATTATTCCTACATGAAGAACAAAACAGCACGGGACCAGAGATGCATCTGGCCATGCAGTAAGGCTGCTACTATCTATCACTTAAATAGATGAGAAAAGTTGCCAGTAAGTGTTGCCAACTGCTTCTCTAATAAACAATATTTCTCCCAACAGAAAGCCAGCCCCATGTGCTGATTTATAGTAAGTGTACCATTCTTTCCCTGTGCTATCAGCTTTGAAGACAATAACGAGTAGCTCAGAGCACAAGAATACATTTTTATAAAAACAAAACTATGGGTGTTGGCACAGCACCTCATCTGCTCTGTGTGAGCATGGAAGCATTTGAATTGCCCCAGTGGACACCTCAAGACCCTTTATTACATTTATGCTGTTGCCTCCCTGAGTGCACCTTTGAGAATGCAGACCAATAAATTGCCAGTGAACAGTGTTCAGTGATGTGTTTGATATATTTGGGTGTAGGGACATGAAAGTCAAATCAAAGGCTGTGAAGAGGTACCAGAGGTTATGCCCTGGCACGAGGGGCGAGTTGTATGCACAGTCTGAGTCAGCCTGAACATGGCAGCAGCAGAAGTAACGAGCTAAGCAAATACTCTGGTTCACAGACAAGCTTGTAAAAATTCCTTCTGTGTCTTCCAAATGCCTGCCATTCAATTACTGCCACTCGTAAAGGGAAAAGGAGTCTCCAGAACAGTGCGATTCCTCTTCCCCCAACAGCTAATGGGGAAACATCCTGTTGTGGAGACTGCATTAGCTTACACAAGTGTGAAGCTGCAATGTTCCCATCTCCCATCATGTTCAAGATGTTTTCACAGCAGGTTATTAGCCTGGTAGCTGTACTAACACTATTTCTGCATGGTGTGCAGTATGTGCATTTCTCAGCCTCCCCAAAATGCTCTTCTATTAGATACTTCATACACACAATATCATCCTGGGGCCCATCCAAATTTTCCACTCACATTTTACTCAAATCTAATATGAAACATGGTTTTCATTCAGAATCTTGCATCTGCCTAACACCACAAGTTCTTAACTCTGCTCCCAGCCCTCCTGGAAGCAGTTGTGCTCCATCCTGAGCCCTACCCAGAAAGTCTAATCAAATGGCTTTATGGATATCTCTTAGACTTAGTGCAATTATTTACATTTGACTAAAGCTTAACACATATTTTGCTAAAGTTAATCTTCCAAAAAGATACTTAAGCTCAGTTCAAAGGTGTTTCAGGGCATAGAACTATGGATTTATTGCCACATTTTTATGTATGTTCAGTCTTTTTTTAATTGGCATATGTCTTGCTTCAGTTTCCATCTGCTGATCCTGACATAAACACTATTTAGAACCCAATACTTATTTTTTCCATGAAAGTACTACTTCATTGCAACTGAAACCTCTCTCAATCTCTTTTAAAAGTACATACATTAAAAACTGAAAAGCTCAGCCCTTTTCATGTTATACTTGTAATCCTGGCTGTTCACATTTCCAAACCTTATTCCTGACTCGAACTGGGATTATGCAGATAAGTTTTGTTTTGCTCTTATTACCTCAAACAACAAGTTTCCAAAGAGTGCTTGGAAGCATTCACTGCAATCCTCCTGCAGTTACTCTTGTGATTGGAGATAAAATAGCACTAACCAGGGAGTGACTGATTGACCAGGTCCTGCCTGGAGCTGATGGTTATCCTTACAGATCATGACAGGGATAGTGTGGTTGGCAGCATTTACTGCTCTGGCAGACACTGGTGGAAATTTCAGGGAAACCTTCAATTCTTTCTGTTTGTTTAAAGCTGTCCAGAGAAAAAGGCAGAATGGTTGCAAAATAATTACTGATTATTGCACTCTTCTTCATTGACAAACACCCAGGGTGAGTAAGAGCACATTAAAAGTATTTTGAAGAGAGATATTTTGTCCTATAAATTCCCGTGGAGAGAAGGGGACAGAACACTGTAAACTACCGGCTTGACAGGGCGACTTTCAGCAACATGGCAAGTGCTGAACACCAGTTCTCTGCCCATCTCTGCAAGATGTGGAGGGGTCTCTGAAGGGCTGCATGGCACTCTGGGGTATCTGCCGCTCCTCCTGCTCATGGCCAAGAGCTCTGTATTGTGGGCTTGTGTGTAATGGTCCCTGAGCCCAGAGCTGACAGTAAAAAAGAGGCTTTTAGAGGGACAAGGAAGAATAATTTTCACATATTGCATGTAAAAGGAAGGGTTTCTCACATTGTCAGGATCTGCCTTTTTAGTAAAGGCTTTTATATTGCTCAGACACAAAGAAGCATTTAATTACAGGGCAGTTCAATAACAACATGTTAAGGATGAAATCAGTTCTATTCATCCAAAATCAAAAGAGGCTATGACTGGCTAATAAACTACTTCTTTCTGCTTGAGAACTTTTATCTGGTATTTTAATAATTCTAGGTTGAAATCTGACTCTGCAAATGCTTACATTGAAGTATAAACATGAAAATATTTGCTATACAAATGATAATTGGATTGAAAACACAGTTGACTCTGTCCTTAAATTTACATTTAATTGAAAGAACATCAAAGAATGAAGTAACTAATTCTAGAGACACATTTTTGGGGGGACCTACCCAAACAGCTAACAGAGCTCTTCAGAGAAACACAGGATCTTTTAAGGAAACAATAAAATGATGTAAATTAAGTTACTTTCCTGGTATTTTCTGTGCAATACTTGAGCGGGGTTTTGTTTGCTTGGTTGTCTGGTTTGGGGGAGGGGTTGGTTTGTTTGTTTGGGTCATGTTTTAACTTTTGGTGCAATCCCAACAGCTGCATGCTCCAGGCACAGAGATGTTGGATCAAATTAGTGCTTTTTCTGCCCTCTTAAGCATCAATATTCGGCCAACAGTCAAGGCAGAATAATTTAACCTTCTAAGTTAACAGTTTTCTCCACATCTAAAAAACATTTTGGACATTTCTAGGCATCTAAGGTCTGGAGAAGAGGATATGAAGAGCCAGAAATCAAGCAGGCTGCTCAAAACTCCACCAAAGCAGAAAACAATGGCAAGCTCTTAATACTTAACCTTGTGACACAGGAAAAGTGCTTCTTTAATAGCTTTCCTTCTCCTGCAGTAAAAGTTACCAACACATTCTAGAAAGGTGAGTGGGTTCTGCTTAAGAGCTTTATTTTTTTAACAGTTGAAAAGAAATCTAAGCAGCAACCCATTCGTTGATCCAGAGAAAACACACTACCAGCAGCACCTTCTTTATACTGAGGACTACAATGGTACCCTTTGTTACACAGAAACTGCCTCTTATTAGAGCTGAATAACTTTCACCTAGGAAACAAAGAAGGGAAGAGAGGGAGAAATACTAACGTTTAATTTTGTCTAGGGCTTTTGCCTTTCTTCTGAGATACGAGGGGAAAAAATGTACCTGGAGTTTTCTCTTTTGAAGCTGACAAAATACTTTGCAGACCTTGGGTTTTGGCAGAGGCAGCTAAGGAGAATAATTTAGATGCAACATGGAAAATTATCAAAAAAGGACAGTAGCTTGAATATTCTTTTTAATTGGTAGAGTTTAGTAAACTATTTTGACCTTTTTTTGCTTCCTGCTGTTAAGTTGAAAGCAAAGGATATCTTCTCAATGGCCCCTTTGACCGAGGCCAAAATGAAGAAATACTGACTCGTTCTGTGTAAAGTCCCACAGGAAGTACTGCTAAATTATGGCAACATCTTTGAAACATGATGGATTGAGGGGGAAAAAACACCCTGTAACAGTTGGCAGCGCCTGTACCCAGCTTCCCATTTTTCTGGAAATCCAGCCAAGCTTTCCTCCTCCCCATGCAGGAGATTAAAGCTATCACACTAGAAAGCCTGTATTACCAAACACTCAGGAAAGAAACCGATACTCTTAAGATTTCTATGCTAAACACAGAACGAAAACTGAGTATTTGTTTCACAGGGAAAATGTAGATAATCATTATGAATGTTTAAACTTTTTTTTGCTAATTACTGAATAGATTCACAGTGAGCTTTAAAAAGGACAAGGCTTTGTGCTAAATACAGTGACATTCTAAGAATCATCTTAGAGATTCAAACTTCCAGGTTAGTTTTAAAATTCCATATGCTTTCCCCTCTTCCAAAATATCTAACTTGTGCCCTTTTGTACTCAGGAAAGAGGAGTGAAAATGTATATATTAATTCAGTTTGGCTGCTGGCAGGCCATTTGCTGTGAAGGCATAAATAAAGTCTCAGGAATAGTGCAGCTTGCTGACCAGAGCAGCAGAACATTATGGGCACACAGCACGTGAAAAAAAGAGCACAGGAGAACTAAATTATACTTTTGAACACATGGGAAACTATGATAGAGTATAATCCTTTTTCCATAGTCTTAGAAGACAGATTTTTCCTTCTATCACTGCATGGAACATGAAAGCATCAGTGCCATTGATCTTTTTATTACGTTGTGCTGTTAGCCCTGAATATTGTCCAGCATCAAATTATTCTGTAACACATCTAAATGTGCAATATATTCCAACTACAAGACTTCACTGACATGTTCACTCCTTCTGACATCACTGAGCTATGCTGTCCTTTTCTCAAAGTCAGACAAAAGAGTTTATCCTCCCTTTAGCCTGGAGAAGGGCATTGGCACATGGGAAAGGCTCACAGGATATTCAGGCAATTTTTCCAACAGGTGCTTTACAAAAGCTTCTAACAGCAAGAACTGATGACTCTCACAGCGAAATATTCTACTATTTTGAAACATCACTGGCAAACTCTAAGTTGTGTTTCTTCCAAAATTTAGGGGTGTTGCTACCCAAGAAAAAAAAATTTTAAAAGAATTGCCAAATCATGTCCCATTTCCCTTTTTGGATCAGTTTTCTGGTAACAAAAATCCAGGATGAAAACTTGGGCAACAGGAAAATTTCATGTAAGTTTTTTAAGCTAAAAATTACTTTTCAGGATAAATCTTTAGGCAGCCTAAAGCAAGCATAATGTATTTTTTATTGTTTTGGAATGTTAAAGTTATTTAGATACTATTAAGTGAAGTTATTCAGATCTGAAGTTATTTCTACTCACAGCATACTCAGGCTTCTCTCACCAGTACCTCAATAACATCAGAGATTTTTGCCTAAGGAAGAAGCCAGGTAAAAATGCCAGAAAAATTGCATAGAAAATAATTAAACCCCACAGTGCTGTCTCACACTAAGTAGTCACACTGTGTTGGTTCAATACACTGAATCATCTGGGAATTTTATTTTTATTTATTGTGAGTGGGTTTCATTACATCTGAGTAAGAGATGCTCTTATGGGAGCAAGTGGGTTGTACTGGATTTACAGCAGAACAATACAAAGACCAGCAAAGGAAAGGACTATTGTAAGACTTTAATTTTACTTTCTTTTGTTATTAAACTGCTTATAAAAGAAGAGTAAGATCAGATGCAACATGGAACTGATTTGGAAGTGGGGTAAAAAGATTATCATTTTCTGTGTCTTGTGAGATGATCAGGTCTCAAAGAAAGAATAAACATACTAGACTTCAAAAACTGGTGAGAGCAGATTATCACACATGAGAAAGGCACAGAACTGAGTCAATTCTGACATTACTTTTCTGGCAGCCTGAAGTTTAAGACTTAGAGTAAAGTCTTCCTTTGGGATAACAAAACCTATTTTTTTGCTGAGCATAAACCTCTGAAAAACACTAATAAAATTACCAATAAAAAAAACCAAAGTGAACTTTGGGGAAGTTACATCAAGACTAGGTGGTTGTGGGGAGAAGGGAATGTGCTTCTCCACCAGATTGCCATGACAGACGTGTCCCAGAAGAGAGTCAGCCTTAAGTAATCCTACTCAGAGTACACTTTTGGGAAAAGTTGGTGTGGTCAAATCCTGTCTAACAGCAGAACTCTGTGCAGTGGTTTGTTAGATGAAGTGCTTCTGTAGATAACTATCCATTTGAGAACACAACAGTATTTAGTATTACAGTATTCTTGCATTTATGAGACGCTGTGTTGGATCTTCTCAAGCTTCTCATTGCAGCAACAGCACCCACAGAAAACAACAAGGAATGAAGTACTGAAGTGCTACCCTATTTCTGAATGGTTGAAAGTTTGACTTTATTTTAATGAACAGTGTTTCTTTCTCCAAACAAATGAGCAGGAACTAGGTAGGAATAAGAGAGTCACCTATGGATTAGGACTAACACTGCAAACCAAGAAGCACATTCCTAGAACAAGCTCCAAAATAGCATTGACATTTTTTCAGATCCAATGAGGCCAATAATTAATCAATGTAGTGTGATCCAGAAAAAAATTCTATAAAGAACTCAAGTAATCAGGAGTCACACAGAAAATAAACAATCAAAAAAAAGCAATTGTCTGTGCCCTGCTGCAGCACAAAGATGAACCCCTTCCACCTCTGTCAAATCATGTGTAGCCTTTTCAGGGTAAAGATTTAGGTTCCTTCAGCTTTGCTAAGCAAATGCTAGACTTGACAGCATTAAATTCTTTTTCCAGTATGAGCTCACCAGTGTCTGAGCTCAAAATGCAAACTTTACCTTTGAAGGAGTTCTAGGATTTCTCTAATTCCTCATGTCTTGTTTACACAAATGGATATAAACTTACGTTTGATACCCCTACTCTGCTGTCCAATTTCTCCCACAAAGGATTTCAAAGCTTTTCAGTCAGACACTTTGTTTTAAAAGAAAATATTTTCTAAGTCTTCAGTTTAATGTTTGCACCTTGCTAATAGTTTGCATCTAGTAGGTCTGTGCTGTGCCTGGTTATTATCTCTAACCTTCAGTTCAATGATCCAGACTATCTGATGTTCAACTAGTTTAAAGTCTTTCAATTCCCTACTCTCCACACTGGAACAGAAGTCAAACACAGTCAATAATTCATGCAGTTTAATGCCCACAGCCTTCCTGTGGCACTGCTTGCCAAGGCCCTCTAAATCTACTTTCAGATTATGAGACAAGACCAGAAATTCAAGGAAGCCACTTCTTTTCCTTCTCCTGTTGCGAGCAAGGCAGTCACACCCTCCTGTACACGCAGGTACACACCCACACATGCTATTTCAAATTAAAAGCTCTCCTTCAGTCTGACACTTTTTTAACACCATAGGACATGACTAAGATTGTGCAGGTCAGAAGAGAAGCAACACCATAATAATTATCAAGTTTTTCTGCCTCAGGTCCATAGCGGTAGAAACCCTTGAGCTCGAGTAACACAAAGAGATCTATAACACAATTATTGCTTGTAAAGTTTTTCTTTGTCCCACTAGGTAACTCAAGAACCAGAATGCCAGTATAATCAAGTTATCCTGAGACACAACTCAATGTTTTCATGAGTGCACTCCCATGCTAAATGTGAAGAAATAAAGATGCAGGATTACAAACCATAGCAAGCCAGAAAGAAAACATTACTAGAAGTCCCATCCTGTGACTAGATCAGCACAGAGACATGCCTGAGCAGCTGTACTGATACACAGATCATTTTGGCTGCAGAGACAGATACTGGGCTGACACCTCTGTCTTTGAAGTTTTCTTACATTAGAAAGCCTACAAAAATAGGGAAAACATCACAAGGCTTGGGCTGCTTGTGTGCTCAGACTTCAGCTTATCCTGCTGATCAATCTTGTCTCCTCACTGTGTGTACTTTCCTTATATGTCACCACTGCACACACTATGGAGACAACAAATACTCCTTGTCTGTGTTTCTTGACTAATCTGAGCAGATTTTATTAACCCGTCCAGCACAATGAAATATTTGTTTTGGCTTCTCCTGTACAGACAAGTTGTATTAACTGAAATGTCTTACACAGTTGAGACTTTCAAACTAGAAAAGCCATAACGGTTGCATTAGGCAGAGAGAAGCATCTTTATGAAGCATCGAGAGCTCTTGGAGTTTGCTTCCAGATTTGGTAGCTCAGGTTTTTCCTCTCAGGGCAATATTGTTCTGAGCCCCTAGCACATGGAATTATATATTAAAAAAGCAGCATCAAAAAAGGAAGAAGCTGTGGGAATTGACATCAATAGAGGAAGAAAGCACAACAGGCACAACTTTGGAAAAAAGACAATGAATTTTAGACTTATAAATTCTAATATAGGATGTCTCTTTCACTTCTTAATTAGCTTTTTTTACTCTGGTGTATCTCAGAGTGAAGTATTTGAAATAAATCATTGTATCCAACTACACACTTTTAAGTCCAAGTATCTGTTCCAACTTCATCTACCTTAAGAAGTGGACATTACCTCAGTCATATACAGCAGAGGTTGAGGGATATAATCATACTTCAGTAAAGAGTGGCAGTAAACTTATTATTTATATTTTGGATTCAAGTCTTAGGTATTGCAATTATGGAAACACTAAAAATTTACACCCAGCAGATCCACCAATAAAGGACAACAGCCCCACTGTCTTGCCACATCCTTCACTTGATCCCAGTCAGTTTGAGAGTGGGAAAGACAAGAGTTTTGCCAAGGATGACAGCAAGTTGCACCAGAGAAAAAAAACACATGAAGGAAGTGGCAAATTACATCTGTCTTCACACTGACTGATTTGAAGGCACAGTGTGTAGCACACCCTGAAAGCAGCAGCAGCTGAATATAAAACACTTGACACTGCTGAGACATTTGGAAGCCAAACACTGAACACTCAGAGAAAAACTTCAGGGTTTGTCATCCAAGAAAATTCAATTTCTTAGAGAGAAAAATTAACTGGGTTTGATTACTCAGACTGGCAATATCAATATGCAGGCACTTCAGCCTTCTCCCTCAGCATCCCTGCAGATCATATGGCCTCACAAAGGACAATGTTGCTGGAGACCTTTGTACAAAGTCAACTTCAGGACGCACAGAGCCACGAGCAGCAGCCTCTTGTCCCGCTGTGCCATCTGGCCCTGGGTTAATGTGTCTCTCAGGGACAGCTTTCCCACTCCTGGTGAGCTATTACTCAGTTACCAATAGCTCCACTGGAGCCTGCTTTGGTTTGTAAGCTGTCTTCCCAAAAGCTGACAGTTTCAAAAGTTGTATTCTGACTCACAGAAATGTTTATTTCAAGAAGTGTTCTCCAAATGTTTTAGGCTTACAAATTTTGCTGCAGTAAGATCTAATAAAAAAGCCTGTATGAAATATCACAACAGTTGTTTATTAAGGACCTCACACAAACTAACTTTTCCTTCTAAATCCATATTATTACATAATTTCATGCCAGCTACCAAGGGCTTGAGAGCAACCCACAGGCTGCCCACAGGCTTATTGGACAAACTGGCTGTGTCCTGAATATTCTTGCAGTCTGGGCAGACTCCATCAATCCTTTCAGGTTTCTCTCCTCTTCACCCCCACACAAAGGAACAGTCAATTTCAATTTGACAAAATCAACATTACAGCTCAACCTAGTCAAATTTTAAGTTAATTTTTCACCAAATCTAAGTAAATTACAATTGTATTTGAGACTCATGTGCTACAATATGGACTGGAGGTTTTACTTTCTATTATGGATTGAAAAAAACCAGTGATGTGAATGGCAGTGTAGCAAGCAGATGACTCTGCACTGATTTATTCATACATTTAAGAAATCACTATTTGTGAACATTCATAGGAATTAGAAAGTAATTGAGAGAAAAAAACAACAAAAAATCCAAGCTAAAGGATAGCAAAGCCTATTCCAATTTGTTCACAAACAGTGGGAAAGCAAAGGAAAGGAAAAGTAATTTTTGGTGGTTGGTTTTATCTTTTTACACATTCCTGTGTCTTTTCTTATGGATTAAAGGAACCAATGAACTAACTTTATTGACATTAAACTACCAGCATTATAAGCAAACCAAGTTCACCACCTAGTACAGACCCCACCACTGGAAGCTTAAAAGCTCCTCTGATGTCTCCTACCTGTGAAACTTTTCAACGTGTTCTCTTGAATGACTCATCTTTGGTAAAGCATTTAAAAGTTAAGTGCAAATAAAACCTTGAAAAAATACTCTGTAGAACAGAAGATTACAGAACATTAAAGAAGCTAGTAAACAACACAAACTGCTGCTGATCCACCTTTTTCCTCTAGGAATGATTAGTAGTCTTCCCAGCCCATATCTTTAGCAATTATTTCCACACAGGAGTGCAGTATTGATTTCTCTAAAGCACACAGAGGGCCAGGAGTGCTTTAGCATCATTTAAGAGAGAAGCCTCAAGAAAGCAGTGGCTGCTGAAGAACAACATTTACTTCATTTGCAAAACCCCCAAATTGTCAGCACCATGAAATTTGCAAGTAAGCCTTTCCTTAGTTTCTATGTTCATTTTATTGTATAAAATGACAGCCTTTAATAATCTGTATTTCCCTGTTGTTTCTAGTCTCACAATCCATCAAAGCTTATGAATCTGTCTCAGGTTCTTTAAGCATGCCACTATTATAAATCAATAACAGTGGCTNAAGAAAAAAGAAAAAAGGCAAAAGGCATTTCTTTCTTTTCATATCAAGTGGGGTTCTCTTCAAGCAGCAGATCAATGATCATCAAGGTTCAGTTAAAAATGCTATCAAGGAATGCCATCACACCATTAGACAAATGGTACTGCTCATAGGGAAAATAAGTTTTTTTTTTTTTTGTATTCAGTAAACCTGCTCAGCTATAGCCTTTTCTTTTGCAGAGAGGATTTCTCTTAATGGCCAAGAGGAACTTAAATACAATTGGCCAGACTGTAACACAGGATGAGCTGCTTCTTTGCATGAGGAATTCAGTGTAAAGCCCCCCTGCCACAGCACAGGTACATCACGGACTTTGAAGGTTGTGCTCAAACACACCAGTGCTGTCTACAAAGTAGCAGTTCATTTTGATTACTTTATCTTCAAGGCAGAACATTACTTAGAAAACAAAACAAATTAAGGTAAGTTACTCTCCAGAGATACTAAGCTTTGCAAACAAACCCACAACACATTCCTTACATAACTTGTGTCAGGGTTTGCACAGTAAAAATATAACCAAATCTATGATGAAAGCTGAATGTAAAGAATTTGGTTAATTAAAAACTGATTACATTTTACAACTATTTCATTTTCTCTCTGAGTCTCTTGTACAATAACTTATATTGCTTGTTGCAAACTTTAGCTGAGAATGTTTTCATACAAAAGCACTTTTTGGGGGAAAAATTGTAAGAAAACAAAGTTACTGCTGTGAGAATTCAAGAGCAAATCCAACAGTGACTCATAAGCTTTAATTTACCCCTTTGAAGCACATGGTAATAAAATGCCTTATAAAATACAGTAGTGAAGATTGTCTTAAATCAAGAAAAGGGAAAGCACCATAAAGGGAAAAGAGACAGCTTTGTGTATTGTTTTCTGTTTATATTTAAGTGCATGTTTGCTTCTTACACCTTCAAGAAAGGAGTCCTTGGGCGTAAAGACAGTAATCAAGTGAATTAGTCATAGAAATTAGCAGGCAATGAAATACACACACAAATCCAAAACAAAATTAAAAGCAGAGAAAGAAAGATGGTCAATAGGTAAAAACACTGTGCTAAAAAGAAGAAGGGCTTTACCTCATTTTTTAAGCAGAGGTAAATAGAACCTTCATACAGTTCATACAAGAGGTAAGTAACCCTGGACATAAAGTGAGCAACTAAGCTATGAATTACAGCAAACTGCTAAGTAAAAAGCTGGAAATCCTTAACCACTACTCTGCATCCAGTCATTAATACAGCCAGTTACATACTGCAGTCATTAACATCCCCATAAATTGTTTACCTTGCTGCTGCTGTACAGCAATTCTGTGTTTAAAATGTGCTTCCAAATCAACTGGATTGGAATTACCGTATGCTTTATATGTGGATGCTACAGTAATAGCAGAAGTAACAATAAAATCTGCTCCAAAAGGGATGATAACTTAGAGAATATCTTCTTTAAGAGAATAATTATGTACAATTTCAGTGTTCAGGGAAACCTCACAAGTTCTGTGCATCCTTCCCCAAAGAACACAGCAGCTCTTTTGTTATAGGACACCACTGAGGGAGAATAAAGAAGTCTGATGGCAGAGCAGGTTCATGCCAAGTTTCATAATGAAAAAATGATGACCAAGAAAAAAACCCAACTTAGATCTTGGCTTCAGCCTGGCTGTTGTTATTATAAAAGTCAATGCACTTGTGTTGATCAACCAAATCCTTTGTGGTTGCTTTCTCATATCTGATTTTGTCCCCTTATAATCAATATAGAAGACTACAAACCTGTTCTTTGAATTTATACCAAATCTCACTCCCAAATTATAGCTTCTTAATTACTGAAAAAATTGCACATGCTCCTGTACTGAACTGCTTATCCATCCTGTGTCTGCAGGGTCTCTAACTCCAGAGCTACAGATTTCATATCTCTCCTGTGCTTGGAACAACATTTGATGCATTCTTTTGGTATGCTGAAAATTCCTTTATATCACTGAAGCATGATAGAAATGAGATTTCTCTTTAGAACCAGCCCAACACACTTTTTTTTTTCAAATGTACTTCAAAACTAAATAAGTGCTATTATACACTCTTAGCTAAACTGCAAAACAGCACTAGATGCCTACATTTCCATTAAGATGGAGAAAAAAGGCAGCTTAGGAAAAAAAAGCCTTCTTTTTACTTACTTTATTCTCGTTTTCCTACCTGTAGCAAAATGAAAATAGAAACAGTGAGAGGGAGGAAGATTAATTTTGTAAATTTTCCCCATTACAACTTCCCTCTCTTCAACACAGCCAGAACAGCTGGGACTAATCAAGGGTCTGAATGAAATAACATGTGCATCCTGCTATATAAAAACTTTAAAAGCCTGCAGTAAGTTTAGAGTATGTTTTTTTACTAGTAGACACTGAAGTTGAATGTACCACTAAATGTGGTCAAAAACACACCATGTATTATGATCAGCATCAAGTGTCCTTCCCAGTGTTGGTGTAGAGGTAGAAAAAAGGAAAAAAGTTTAACTTTTTATGCATGCTGGGAAAAAAGAAAGGAATGGGTGTTTTTTTTATTCCAATGCAAATTCATAATGCACTCTGACAAGCTTTCTTAAATACATTGAGGATCCATCTAAGTAGTCTGCTTGTGTTCCTATTTCTTTTCCTCAGTTACACCATAATCTGAAAAGAACTGTGGTGCTGTTCTTTCAGAAACCTCTCTGAATCCCTCTTCAGATTGCAGACTAATTACATGTGAACAAACAGCCCAGAACATCACATGCTGCAATAAACAGCAAGATGCTGCCCTGGGCCTCAGGTTCCATTTTGTCCCCTTTCTCAAAAACAGACATGTGATTCCCCTTTTCCATGTCTTTACATTATTTACAAACCAGCCAACTAACATAAATTAATTTTTAAAGTGTTACCCCCTCCTGTTCTTAATAATTCAGTGGGAACATTATCAACACCTGGTTCTTTATTGTTCCTGAGTGTTCTGGTCGCCTCTTGGTACTTCTACAAATGGTTCAGCTTTGGGAAATGCCTTTATGCAGCTCACCATTAAAGAGATCACTCCCTCCATCTTTCTGTATAATCGCATTTTTTGTAACTAAGTCTTCCATTTTGTCCTTTATCTGACTCAGTTCATGTCCTTGTCTCAAATGCTGATATGTCAGTAAAATGGTCTGTAGTTATCTTATTACACTGCCATTTCAACTGCACAGAGCCCTTTTTGTGCCGTTCTGTCTTCCTGCTGAATGGTTTGCATTACCAGAGGACTTACGGAAGTCAAATAATCCTCATCATGTATGCTTTCTTATACTTCCTATCAAAAACTTTCATTTTTCTTTTCTTGGAGTTCTCTCCATGGTTTTCTCCTGCTCTTTTCTTTACTCCAAATGTTTTCCTGCTGGTATAAAATTGTTGTACAATAATCAAGTGTGTTCCCACCCGTAATACTTGGTGTTCAAGTCTGCATTTGTTTCTTCAAGGTCAGATATTTGCTACACTTAGAACTTCTGTCTTCATTTAAACAATCTAAGTCATTATTTTTATAAAACAATAAGATCTGTCTGAAGCAGCTGCTTTTAGCAGGTTTGTTCACTGATAGCTTTGAAGTATCAGGTGATTACAGGTTAACTTTCACATACCCATTGCCAAGGACAGAGATGTTACCTTCAGTAGAATTTTAACCATCTTTCCAAGGCTATGGATTGGCATCACAATTACCTAAAAGTAGCATTATAAACCTTACTCAGATTTTTATAGTTCACTCTGAAAGATACTGAGGAACCCCATGTATTATTGTTTCCAATTTCATGGCTCCAGATGAACAAAACGCCCAAGGCCATTTCCAGAATCCTCCTTTGGTAAGTTCACATGGTAGGAGGTATTTCTAAATGCTGATACAAACTATCCATCTCTCTTCCAGTGCCCCTGCATTGTTTTCCTCCCGCGATCTTAAATGTTTCATTCCTTTGTGTACAACGTAGCCAGGACTTTTTCCACACAGGAAAACCCCAGCAGCTCTGCCTGCACTTCCGAGCACCCCAATCCCTGGTTCCAAAGGCTATGGAATAACCCCCACCGTGAATCACAAAAACCTGGATGTGCTTTCTGACAGAACTTTATTACAAAATATACAAAGCAATGTGTTTCTTCATACGTCTTGAAGAATGATGAAAGTAATAACCCTGAGGTAGGTAATATTGAAAATTTCAAGCCAGATGACACAATCTTAGTCTTTAGGACATAAAAAAAATAAGACAAAAGGCTGCACTGCTCTCTCAGTTACATCTGCTGCTTGGAAATGAGACCACAGACCTCTGAAAACCAGCATTCAGCATAAGTGCTTCTGTTTGTGCCCAGCATGGAACTCTACCCCTCCATTTTCAATCTAACCGCTATTAAATGCCATTAATTGTGGCCTCTGATTCCGTGCAGGGCCAGGAGTAGGACCTGAATGTTCTGTGGTTCTGTGAAATGCTCAGATCCCATGCCACCCCTTTTCCTTTCTGAGGGAAGACTGGACGTGGCACTCAGTGCCATGGTGGCGATCGGTCGCACACTGGACTCAATAATGTCAGAGGTCTTTTACAACCTAATCGATTCTGTGATTGTTGCCTTGGCTCCTGGGCTTTCCCCTTGAGCTCCCCGGGCACAGCCCGGGGTGAATCCCCTCTTTGTGCTGCACCCTCAGCGCTGCCGAGTGAGAGGCGGAGCCGACCCCGCTCAGCCTCCCCCGCCCGGGGGGCTCCGGGACACGTGGCTTGGTTTTGTTTTCAATCTCCGCGGCCTCATTTCGACCGATACCGCTCCCAGCCCCGCCCGGAGCCGCCTCAGCGGCCCCTCAGAGCCCCCGCGGGCGGGGCTGCCCCCGCTCCGCCCCCCGCTCTCCGCACTTTCGCCACGACCGCACCCACGCCCCTCTGGTCGAGCCCTGGGCACTGTGCGCGAGAGCGGCGT
>VWZD01009300.1:499939-577776 GCA_013396695.1 Sakesphorus luctuosus | reverse complement strand
CCCCCCCCCGCCCCCGCCCCCGCCCCGCCCGGACCCGCCGCGAATCTGCCGCTCCCCAGGCCCGTGCCGGACCGCCCCACCGGCGGAAGCGGAAGCGCCGCCATTTTGTCTCGGGTGATGGCGGCTGTGGGGCTCTGGGGCTGGGGGGTTTAGCGCGGGCCTGACCCTGGCGGGGACTCGCTGTTCGGACAGTCGGTGTTCCTGCGAGCTGCCGCCGCCTCGCCGCGTCCCTCGGTGATGTACGGAGGGGCNAGGTGGAGGTGGAGGCGGGAATAGCCGTGTGGAGCTGCTGGTGTTCGGCTATGCCTGCAAGCTGTTTCGGGATGATGAGAAGGCTCAGTACCAGGAGCAGGGGCGACACCTTATTCCTTGGATGGGAGACCCCAAGATCATGATCGATAGGTCGGTGTAACACAACCCCCCAGACTCTGCTGCGAGACCTCCTGTGATAGCCTCTTTCTGTTCCCCCCCTTGTGTTGTGGGCAGGTGAGGGCGGGGGATGAGCAGAGGGCATGTTCTTCGAGGGCAGCTGCTCCTGGAAAGGCGCTGCGGGCGCTGCTTTGGTAACGCTGCAGGGGCCCCCCCGGCAGCGGGAACTTTGGGGTTCCCCGCCCTGGCAGCGCCGGGAGCTTCCAGACAGCGTGTGGTGGGTCTTTCTGCTCCGCTGGGCAGGGCAGGGCTGGCAGGGTGGAGCGGACAGTGGGAATGGTCTGTTCTTTTTGATGCGAACGACAAACATCCTCTTTTTCTCACTTGGAATCCAAGGGAGCCCGACTGTATTGGGAGTACCTCCTTAGGCACATTGTGTGTTCTCCAGGTGAGAACGGTGCAGTGTGGCCAGTGGAAGGGTGTTCATCCACCTCAGAGGAAATGGGCATTTTGTATTTCTCCAGCATAATCTGGCTGCAGGCTGATAGTGGGGCACGCCAAAAGCAATTCTTGGCCTAATTACTTTTTTGCTTGTGCCATGATTCACTGTATTAGTCAGAGTGGAGTTGGTTTGGGGGGCTTACTGTTCAAATTTTATGCCAGAGGTGGCTTTTGTTGTTGTTGTGCAGCAGGCCCAGGTTCATGGCCAGAGAGAGTAATAGAATCTGCTTTGATGTTTCTTCTGGTCTCTGAGTTGTTTGAGCAGTACAGGGTGGGATTTAGAAATAAATTCATTCAGAAAGAGTTTTCTGAATGTTTTGCTGGACAGAGGAAGATGAGAGGTCAGGTTGGTTATATTTGAGTGGAGCACTGAAAGAATAATTTAAGAGTTGTGACTGACCCTGAAAACCTCAGTGGGAAAGATGGAAAGACACTGGTTTGAAAGGATCACATGACATACTATAGCTATTTGTTCCCTCAATTTCATCATTGCTTCAGTGCTAGACTTGATTTTCTTGTTTTGACTTAAGAGCTGTAATTGGCTTGGAAAAATGTGAGTAAGGGAAGGTCTTTCCATTTCCTTCTGTAAGACTGGAGAAAAAAGAAATGCCCTTGCACTATTTCTGTGTTTCTACTGTTAATGATTTTTTATTATTGAAATCATTTGATAAATTAAAATAAGGACAAAGACAGGAAAAAACCCAACCTTTCTCAGTTACATGAGAATGGAGGTGTTGTGTTGCACACTTGTGATCCGGATCACCCCTGTGACAGATGTAGGCAGAGGCTGTTTTTGGGTCCTGTGCAGCAGTTGCCCCATTCCCAGGTGTTACAGAAATTGTAGGGAGCAAACACTAAGTATGTGCATGTCTGTGCACACATACTGGAACATCTAAATAATGTGCATTTGTGAGTTAAGGCAGCTTGCAATTGTTAATCTTATAAACTCCTTTGGAAGCTTAGATTCCTTTTATCTCCAGCAGCAGCAAGTCTTGATTTTCACCATTTTGGGAAAAGCACATTGCTATGAGAAGACTTGGGTTGAAGTTTGCCTGTGGACAGAGCTTGATTAACCAGACCTCTGTGTTTCATTCACTTTTTGCTACAAGAATATTCACATTCTTTGTTTTTGGTCTAGCAAGTTGGCACAAGTCAAGAGTTGTGTGTGGGAAGACACCTCAGCGGAGTGGAGTTTACTGTCACTTTACTTTCCAATCAGTTTCTCTTGCTGTTCCACAAACATTATCCCAATGCAGTGCTTTTCCTGCAAATAAAACCGTTTCTTAGTAGAAAGGAACTGTACGTCATTGATCTTTGCCGTTTTTGCGGTGAACCTCCTTAAATTGCATGTTTATGTTACTGTTCCTATGTATGTGTGTCTCTCTATCACATAACCCAGAACTTATTTCCTCAGCCAAATGGCTAGGGGCCGAGCCTAGCCATGATTTTACCTCCAATGGACGCAAGTTTCTATGGTGAAGATTTCTCCTGAGAGTTCGGGACTAGCAGAAAGAAGCGAGGAAATTTCGACCGTTTGGTTCTTACGGATAGGTATTTATGTACTCGGGTTTGTGTGAATGTAAGCTATTTGACTTTCCAGAAAAACGTATTTTGCAAGTGACATTGATTGGTTGGTTGAAGCACGTACGGTAAGAGCGGTTAAGGAAATGGATCCCACTTAAAACTATTAAAGGATACCTTTGCCTTTAATTGTAATAATTTATTAGTTTCTTTGAGAGGAATTTAGACTATTAAATTTTCGATAGTTGGTGACAAATGATTAGCAAAATTAATCGTAACTTCTAAAAGGGAGTATGCGTTAACGTATAAGTATTTTTTTTTTTTCATTTTTAATGGGTAAGTATTTAAGTAGTCACATAAACCCAAGCCCTAAGTTCTTTGCATTGACCAGCTGTTTCATCCTGCAGGTATGATGGGCGTGGTCACCTGCATGACCTTTCTGAGTACGATGCTGAATATTCCACCTGGAACAGAGATTATCAATTATCTGAAGAGGAGGCTAGAATAGAAGCCCTCTGTGATGAAGAGAGGTATTTAGCCTTGCATACGGACTTGCTTGAGGAGGAGGCAAGGCAAGGTATTTGCTCGAGGAAACTTCCTGAGTTTAGCACATGTTTAAATAAATTATTATGGAATTAAATTTACTTCTAATTTCATACTCTCTTTTTCTGATGTTATCTTGGCAGTACCCAGTGGATTGGAAAAGCGGGAGTCTTTGCGTGTGTGAGAGGACCTCAGGATAGTTTAACTGTAGATCCACACAGAAATTGCCCAGATTCTGAGGGCAGGCTGGGATTTCAGACCCCCCCCAAAAGGCCCCAAATAAACACACTGTGCTTCATTTTTAGTGTTGTATAAATGAAATTCCTTGCTTTTATATGCATAATTGCATTAGAATGTCTTAATCCACAGCCTGCATCTCTTCAAGAAGAAATAATGGTCAGCATGTGCACATGCTGTATTTTTCTGTTCAGTTTTTAATGAAAGCTAAAATGATGAGGTGAAAACTTCTAATTTAAAAACCAAAGTAAGAATTACTACTTCTCTTTTTTTTAATAAATCAGCTTCCAAATATGTTCTAATGTTGGTAATTGCATTTTTGTTCAAGAGGAGGAATATAAAAGACTGAGTGAAGCTTTGGCAGAGGATGGTACCTATAATGCAGTGGGATTCCGTTATGGCAGTGATTATTATGACCCTTCAGAACCCACTGAGGAGGAGGAGCATCAGCCTGCAAAACAAAGAGGTAAGGGGTAGAAATAGCAAGGATTAAATGAGGGGGTGGGCAAAGCACCTCTGTGTCTTGCAGTTGAAGGCTGAAAATATGTATGTCATTAAAGTGAAATTAAAAATTCTCAAAGCATTCATCAAAGTCTGTATGGGACTGTTACTGAGTTTTTGCAGACTGTTCTTGATAAGATGAAATGTTTTATATTACAGCCCAGTCAATACTGCAGCAGTCAGGGAATTTAGTTCTGCTGTCTTGCAGATTCTTATCCAGAACACAACAATAATTCCTCACATGGCTGTCTGTTAACACTGTGTTTCGTAGTCAAGAAGGAAAATATCACTGTAAACATAGAATAGTAATAAAGAAGAGTATGTTGTTTCTAAGCTTAGATTTTGTCATCTTAATTGTTATAAATAAGTCTGTCTTCAACATGGTGTGCCCCACTCCAGAATTAAGTTCACATGTTTCCATCTCTAATTACAGTAACTTTTAGCATGAAATCTTAAGGAAGTTTTTAATGGTTTTTGAATGACCTCTTAGTAAAGTGAGGATTGTTTAATTAACAATTGGGATGCCTAAGTACATATTAGTTGGGGTTTTTTACCAAGGTATGTGCTGCAATGACAGATCACTTTAGGTGCTAAAGCTGGTTTGGAGTTCTTTGCTGCTGTGTGTATGAGGTTGTGTCAGGGCAGTGTCTGTTCTGCTTGCATTCCACCAGGGGTTTTCCTGTACTCCTTCTGATGCTCTATCTCATTGTTTCATCTGGGTTTAATTTGTTTTAGACTCCATAACCAAACAATGTTAGCTGGAGCTGCTGCCAAAAGAAACACTCCTATTCTGATTTGTCTGCTGCTCCTTCCTTCTTTCCTTGACGCTAAAATTTCTCTGTGCCTTCATGGAGTTAAACTGTTCATGTTCATTAAAAAGCCAAAAACCAACCCACTCGAAAGCAACCAGAAAAGTGAAGTCCCTTTGTTTCATGGTTTGTGTGCAGTAATCCCTGTGACAGCTCATGTGTAATGAGTTTGTTCTGCTGTGCCCGCAGTTCTGTGGTCAGATGTCCATGCACTTGGTCCTATCTAATTTGTATGGGGAAAATGAATGCAATTTCTCTTGAAGACAATACTAAAAGTTACTTTAGAAAGTAAAGTTTTCACTTCAATTATTATAAGAATTTGTAAAGCAAAATATTTTCAGAGGAACATTTCTGCTATAGCTAAGAACAGAATGTAGAACAAATTGTTCTTTATAACCATATTTAAATGTCTTCAGCGCAAGTGGTGGTTATAGTTGCATTTGATAAATTTCTTGATGACACATCCTTTTAGATATACTTTATTTTAATAGTTTTTGGAACATTTGAGTACTTTGACATGTTTTGTTCTGTAGCATTTTATTCTGTCATTTCTTGTAGAAACAGCTCAAACAGAAAATATAGAAGAAAATGAAGAACCTTTTGTTGCACCTCCGGGACTGAATGTACCCTCTGATGTGGAACTGGTATGTGTGTACATTTAATGTAGCTACCAATCTGCAACCTTTTGAGGAGCTGATGATGCTCTACTGAGTTTGGTTATTGGGTTGAGTTTTTTCTCATTAACTTTATTGTGGTATATTTCAAATTATTCTAAAATAATAAATAAAGTAGCTGAATTTCAAATGTTCTTTCTAGAATTCTTGAGTTCTGTGAACACTGTTGAATCTCTTTTTCTCACTGAAATGATTGCAGTGCTCATGCTAAGTGCATTTAGTATCACTTGTGATGTTATTTTAGTTAATGCAGAGAAAAGACAGTTGTTCTTGGAATGGATACTTGTAGAGATGTCAAGTTTGACATTCTGAATGTAAAGGACCATTAAACCAAAAGATTACTTCTGTTCAAGAGGGTTTTTTCCAGATTCTTTTTAATTGAGTCTCAATCTGAAGGGGATAGGAATTGATCAAGTGTTTCAAACTAGCCTATTCAAGGAGAAAAGCAATAGTTTATTGCTAGCAAAGTCTGCAATAACTTGAAAGTATTAGCTTATAGAAGCTCTTGGCTTCATGTGATGTCACCAGAATTTGCTACATAATGTAAACTTAATTGCAACTTGTGTATTTTTTTCTACCTCCTGAAGAGAGCTAAACAGACACACCTGATTGAATATAGTTTAACCATGACAGTTTTTAATTTTTAGCAAGTTTTATAAAAGATACTGTGAAGTCAGATAATACTCCTTCTTCTATAACCATGATCATGGAAGTGTTAATTTACCTGTGGGCTCAACTTGATATTCTCAACTTGATAACTGTGGCCAGTAAAGATACAAAGCACTCTGTTAGAATAAATAATAGTAAGCACAGGATATTTGTGTAAAGTGTTTTTCTACTTCATTAGCTTTTAATTGAAAATATTTATTCTATTCTGGTTTCTTACATGAAATAAGAGCTATTTAGCCAAACTAATGTGCAACATGTTCTAATTTTACTTCCTCTACTTTTCTTTACAATCTATAATGCATTTCATTAGTGTAGTGCTTACCTACCTAGTTCTAAGTTCAGGGAAGATTTTTATATAATGCTTTTAAAGTTATTCTTTAGCCTTATAATGAGAACCTCGAGGTCTCAGACAGAGGCTACTTATTTTGCATTTGGATACTGTTTCCAAAAGTATCCGGTGGTGAAAGACTGTTGGTTTAAACAGCTCCTTGGCTTGAGTGTTGTTCTGAAACTTAGGATATATTTTCTCTGTATGTTGTAGAATGCAGTGTGGGGCTCACTGAAGTAATTTCCCAGTCAGCTATTGATTTCCAGTATATTCACATGAACAGAAAGCAAATGTAGTTGTGCTGATAGAAGGAGAGGATCTTGCAAAAGGAACTGGATGAGCAGCTGTGGAAGATTGGGACTGTTTTGGTTATTTTTTAGGGCCGACATGCTTTCAGTACTTGTAAGATCATGAAGCTTGAGCTGCTAAAGAAAGCTGAGAAGGACAGTGAATGACTGTTGTTTCTATTTCCCTTGGGAATTCTAACACATTGTACAAGCCACTTATGAAAATACAAATGTATGTTTTATTCCTCTCACAGCCACCAACAGCCAAAATGCATGCGATTATCGAGCGAACCGCAAACTTCGTGTGCAAACAGGGAGCGCAGTTTGAGATCATGCTGAAGGCCAAGCAGGCGCGCAACTCCCAGTTCGACTTCCTGCGGTTTGATCACTACCTCAATCCCTACTACAAGTTCATTCAAAAGGCCATGAAGGAGGGACGATATGCTGCTCCTTCTGAGAGCAAAGCAGATGAGAAAAAACGTGAGTTGCTGCTTCTCAAATGGGATGTGAGTCAGGGAAAGAGCCACTGGTCTGTTGGCTAAAATAGCCACATCTCTTTGGTGTTACCCCCAGCTGAGGCTGATGTCATGATTCTAAGTTTTGCTTTAATCGGAGGAGATTTTTTAAAGATGGACTGTTGTGGGAAACTTTCAGCTACTGGAGCTGCTATGATTTTGGGAGTTTTAGAAACACTCCTATAGCTCAAGTCCAGCAGAGGGTTTGTCTGGGCACTTAGATGTTCATTTTATTGATGTCTGGCAATATCTTCATGTACTTCTGTGTTTTGTGAATAAGATGATTCATGTAAATGATGCTTAAATAAGAATTTATGATTGTCCTGTGTCATCTTTCTCTCTCGATGCAAATTCATAGCAAACCCAAATAAAATTCAGACATATCTTTTATTTAGAGTCACGAGTCAAATCTGAGGAAGATGAGGATGATGATGATGACGATGATGGAAATTATCTGCATCCGAGTCTCTTTGCATCTAAAAAATGCAGTAGGCTTGAAGAGCTCATGAAGGTACTTAACCTTATCAAAATTACTTTCTATTTCATAAAACACCTGATTCATGGACACAAAAATTGTGGCATGCAGGTGTTCGGGTCTTTTATTGACAAACATTTGGGAGTTTTTTTCAGACTGTAATTTCAGTCTGTTTTGATAAGCTTTTGAGTTACCTTTTCTCTAGTACATAAATTGTTATTTTTCTGTTTGTAAGGAGTTATATTTCTATTTTTGATGCCCTCTGGTATTGAGGGCATCACTCAAGGATTTATCCCACAAAAACCTGTGTTGAAGCAGAACAGATTAAGGTATTTAATGTGTTCTGTATGTAAGCTGAGAATTTCTTTTTAGATTTAGTGGATAAAATGTTGGCGTGAAAAAACAGTTTCAGCAAGTAATATTTCACCAGAATTTACTACTCATTACATGTAAATTTTGTTGGATGTGTTAGTTATTTTTATTTTCTGAGTCTGGGCAGTGATAGAATAATGGGAATGACAGATGGTTGGATATATTTGAGGCTTTCAGAGGAATGGCTGTGGAGCTGTCTAATACTTAGACAAGGCAGGTTTTGTGCCTTATCCCAGCCATGGCAGTAAATGGCTAACAGTAATAACTACTTCTTTTTGTCATGCATTTCTGTTCACATGAAAGTATTTATTGTTGTGTTTTCCACTAATTTTCAAAGGTGTCAAATTTGATACAAATGCTACAAAACCAGTAACTTCAGTGTTTGCACAGTATTTATCTATTATTTATTAATCTATTAACGTAGATAAATTTGCTTTCCCAAATACGTTGATGCTATTGTGCTTTAAATATATACTTCCAATTTTAATCATTTTATCTCTTCTCAAAATTCTTTCAGCCTTTGAAGGTAGTGGACCCTGATCACCCACTTGCAGCACTGGTGCGCAAAGCGCAATCAGATAATAACTCATCTACACCACAGTCAACAGATGGGGCAGCTGTACAGACATCACAGGCAGAATATTCCTCTGATTGTAAGTGCTTTGTGATTAGGCAGCTGGTGGTGTGTCTTGATGAATTGTGCGTGGATGCTGGTGGGAAGAAAATACGTTAGCTTCATGCTTGATCCTGTGTATTTATTCTTTTTTACACTCCTGAGTCTTTGAAAGTGCATTCTTTATTACCTATAACCTTCAGTACTTTTGTATTCTGTGCCTTAGTCTACATCTTTCTTATTCAGCCTAATATGAGCCTTCTTGTTTTTCTTAGTTTTTTTCTTACACAAGAAATCCTATGCCATTTCTTAGTGTGTTCTGTGAAACTGGATTCTCCATGTGTTCATAGTGATGCAGTAATTTTTTTTTTTAGTTGGGTATTTTTCTTCTAATTAGAACACTATTCTTAAATTTACAGCAACTGTGGCAGCCATGTATTACAGCTACTACATGCTCCCTGATGGCACCTATTGCCTCGCGCCTCCCCCTCCAGGAATAGATGTCACTACCTACTACAACGCCTTGCCCGCAGGGGTGACTGTGTCCAGCACCACAGGGGTAGCAACAGTACCTCCCCCGCCTGGTACCACCCCTCCACCTCCCCCAGACACCACTGACAGCAGCACTGCCTTGACTTCTACCACAACATCTACAAGGTACCATGTACAGATTTGCATTTTGGTTGGAGTGGTCTCGTTCCTGCAGTTCAGTATGGAGTGTTTGGTATATGAAGTATTATTGAATCAAGTTAACTGTATAGTGAACTCAAAGTACTTTTTATTTGTTGCTTTGTTAAAGCAAGAGTCTGAAAGATATTACTGTTCTATTTATAAAAACCGTTCACCCTTGATGTTTTCAGCACAATTGCTCCAGTGGTTGCCATTATACCTCCACCTCCAGATATCCAACCTGTCATTGATAAGCTGGCTGAGTATGTTGCTAGGAACGGGGTAAAATTTGAAACGAGTGTTCGTGCCAAGAATGATCTCAGGTGAGAGAAAATGTTATTTAAACTTGTATTTTAAAAGTAAAGGTTTTCATTTTTAAATATATTACCAGGACATGTGGTTTTCAAGTAGAGAAGTAGTATCTGTTTTTTTAAAAGTGAAATTCAGTGACCTACTTAAAAAATGCCAAAGCATGATTGCCTAAATTCTCAAAATAACCAGCCTATCAAAAAAGTGTCTGGTAGGCATGCTCTGAATATGTATCCTCTGAAGTTTAGGCATAAGTGAGACTGCTTCCAAACATCAGATAACATTCCATTTGCTATAGAAAATTACATGTCAAGGATTGTTGGTATTCACTATGTTCATGTGCATTTTCACACTCAGTTTTCTTTTCACAGGTTTGAGTTCTTGCAACCATGGCACCAGTATAATGCTTATTATGAATTTAAAAAACAGTTCTTCCTTCAAAAAGAGAGCAGTGACAACTCCCAGGTACATGTGTGTTTGTATATACTTCTACTAAGAATGCAGCAAAAGTGAGAAAAGGACTGGTTTATTTGTTGTGTTACAATAAGACATTTTTAAAATGGAACAGAACTATGGAGACATGGTTCAGCAAGGGATGTGAATGGGTTTTTTGTTGTTTTTTAGTTTTCTATGGCATTTAAGTAAGGATATGTGAGGTGGTATGATATTTAATTCTTGCTTTTTAGTATAAGCCACTTCACTGTGGTTGCAATGTAAAATGACAACCTGAAAATCTTTCAGCTTTCTATATGAGGGAATGTATATTTTGTGCAGGTTTAGAGCTTTGTAGGATTGTGATTAGTGTTCTGCTGTCAGAAAGGTGAGGTGTGCCTTTTAACACCCATACCTTCTCATGTGCCTCATGGTTCTTTGTACAACAGTAGCATAGAGGCTGAACTAGTTTTCTGACATGCTTTTTTCTGAGGGAGGTTTTGGTAGAGTCCTGTCATGACTGCAGCAGTACTGGAGCCTCAGAATCTCACATCAATTTCCTACTTGCTTTGCTTCTTCTAGTCCGTGTTATTAGAAGATGATAACCAGACTTGGCATCCATGTCTTTAACTATTCTCATGTTAGCTAGTTAGATTGTTCTCTTACTGAAAAGAAAATTGCAAATAATATCAGAACTACATTATCTGATGTTAACTTTTCATGGGAAAGAGCTATTTTTTTTTTAGGCCCTATGTCATTTGTGATCTCAAGGCTTAGATTGGGGAGCCTTAAACTGAAGAAGGTAGGCCTGTGGGTAAACTCCTCGGAATTGCTTTGTGGAAAATGAAGAAATTCAATACTTGTTGCTGTTTGAAACACTTGTGTCTGATGTTTTGTTTTTTATAGTGCAAAATGTTTTGAAAACACTGTTTTTAAAGATAAGCTGTGGTAAATATGAGCTTACTCAGCTGATAAGTTGCAAGCGAAATTGTCCTGTGCCACAATGCTGACTTATTCTAGAATGTCTGGTTTGCAAACCAGTGGGTTGAATTCATAATACTTACATAGTTAAATTCATAGGGACTTGTTAACATTTATTTGGGGGGATATTGTACACTAACCAAAGCATAATAATAAAGGTTTCATTTTAAATGTTCAAATGAGTACAGCTAAGAAGCAACAGAAACTGGTTTAAGTCCCTGGAGGTCAAGTGTAGCAGTGCATATTTTTGTATTGCATGGCTTTGTAGATAATACCATTCTCTTCAATTTTTTAGAATAATGATTTCAATATTATCTTTATGCTTTAGTAATATATGTATAAGCAACTAATGCAATTGATGCTTCTCCTTTTGGCCATTAAAGTTAATAAGAAATTGTACTACTGGCCTCAGTAAATATAGGATGAAGTCTTTGATTTCATTGTGTTTTTCCCCTTTGAGGATTTTCAGAAATTAGTTCTGTTGGTCAGGGAATGGCTGCAGGGAAGATCTGCTCAATGTCTCAATTTCAGCATCAAATGTACTCAACAACAGCCAGTGGAATGCAACCAAACTATTTATGGAGTTGCACATTTCAGTGTTCAATTACTTAATGTCATCACCTGACTCACTGTGTAAATATTTTGAATGTTCTATAATATCCATCTTGAAATTTTTATACTGTGAGGTCAGAGGTCCTCCTGAATGATTCAGTCATGTACTAATATAACCAGGAATTCTTTACCTTAAAAAAATCTCAGCATATTTGTACTGTATCAAAAAACATTGCTAGACCCAATGTTCTTCAGCAAAATGTTGGAACAAATCAACCTGTGTTGATCTCTGTAAAACTTGATTCTGTGAAGATATTATCATGCAATTGTACATTAGGAAAAAACATGTTGTAGGCTTTCCTTTTGTCCACATTAAAGGGTTTGGTCTGGGACTCTGGGAGTCAAGACCTTAAAGAATGTACTTTTGGGAAAAAAGTAGATGCTTTTAGGGTCTAATTTTTAAAACATAATTTTTAAAGCAGTTTTGGCAAAAGTGTGTCAGCTGAAGAACATTTTCTGTGCTGTAAAATAACATGTTCATAGTGTAGGTCTGTGGGTTTTACAGCCTGTGGGTTTACATTAGGCAGACTTATGGTCATGAGTGCTCAGAGATACAAAATTAGCTTTATGTGATTATCTGATAATGTGATTTTTGAAATGGCTGGCAAAATTGCAGCTCCACAGACACTGCATTAATTATTTCATAACTACCCAGTTAGTAATTCTGCACATTTCTTTTGAAAAGGGAGTATCTTCCTCTGAAGATGTTCCAGCAGACACTGCCAATGATACACCAAGTGAAACTCAATTTGCAGATGAACATGCACCTGAAGATGCTTCTGAGCCAAGTGTTAAAGGAGTTCCAGGAACTAAAAAGGATGTTCCTCCTCCTAAAGCTGTCAGTGATGGTAAACTGGTGAAAGGTATGTTAACATGATTTATTGGGCATCCAAATATTTGTTAGCAGTAAGGAAAAAAAGAAGGCAAGAGAGAGGCAGGGGAAAGTAGGGAAAAGAATTTCATCATCCAAAAAACACATTTTCACTGAGAGCATCAAAAAAGGACAGACATAAGTAATTTGATTGCTTTCATATTTCTTTCTTATCAGACTATCAGGTATTTATGGTCTGACAGAGTAAATTGGTTTACTTCAGTTTTGTACAAAGTTGAAGGCTTTCATCACTGACCCCAGCAGAATCTTATTTTTGTCATTTTAAACTTGACAGCTGCAAGCTCTGTGCAAGAAAGAAGTCATTCATTCTGAATAAAAGCAGTGGTCTAATCTGAAAGCATGCATATGGAGGAAGTACTCTGGGCTTGTTGCTCTGTCTTCCTGTGTTGGACATTAGTCATGCTGGAAAAAAAGACCCTTTTTCATGTCTAAGTGGAATGTTTTTCCTCTTGCAGTCGTAGCAGCAGAGGGACAGAATGGGAAGATCTCTCTGGCAGCCAAACAAAATCAGCTAACACACTATTAGTGTCCTGAGTTAGGGAAACTGCTATATCTGAGAACTGATTTCCTGGCCTTACCAGGAAAAGATACCTTGAAAATTCTCTTCTTTTGCAGTAAAAACTAGAAATGTAAATCTTTTAACTAGAACTGGCATCCATTTGTGGGTGGAGGTGGAGAAAGCAACCAGGAAAACCACTCTTCACCTGTGTTTCTGTAGATGGAAACTGCCTTCCTATCACCTCAGTGACTTAATTGCTCATAAGTTTATCTGTTTATCTGCATCCTGTGTTCCTCTGGAATTCTGTCTTCGTGCGTCTCACTGCACTTCCATTCTCTCCACAGCCTGGAGGTTCCAAGCTCTTCATTGTGGTTGTCTCACTGTCTTTACTCTGTGATTTCTTCATTGGGCAGCTTGAGTAGCTTTCCTGGGGAAGGAGCAATCTTCCCTGTCTTCAGAGATGCTCTGTTAAAAGAATGCAGTGTTCACCAGAAAATTATATTGTTTCTTATTGTGTTATTAATAAATGGCAAACTGGAGCTTGTGCTTTAGTATTAGTAATCTGCTCAAATTTTGATGATAGAATATAACAGTGAGTCATTCCATGACACTCACATTCCTATAAACTTATTTTCATTTCCTTTAATGTGGTACAAATACCACTTTATTGTAACCTAAATACAGTACTTGGCTGCAAGACAGACATAACATCTGCACTAGATTTTTCTTCTGCCTCTGAGGAAGTAAAATCCCATTTTAGGGTCTGTTTTGCCACATGAAAAAGTTGGAAAATCACTGTTGTCTCTTCTCTTGGAATTCTTAAGTTCTCTACTTCTGAGCATATTTCCTGAACCCAGAATTATCAGAATCAAAGCTTATGTTTTATAAACCTTGCTATGTCATTTAATTACTTCATTTAAATCTTATAAGATACACATGCAAAAGGCATCCTGAGGAAGATACACATTGCAGCAGACCATATGGTAGTAGGTTGCTTTGCTTGAGATGTGTGAGAAATTCCATTCTTTATTCATAGAAGTTTCATTTTGGATAAATGGGTTAGAGATTAATGCTGTATTTTTTTTCAGATCATTACACAACAAACAAAGTTTCCAGTGTTTGTTTAAAAACAAATTTGTAAAAAAAATCATTGTGTTGTCCTTTTTCCCAAAATAGTTATTAGCATAATGTAAGGATGATGAAAAATCTTCATGCTGTAGACCTGCATGAGCAGTGAGTAAAGTAAGGAAACTGAACCTGCTTTCTGCTATAGTCTAATGATGTGTGAAATCTTACCCATTCCTTCACAGCATCATTTGCTCCAATAAGCTTTGCAATCAAGGCCAAAGAAAACGACCTTCTTCCTTTGGAGAAAAACCGTGTTAAATTAGATGATGACAGTGATGAGGAGGAAGAGGAGGGAAAGGAAGGCCAAGAGAATGCTAATAGTGCTTCAAACCATACTCCAGCAGTTGCCACTCCTTGTACTGCTCCTGAAGAGAAAAAACCTCAACTTACGCAGGAGGAATTGGAAGCTAAACAAGGTATTCCATGTGGCCCTGAAAACAAAATGAAACATTCAGTCCTTCAGGCAAACTGTCCTGTGAATAAGTATGATATTTTAGGTGTGTTGAATCTTTTCTGTGTCATGTTAACAGGGAATCAGAATTCTTTTCTTTTCCCACTGTTTCCTCCTTATTGTTGAGAATGACATCTTCGTTGGTTGCTCAGCTGAAATCAAACTTTTATCACGCTGGTGTTGAGCACGTTGCCCTCGTGCCTAATCTTTCTGAAATTTAGTTTGGTTTCCCATTACAACCTTCAGTAAAACACTAACCTTTTGGTTTCCAGTTTGCATTAATAGAGCCCAGCAAAGGCATACCTGCTTCTCATTTTCTTCAGAGAACAGTGAATTGCTTCAAGCTATTTTTCAGTTATGTAGCACTGCCATATAGACTAATATCACCTTGTTAATGTTTTGTTACTCTTACAATGCAATACCATTAAGTCTTTGTGTGAGTTTTGCCTGTTACCGTGTTTATGTATGTAAGGGCAGAGGGGTATACTGTGTGAATTTCGAATGAAAGGATGTTTTAAAATAATCAAATTTCCCCCATTCCTCCCCAGGGCTGTTTCACTATTAAAGTGGATATTCTGTCAGTATTTACCAGCTTAGTATTTCTCACAATTATGAGTATGCCACACATTTTAATGTTGTTGTTTTGTTTTTTTTTTTTACTTTTAAGTAGCAGTTCATTTGTAAACTGCAGTAGCGCAAATTATGCTATAGTAATACATATCTAAAGCAAATATGAAATACTTTTATGGTAATAAAAATGAAGTGTAAAACATGTTTAGAAAAAGCAGTGTGTTAGAAAAACTGTGCAACTGAACAATACCCTCCATTTTGTGCACATACAGAACACAAAAATGGAACTGTAAGATGAAGAAGATGAGACAAAATAGCTGTTAGGTGCATAGTTAAATCAGTTGGTTTGTTCTCTTTCTGTAATCACATTCCATAATTATTGGCTCTAGCAATGATGAAACAGTTTCTGAAAATTTCTGGAGCAGCCCTTTCTGTAAACATTTTAACATGTGTATAAATAGGACTGGAAAATATGAAGATCAGATCAGTGGAAAGAGGAACCTGGAGAGCTTGTATTACTTTAAGAAGTACAAGAAAAAGCTTCTGAATTTACAATGCTACTTTTTTTTAGATAGCTTTTGTAAATAGAAAAGGACAAGTATCCTAAATAATCAGGATTGGGTTTTCCTGTTTTGGTTTTTTTAAGTTTAAAAGATTTTACTTCACCTATACTGCTTTTCATCAAGCAAGTGATATATCTATAAATTAAGATACTTGGAATTTCATAATCTCAACCTGATATGTCCTTATTGTGTCATTGAATGGATGTATTAGAAAGGCTTGAGAATGACTGGAGAGGCTGTTTGCTTGTTTGTGATTTTTGTGTGTGTTTGTTTCAAGGAAACCTAAGTTCCCCAAACATTACTCTCTCTAAACTTTATGTTTAATTGTCTTTCTTAGCAAAGCAGAAACTAGAGGATAGATTAGCAGCTGCTGCAAGGGAGAAGCTTGCACAGGCCTCCAAAGAATCAAAGGAGAAGCAGCTACAAGCAGAGCGCAAAAGGAAAGCTGCACTGTTCTTGCAGACCCTGAAAAACCCTCTGGCGGAGGCAGAAAGTGAGAAAATTGAAGAGAATCCCTTCAGTAATGAGGTAAGCAGGAAATAAATTTCTCTTTCTCATAAAGCTGGCAGAAAACTTGACTCTGGAGTGTGAATCTGACAGTGTGTTATGGAGTTGACTGAAGAGATGGAAGCTTTTCTATATGGGAAGAAATTCGAATTTTAAACACTGTTAATCTTTTTCAGTTATCTTACTTATATCTCTCATCTGTCATTAAAGAACTGGGAGAGAAATGTGCTGCACAATTCTGAGGTCAGTTAGCAGGTACAGAAAGGAAAAGGGCCTTCTGCATTTTAACTCTGTGCTACTGATCCATGTATTAGAGTGCTCACCTTTCAAGAGTATTGGGATATCAGTTGTGATACTTACTTATTAAATGTGTATTACTTAATTATTTAATGTGTGTATTGATGAGTTTTGATGCATGCTGCAAATACAAATATTGTTGGGAAGTAGAACCACAGTTTCCTGGTTTGGCTTCCAGGAAAGCCAGTAAAATAAAAACCACTGGCACTAATCAAGTATCAGTGTCATCTCTGGGTACTGATGGAAAATTGTAGATATTGATTATGACAGACTGGTTACAAGAATTGGTTACAGGCTTTCCATCATTTTCTTTCCCACAAAGAATTCCAGTCACTAACAAATAACTAATTGCCCAGTTCTCCATTTTTCCCAATAAATCATGGATTACCCCTCAAAGCACTCTCAAGAGAACAATTGAAAGGGGCATGCCTGCAGTTTAGGTGATCCATATCAGCACAGAGTAGCAGGTATGTGAATTAAGCATGGTCACATCCCAGAAGAGATCCTTTTTGAGTTTCTCATTGCTACTGCTAACAAATTTTCCCTGACACAGGTGTTGAGTACTGCTGTTCAGTTTTATATTGAAGAGTGAATGCAAGGAGACAATGACAGTGCAAAACTCCCCAGACTTGCAGTTCTGCTCTCCTTCTCAAGGGAATTTGTGAAGGACAGATATTTCTATGCTAAGGTTCTTTTGATATTTTTCTTTAAGAGAATGCCTGAAATAACCAGTGACAGCTGACTCTTTTTCAGAAGAGCAGATGAATGTTCTTTCTCAAATTTGAACTTACTGAAGTTCTGAACTGAACTTACCAAAAGCAAGTGAACCACACACTATCCCAGTTCTCAGTAAACTGATTTTCTAGAAACTTCCTACAGTTTCAGAAAAGGCATCTATTTTTATTTACACAAAGAATTCCAGTGTATTTAAGAATTTATAAAGTAAGCAGATTCACTGCTTCATACCAATCGAAATTGTTTGGGGTTACTTTCTTTATTGAAGGTTTTATTTAGAATTTCAGTTATATATTTAAATGTTTCTGATGTGACCTTGCTTTTTTAAAATGAAATTGACTCTTGGATTGTACTGTTTTAATGAACAGTAAAATGCCATAATATCTCTGGAAGTAATATTCATGCCTAGTGTGGTTTACTTAGTGGCATGCTTATGTAGATATATGCATATAGATTTTTTGCATATAAAAGCTTATTTTGGAGCATGAATGTTTTTGAAGCTGTTGTTCCAGTTGCTATATTTGAAAAAGCTTCCATCTCCATTCGTTCCAAATAATCTGCCTTTTGCCCTCCTCGCCTGCTTTGCCTATTTGTAACAGCCCATTTGAGTCAAGAAGTTGTATTGGAGAAAGATGAGTGAAATCGTATTGAAGATTTCTTAACCTGTGTTTTATATACACTGAGAATCCAGAAAGCAGCATCATGATGTCTAAATCAGGATGTAAATAAATATGTACCACTGGTTTGTTTTCCTAAGCTTTTCCAGTTGTGTTTCAGAAAAAAGAAGATGCATTTAAAAACACTGATTGCAAAAGTATCAAGAGGGTGTCTACAGTGGCTGTAATAAAGTATGTGAAAAAGGCAAGAGAGAAGGACGTATAAAATTAATTTTGTAGTTTTGTCAATGGAACTAATTGGGGAAATTAAATGAGAAAATATTAATCAGAAAATTAATTAATCTGAAAACAAAGGAAAAAAATTGAATACTTACATCCACTGAAAATGTCACTTATTGTATTTCATCTCCTGTTTTGGGGGAAGGAGTATCCAATGAGGAGTCTAGGAAACAAAGGTTGGTAAGCACTAGTCATAGAGGTAATGTAGTGGCATGATTTTTGTAGCTTAAAATGCATCTCAGAAATGAATAATGACTGAGATGTATAATAAAGAGTAAAGAGAAGCTGAGAATGTCCATCGGAGGTGCATAATTTCCCTGGCATTGCCCCAGCCTAAGAGCTGTATCAAAACTAGTAATGCTCTTTATGTGTACACACAGTGTACATTTGTGCTGAAAACCTGTTTATCACACTGTGCAGAAATGCATTAAATGTGCAAAGCTTTGTGACCTCTGTCAGATTTTCCTGATACCTTGTATTTCATGAAAGAAAAACTGCTACGAGTATACATTATATCTCTGAACAAAATCGATTCTGCTAACTGCAGGTAAAGGACAGTCAGTACCACAGAACACTTATAAGCTGTTTTAGCTTCAGCTGAATCTTAAAAATAGTCAGTTCTATGTTTTCCATAGCTGAATCATTTCTTTTAAATGGTTTCCTGTTTTTCTTTAAAGTGAAATGAAGCAAAAGAAACAAAAAGGCTGAAAAACGAGCTGAAGCAGTGAAGCAGCACAGCTTTCACAAATGGCTCCTCACTATTCTTACATTTATTACAACAGTACAGTTGTGCATAATGTTTCCTCAAACCAGTACTTGGAAAACGTGGAGCTTAGCTCAGTTTCCAAAACTGACCAACTTCAGTGACCTTGTGGCTGATGAGGTCTGTGCCCTTTGTCAGGACATTGGTAAACAGGAACTGGGTGACATCTCCTTTCTTGTGTTTACATGTATAATTCATGTAGAATCTTGTGTAATGAGCAAATGACACCAACTGGCATATCTGTCAGTGTCTCTGAAGAGAAACTGCTGTCATCCTGCAGTGAAACAGGTTCCTTGCCCTACAACAGAAACAGCTTGTAGTTTCAGCAATTGAGTTCTTCTAGACATGCCAAGCTGGTGTAATCCAGGTTATCTGGAGTGCTGCGCTGAACTGCTTTTTTAAGTTTAAAACAAATAAAGTTAAGGTGTTTCATAATCTGAAATGCAAATATTATTCAAAATTATTAAAATTAATTTTTTTAAATAAGGTTATATTTATATATCCTTGGTAGTAGGCTTTGGTATGGATTATTCTGCTAATCTCTCATATTTTATACTATGTCAGAAATGTTTTAGGACTGACAATGCTGTGATGGGCATGCAAAAGACAGTTGGTTATACCCAAACTGTTACCTCTGTAAACCATAGCATCTGATTTAAACAAGAAGAGAAATCCACAGTCATAATGCTGCAAAACCAGACAAGCACATGATTAGAAAGTGACGTTATTTTAATGGCTTGTCCCAAATGTCATCTGTTGTTGTGCCTCTGAATATAAAGAGTCTGTGGCACAAAGCAAAACTTTCCTTCTTTTGTCTCTTTTATCTTCCCTGTTTTGAAGCCACGTTTTATCATTTGTTTCTGTAGATGGCTTGTCCTTACTTTTGTCCTGTATGTAGCAATTATTTTTTTCCTGTGGAAAGTAATCTGTTTACAAGTGAAATAGAAGTGTGCCACATTTAAAAATGTTATGCTCTTCTAGTTTTGTCAAGCATAACAAGGTTATCAAGAACTGTAGGCAGTGCATGTCTTTCACACTGATTGCTGTAGTTGATCCTACTTCTTTAGCAGTGGACTGTAGATATGCTGCATTCCTCTTTTTGGAAAAATAATGTAAATATCACTTTATGTTTGCCTATTTTCTTTAATTTTTGAGCAAAACATAATTGTCTAATGAAAACCATCCAATAAGTAGTTAAAGAAAAAATGCTTTAGAATATTTCAGAGTCATTCACTTCTTTATTTTTTTTCGGAACCTGTATCTATAGGTATCTATATCTTCTCTTTAGCATGAGAGGAGTGGCTGGGTTTATTTGCTTGTAAATCTATCTGTCCCTTTGGAAAAACAAGATAAAGGAAAAATATAAAATGTCACATTCTACTGTGGCATTTGGGGGGTGGATACCTTGCTGGCATTTGGAACTTTCTTTATTGCAGTAACCCCACTACCAAAACCTACAAAATAGTTGTAATTCCTCATAGGGTAAATTCTTTAATTGTTCTTTAACAGGGGGGAAAAAGGTAAATATCAGCATCTGCCATTTTAATTAAAATTGGTGAGGAGTTAAGAAAGTTTTTGCTTTGACTTCTAGTCTTCAAAGCACTCAAGATACAAAGGCGTATTGATCCATATAGCAAACAAATTCCNGATCCATATAGCAAACAAATTCCCAGCCTCTGATTTCTTTACAGTTGGCCCTTCAAAACTGAGGATGCAAAATTTTGTCTGTTTCTGAAGATCTTACCCTGGTCACTGAGCTGTCAATTGAGGTGTTTCAGTGCAGCATCTTAACCCTGATGAAACTGTTGAGTCTGAGTATTGAATTTGATCTATAGGAGATATTTTTATCTCTTCTGTTTAATAATTTTGGGCCAATTTATTGAGAGTAGGACTGACAAACTTCTAAAAAGTAATTACTCACGTACTGCACAGAGCAGTAAATAAAAAAAAATACGCTTCGATTTCTGGGAGACAGTTGCTTATTAATTCTCAGTCAGGGAATACTTCATAAGCTTTGGGGAATCTGCAGTAAAAAACACACAGTGGTAGGAAAGAATCTGGAGTATTTTCAGATTTTAATGAAGTAAAGGAATTGTTGATTAACTCTTTACAGTTCTGACATTCTCCACTCTTTGCAGTTTTGATCTAACATAGTATTCCAATTGCTAAAAAAGAAATATTAGCCAATTATAAAGGTATTAGTAATATTATCAATAATGTTCTTTGCCAGTTGATTTAGTTTGAACATGCTAGTGTTTTGTTCCGTTGCAATAAGCACATTTTTGTTCACTTCTAATTTTGGCTGTGTGTATTGATTAAGTAGTGTAACCGCAGAATAACTAATGTATGTTCTGGGCTTATGAATACTGCAAATATGCAAATAACTTGTAATGAACTGAAGTGCTCGTTTCTGTTCTCATATAGCTATAAATTCCCCCTATTACAGAGTTCTTTCCTAACCCATTCCTGCTAAACAAGAGTTGTTGAATCATCTTTTAGCATTATTTCAGCAGACTTGCTTCAGTCATGCAAATAAAATTCTGAAGAATAACTCTGCCAGTGAATTTGTCTGTCACTGTAGCATTTTATAATGGCCAAAAAAAAAGGTTGTTACCCAAAATGGACAGACAAGTGAGATTCAGTGAATGTTATCTGACCATTTGCAGTTTGACTTCTTAAAAAAACCCTCAAAAATGTCAGTGCCTCATGTCTTGAGATGCATAATAAAATTCATCAGGTAACCAGTTTGTTTCCTTGCTTCCAAAACTCTTCTACTGAGCTGCAGATTGGCAGAGCCTGATCAGTAAAGCAGAGAGCAATTTTGCCTTTTGGAAATGCTTCGTAATATCCCAGTTCTGTTCTTGATGTGCCTTTGTTTTCCTTACTGATTTTCTTTTTCTGCATTCATGCCTCCAGTTTTAGTTCCCATTACCTTATTTTGCCAGAACCAGTTCTCACTAGTAAAAATGCAAACCACTGACAACTTTGTCTCTTTGCCAGACGCTCCAGACAGTTTATTTTTTTTTCCAAAAATTTTTACTCAGCAGCATTATTTATACACTTAAAAATTTTCACTGTGGCCTAGCAACTTGCTGATGTGCTTTCACTGAGCTCTGTGTTCTGCTCTGATGGTGAACTTCGCCAGTGCTTTCTGATTTGATAGCAACCAGAGTTGCCACTGAGGGAAGCAGCACATTTGTTCAGGTGATCGTGCCATTGTCACGGGAGCTCCTGGGCGCGGTGGTGGAGGGGCTGTGATTCTCCCCGGGTGCCACCTGTTGTATTTCACTGCACTACCTGCACATTTACCTCAGGGTAGCTAAAGTGACTTCTCTGTGGTTTCCCAAACATGACTTATCAGTAACCTGAGCAGTGGTGTCTGAATCTCCAGCCAGCCATGCTGCAGTTGTGCTTCTCGGGGATATCTAGACAGCTCTGTCACTCCTTGGTGTCAGCTTCCTCAAAGTCACAGAGAGCCCATGGTGTCAGCATTGGGTGCTTTTGGTGGATACATAGCGGGGCTTGGCATCGTGGCTTTTTTAGTTCAAGTTTGCTCAGAGAATCTCTCTGTGTGAGCTAAAAGTAAATGTGTCATTCATTTATACCTCTGCCAAAAGGGAAGTTAATGAGAGCTTGTGTTTTATGCGGCCGAATGAACTTGGGCACTGGAAACCACTGGGGTTTTCTTCCCTCTCTTGTTTTCCTCTTAATTCTACTTTGCCTACAGCTATTTTGTTTCAAGCTATTAGAGATGTCTACTTCAAGGCAAACTGGGCTGTTACATATTCAGTAGTGTTCAAAGCAGTCTAAGGTACGGTATAAAGAGATGAGTAACATTGTCAAGGAACAAAAGTCAGCAGCGGTGGCCTCTTAGGAAACTCTGAAGTTTGGAGACAAGGTGTCTGCACTGACATGTGGAATTTGTGAAATTGGAAATGGGCCTCTGGTAAACCAGTCACTCAAATGATCATGCTGTAAAATGTTTATAATCTTTGAAGCAAATTACTTTAGGACTACTTTATTGCTGGTTTTGTAAGTATTGTGATAGCAGTTATCAGTTACAGCACTGAAAGCGTCATGGCTCTCTAACTGGAAGCAGAGCTGGCTTTTAGATTATTCAAATGCCATCAGTTATTGCCTTGATACATTCATGGCAAGAGAAGGGCAAAAAGAAAGGAAAAGATAACCTGTTTCTAATTTGATTATTTCAGGTATTAATGTGTTACTTTTTATTCCAGTCATGGTGAGTATCCTTGTATCAAATGGTGAAAGTGTCAGACCAGGTGGAGCAGAAATTATGACAGAGGGAAACTGATTTCTCCAGTTGCCTTGAAATGGCAGCTGGTGGAATGACAGGCTTTGAAACGAGGGGAATAGCTATAGTGCCTGACTTGAATTGGTCTAAACAAGGCATTGAACAGAATTCTCTGGGGTACAAGCTGATAATTTGAAAATTTCTTGATGCAGTTTTGCTTAATCTCCTGCAGTTGGAATTAGTCAGTATTAACTGTGCATGGACATGTTCTGTCTTTGAGGTGAATAATTTTTGTGATCTTCCAGCTCCCTTTACATTCAAAACATTTATTTCACAGAGTTCAGAAATAATTTGTATCAGCATTGGTTCATTTTGCTATTTTCCTTGAGGTTGTCGTCTAAACAGCACAGTTCAGGGATCACAGTGATGCTAAAACTCAACTTTGAATGTCACTAGTTTCTGATTGTATTTTCAGGTTCATCCTTTTTTATATAAAAGAGATAAATAGACTAAAAGATACCAAGTTTTTGAAACACATTTCCTCTGAAAACTAAAGATGAAAACTTCAGAACTATGTCCTAGTTAAGCTGACAAGTCTTAGCATGCATATGTATCTTTGGGGAACTGTACAGGCCTCCATTAAATTCTGCTCAATGTGTGTTTTTGAAGATGTCAGCCTTATTTATGCACACTTTGCATAACGACTAACTTGGAAACTGAACTCTGTTCTTTGTTTACCTTTGATTTCAGAGTATCAATAGTATACCCTGTCCTGTGACTGCAGTCAGAACTTTACCCACCTTAGAAGTTAAACAAGCAGAAAGGCCTTCAAGCAGAAGCAGAGATCCTCCTAGGGATGAAGAGAAGGAGAAGAAGAGGAAAAAACACAAAAAAAGATCTCGGTCAAGATCTCGATCACCATTCAAGTATCATTCATCATCTAAGTCCAGATCTAGATCACATTCAAAAGCAAAGCACTCACTTCCCACTGCCTATAGAACTGTGAGGCATTCAAGGTGGGTTTGGAAGCCAAACATATTTTTTTTGTTCAAACATATTGTTTGTGTTCTTTATGTTTGGCTATATATCTCTCTAAAACTTTTGGCTATCAATTACCTAACAATCTTTTTGGCTATATATCTCTTCAAAGAAATGTTATCTTTGCACTTCTTCCATTGCATAAGCATTGGTACAGTCACCTTGAAGACAAAAATAAATATCATCAAATGTGGCAGGGTTTTGAAAATGTTTTTAATGAAATAATGAATCATTAATTTCTAATTACATAATGCAAAACTTGTACAGTAAATGCTTTTGCACTCTGGTCTGTAAAATACCTGGTGATAATATGTAGGGATGTGATGATAGCACAAAGAAAACTTGGCTAATAAGTCTGTGGCTGTTGCTGAAGCAAAATAACTAGACAATATTTAGATAGGAAATGGAGAACTTGATAGTTGAACATCAGAGTTCAGAAGGAAACAGAGTCGTTGGGTGGCATGTGAAGAAATATGATGGATGAATTGCAGGAGAGTTATGACAGGAATTCAAGAAGGGTGAGAACAGAGTTAAGAGAAACCACTGAAGAATGTAACCCAGTGCAATCAACTCTGTGTTTAATCATTAATGAGATTAAATACACTGTATTAATTATCCAGCTACAATATAAGATTATATGTCTTATGCTACTTTGATACTGTGAATTGCATCTAAGATACTTGGGTCTAGGCACCTGTAAAGTTTGCTGTCTGTAAAATTTGTCATTTCTGAATGCCCTGCCACAGAGTAGTTACTGTGGTCAGTAGGAAGGGCTTATTCCTGAGGTTGCATTCTCTGGATGGGCTCCAGAACAGTGTGTAAGTAACTTGTAGCTCAAGCAAATTGTGCCTATAAATACTGCCACAGCTGTATTTGTATGTTTGTGGTGCATGTGAAATCATGCACTGCCTTCCCTTTGTGGCCATGCCTATGGCACACACTTCTTCCTCAGTAACAGCTTCCAGCCCCTAATTGCAGTGCACCAAAATTCTCATATTTTCCTTGTGCATTTCTTGTATGTTTAACTACACTAACAGGTGTGTTAACACATTTATACTAGATTTTGGTGTTTAAGTACAATACTTTGCAGATATCTCTGCTATTCAGAGATGCCAGAAATTAAATGAGCATAACTTGGTCTGAAACAATCAGTTTGTCATGCTTCATATTTGCCCTCCTTTGACAGTAAATTGTCATGAAACTCTATGTTATAAAGCACATTCCAAAGCACTGTGTGCCATTCCTTTTCTGTGCTTACCAGCATTTAAAGGGAATGATGCAGAATGAACCTTTGCTTGTTTAAGAAGTGTCTTCTCAGAGTTAAGGGTGTCTTGAAGAAAAGCTACTCAGGTGAATCACTCAACATTTCACTACCTTGAACCAGCCATGTCACTTCATCCAAGCTATGCTGCATGTATTTAGGTGCCATTTTACTGATACATGATAAAACCAAGGAGAAACATCAGAGCAATGCTGCAAACAATTGAAGCATCTTCTGTAGTACCATGAAAAGGACAAAGAATTATCTGAGAAGACTCTTACCAATACTTGGGGGTGCTGCTCAAAGGGTAAAGATAATCCTGCATGTTTCATGGGCTTGCATTGGGCAGGAACAAGATTAATGAGAACTTGCAAGTTCAATTTCCTGTATACTGAGATGTGTCTTCAGGGAGATCAGTTATCTGGTCCTTTATAGAGGCTTGAATACTGCACCAACAGATCTGCATTTGGTTCTGGTGATGTAAAACATCAGTCTGCTGAGGTCTACCATGTACAAGGTAGATTGTCTCATTGTGTTTTGGTGGGGATTTTGGTAGCCATAGTTCAGCTGGTGAAAAAATTACACAAAAATCACCTAGAATAGTTAATCTACAGGAGCTAATCTGTATGTGCTGCCTTAATTGTGTCTCCAGGCACAAGTCAAATGACAGGCACATAAAAGCATGAAAATCATGAATCAGCACAAGACTTGATGAAATCTGATTAGATATTTCCTTGATGAGCTGTCAAATTCTAAAACCTCAGAAGTCAAATAAGCTTGATGCTGGCTAGCTGAATTTTAAAATTATGCAGGAAAACTGCACCAGATTTTGCACTGAAAACCTTTTGCTCATTTTAACTTGCCACAGGTTAGAACTGAAGAGAGCTTGTACAAGGAATGGTGATGGTTGGAGGGTGCTATACTGAAGGTGTTTGCTATGATTTAACATACTCACTGTTTCCAAAATTAAAACTTTTGCTTCTGAAACAGAAAATGTGTAGAGTGATCAAGAGCAGGATAACCCAGTCAGATACTGATGTATTTTGATTATGAAATGTTTAGGCAAAAATAATGCCTGTCTTGATAATTGCCAAAAAAGACAAGTGTTGTTGTCTGCCTAGAAGATGAGTGGTTTTTTTCTTTTTTTTTTGTTTGTTCCTATTTTTAGTGTTGTTTCAGATAAAATTATTTCAATGCACTGTGTTGCTTGTCCAAAGCTTGGAACATTTTACATCTCTTTGCTCTTCACTTTCCCCTAGAACAGCATTCTTCAGCTTCACCTAGAACATTGTTTTTTCTTAGCTTCCCAGAACATTGAGTATTACAGCTTCCAGCTGGATGAATAGTTATGTAAAGAGTCATACCCTCCTGGGATAAAGTGTGAACTGTTTGTAGATATTCATGTGTTCATCTTGTATTAAGTGGATGGCACTTAGAGAGAGTTGTTATTGTGTGGACATTGATGCTGAATTATTTTGGAACAGCCCTATTTTGAGTATCTGTGCTCTGTTTGAATGTCTCAGTCTAATACTGTCTTGTTGCCTTATTTTAGTCTGTTCAAATTTTATATTCTAATCGACAAATTTCAGTATGAAGTGATTACTGATGCTTTCTTTTATTTCAAGAATGGACTGAAAATAGCTGGAATTTACCCTTTCTGTAGTAATTAATGCTCCAATTCCTGTTAATTTAATCAAATAATTTAGAATAACAAGAGACACTTCTTAATAAACAAGCTTTCATAACTTAGAGGGGAGCTTATTTGGTTTGTAGTATGTGCACAGTGAAAAGAAGTATTTTGAGTATAAAGTTATTCAAACTATTATATTTAATTTGACTGTGACAGCCAAAAGACAGTTATGCTTATTTTGTAATTTTTCATTAGACTGTATTGCGTTCAAATGGTAATTAATTGTAATCTCTAAATTGTAATAATGACCACTCAGCACATGCCCTGTATTTAGGGCAAAGTCTTAAAGCATTAGATTTTTCTGAGGTTTCCATATAGAAACCAGCTGAGCTTCTCTGTAAAACCACTTTGAGTAATTACTCTTTAATGGTAGAAGTTATTTCAAAAAACAAGATTAAAAATCACTTTTATCATATAACGCTCTGACAAGGCAATGGGGAATGAGATGTGGGAAGTGAATATAAATATAGCCATTTTCAGTAACTTTCTTTGTTCTCTATTCAAGTGATGTTCAGGATACTTTGCAAGCTCTTCCTTTTTGGTTTGTCATCTTAATTCTTTTTTTCCAAAATGCATATTGTTCTTGCAAATCCTGAAGATGGACTTTGTCGTGTACTTCTCTGTATAGCATTTGATATTACTTATCATTTATTTTTGCATTGTTAGAGGTTTAGAGGCTCTGCTGCATTTAACAATAGTCTTTGGTGGTAAGATACAATTTTTGTACTGTTGTGTTTTTTACATTTTCTAATGCATCTTCAGCAGTATTAAAGTTGAGAAATTCTGTTCCAACAACATGAGGTTGATTCAAACACGTTTTGTATATTCATTTTTCTGTGTAATGCAGCCAAACTTATTTTACAGAAACAAGTTTAAAAAATTGTAGCTACCCAAAGAACCCAGATATATTGCATTAATTGTGGCATGTGGTGTGCTAACAGCAGTTCTCTGTATAAATGGATGTTATTTTCTGGAACAAAATGAGTCCCATAAAGCTCCTGGTGTCATACAATTTCAATTCTAGACCAACATGACCGATTAAACAAAAGTCATGCAAACAGTAAACTGTGTCCTAAAGTTGTGCAAGGTATGGCAGCACAGACCTGTTATCCCACAGAGATAAAAAGTCACTACAAATAAGTACTTGATACCAAGTGTGGGGCACATTTTTTAATCTGTCTTGGAAAACAAGCAGCCTTTGGTACCTTTTAGTCATCTGAAATGAATGCTGAATCAATGTCTCTATTTTTAATGGACTTCACAGCCCCATTAGAGAGTTTCGTATGAGCTGTACGTGGCAGTGGTGCAGAGTGTCTGTCCCTGGGTGGGCAGTGGCTGCTCAGCTGAGCTTCCACAGCTGGCTGGCACTAAGAGTAAATAACAGTGATGTTCATCTCTATTCTACCAGTAGATCTCTGTAGTTTATGATCTAAGCTGTGTTGGTATGTGAGAGCGTGGCTTGTGTGTGTGAGAAGAGTGGGAGGGCAGCAGAGGCACTTGTTGTGAACTGGATGATTTAGTGATTTGGTTGGGTGAAATTTGGATATTCATTTTGAACTAGAGATGGAAAGTCTATAGATAGATAATGAAAATTTATCCAGTTAATTAATTACAAGCAGTAATTAGTAGTGGTATACTTTATTAACAGATTACTTTGCAATAAGTTTGGATGGAGTACACCTGTGTGTGTTTGTGTGAGACTTTTTGCCTCAGTATTAGGAATATAAAAGGCTTGGAACTAGCAGTTCTTTGCTAAAAAAGACTGGTTGGTTGTTCTTTTTACTCTCCCAAAGAGATTTTCTTATTACTGAGGCAGTGTCTATTGATATAGCTTTAACTCCAATTTTGTAATGAGACATGACAAGTTTTATAACCCTTTGAACTTTTAGGACCTTTTTAAGCATAAGTGATATTGTTGCCTTTAAAGGAATAGCGTTCTTCTGGAATTACAGTCTAATGAAAGTAATAATTGATACTTTGCAGTAAAACTGTTAAGCTATTTTTAATTGTTTGAAGCTAATGACCAAAGTTCTTAACTTTTGGTGATTGGAAGGATGTTATTGAACCACAAACATCAGTTCATAAAAATAAAGCTAATGCCTTTTTCTTTCTGATTGTTTGGAGTTCTTTTAGGCCAGTCCATCCATATAGGGAAGTTTCACTAAGGTTCAGCTTTTGGTTAAGGGACTGAACCTTTTTAGGATTCTATTTAATACCAAAACTAGAACATTTTATTCTGAATGTGAAGTGTGTGCCTCCGTATCACAGACTCACAGCATCCACAGGGACACTGAGCATGGAGCCGAGTCTGAGCAGCTCACCAGTGGCAGCAGCAACAGAGCGGAAAAATTATCAGGCAACTTGGACAATGAAAAGATTTGACTGCTGGAGCTCTTTAGAGGGAATTACTGGTAAAATGTCAAGGTGTCTGACTGACCTCAAGTTTTACAATCTGTTGTTTTTTTCCTTTTTTAATCCTTCTGAATGGCCTGATAAAATTTAGATTTTGAGGTGTCAAAGCAGTTAATTTGCAACAGTTACCTGCCATTGTAATTACCTTTTTTCCTTTTCAGTTGATCTCTTCTTACTGGTGTAAGAGAAATGGCTCAGGAGTGTATGTGTGTATATGTAATATATATGTGGTGTGAGTCTGCAGATCAAGGTTTCACAAATGGCTTGTCTTTTAGTCACTGCAGATTAGCTTTTTTCAAGAATATGAATTTTTTATATACATACCTATAGTAAATAAATATGAAAGGCTTTAAAATAAATAAGCGAGTAGAAGTAAAATTATTAGAACAGTATAGTGAGAACAAACCTAACTGTTGCTGTCAGGAATTTTGGGTGGATTTGAGGTTAGCTTTTTCCTTTGTTTTTTCCAAACTGAGTCCCTCAATTATTCCCTTCTTCATCTTTCCCCTTCTTCTCAGTCTCTCTGGACTTTTCTCATTTTTTTTCTTGAGAAATACTCAGGTTTTACTTGCATAATCCAAATAACCTTGAAAAAGTTAAGCTCTTAAGTCAATCTCTGATCTTAACTGGGAATGCTTTCTTCCCTCTTGATCTCTCTCTCACTTTTCTAGAATAAGTATTTGGAGTCAAAGTGCTAGTGCCAAACAACACTGATCATGGGTTGTTAGTCAGTCACTTGCACAGGTGAAAATATTGACTGTGCTAGGATTATTCTGCAGCACCAGGGACATTTCCTGGACTTGTCAGTGTCAGATGTGCACTGCAAACCAAAGCATGTCTTTATCTCTGTGAGGCAGCAGTTCTAAAAACATACCACTAATTTCAGAAAACAAGGTCAGTCCCAGGCTTTGAGACAAATTGGATTTCTTCTTACCAATGTTAGTAAACTATGTTGCCACAAAAGGCAGCTGGACTAAAGGAAAACTTTTCTATCAACTGATACAGAAGCTGTCATTAGCAGACAGTACCAAAAATAAATTCCTTTTCTTTTTCAATGCCTTGTTGGAAGTGAAAAGCAGTGGATAACTTCATCTGAAAATGTCTTGGATGGGCAAGAAATTTTTATGCAGCTGACAAGTCTTGGAGACTAAATACTAAATATACTAAATATAAAATAGGCATTTGAAAGGTGTTACATTTGCATTTCGTGACAGCACAATTCCACTGAAATAAAAAGTAATGAAATAAGTAACAAAAAGCAAACTTCTGAATGTTTCTTCTCTGCTTAGGTCACGATCCAGGTCACCCAGGAGAAGGGCCCACAGCCCAGAGAGGCGGCGGGATGAGAGGAGCGTTCCCACGGCGTATCGGATCAGCAACAGTCCCGGGAACAGCAGGAAACGGCCCCGCTCCAAGTGAGTGTGCCCGGGCCCAGAGAAGGCTGTGGCCTGGCAGCATAACAGACCTAAGCATTGCCTGATGTGCTGTAGATTCCTCAGATAGAACGTACCTTTCTATTTTCTGGGGCTTTAGTTTGATTGAAAAATACTTCTGTGGAGAAAAAAATAGTAATAGAAGCATGTGTTCTTCCTCCTCCTTCTTGCATATGTTTGAGCACCACATGTCCAGTCATAGCGGTGAACATTAGTACACTGCTGCCTCCTGACCATGAGAGTTCAGATTTTACTTGGAATTTCAATATTTCCCTCCTGTTGGGCCATTTTCTCATGCTGTGCTTGTGCAAACTGTGTGACCTGCACATGTCATAGTGCAACTGTGATGTCAGCTTTCTTGACATCACATCATATCTGCACAAATAAGGGCAACTCCAGTTTAGCAAAGAGTTTGATTCACATTTGATAGTTATTTTACAGACAGAGTGGAATGTGAAGTATGAATCAAGGTGTCCTTTTTGAGAGGTCCTTACATACAGTCTCTATTAACCTGTTATTACCAGAATGGCATTTAGTCTTTAACTTGTTTCTGCATATGTCATGTGGAATAAGAAGCAAAGAGATCACTTTCAGCTTTATTAAAAAATTCCTATTGTTTTTTGAGATAACTTTCCATCTCTTGACACCCTCTAATTAATTGATAGGTGGTAGGTATAATTGAGAACTTCCTAAGTATACTTCAATGATTCAGTTTTTAACATTCATCAATAGAGGCTCCAGTGGAATTCAGCATGCAAATTTGGTTAAGCAAAAAAGATGTGGAAGCTTAAAATGTTTCTCTTCCTGTAAACACACACAAGAATTATTTTCACAGCCCTGTGCTATTTTTAATGCAGTGTTGGTGTGTCTCCTGCTTGACCATTCAGCATTTTAAACCATAAATTATTTTTAGAATTGTACCTCTTCAAGTTATACGTGACACATAAAATATGGCAGTAAGTGCAGAAAATGCAGACTGAAGAAAGAGTATTGTAGTTAAAAGAAAATAAGGAGATTTTGCGGCGCTGATTCCAGAAAGCAAATCTAAAACTGTCTCAGCCCCCTTAGGACTGACATGTTACATTTTCAAGTAAAGATGTAGATGTTGTGGTGGATCAGTTTCCATGTTAATTTATGGAGTAAATTCTTTGTCATTGTTAAGGTTTGTTCATCGCAAGCTGAGATGAAAACCATTGAAAAAACTTAACTGTGAAATATTGTTCTTGCATTACAAATGTTTGCTGAGATTTTCAAGAGTTAATTATGAAATCTATATGAAAACTTGGTTACACAATGATATTTTAAGAAACCAGGCAATGAAAGTACAAAATTAGCTAGTCAAGGAATAATTGTCTTTGTAGCTGGTTTTTGTATGGTCATGAAAATGTTAGAGGCTGTGGGGTTTTCATCTGCTATTTAATCACTATTTGGTGCAAGAAAAGTGTAAGGAAGATTTACACTTTTAAGTCTGGCATGTTAAATTCTGTATAAAAATATGTATAGTAAGTCCTAAGCATCAGAACGGGAATTTAATATGTTATAGCATAGCCCCTTTTAAAGGAGAAAATTCCTAAGAAGAATCAAAACAAAGGAACAAATAATGTGATACTTAAAAGATGGCTTGAAGTTTTACAGTGCTTTAAGATGTTCTGGAAGCTTCAATACCATTCTTCTGAATAGACTTCTAACACTACATACTAAAGAGATGCTTACAATGAGTTATTGCCTAAGTCTAATTAAGGCATTATTCTAGTTATTCTAATTATAGTAATATCAATACTGATATGTAAACCATATGGACTTAAGTTCATAACCACATAAAAAATTGTGGTATTTCTATATTTGTTACATTGCTAATTAAATTCTCTTTGAGCTTAATACTGCCTGGGAGGTGACCACCTCTGTTCCCCTTTTGTCGATAATGAACACATCAGGTGCCCATAAGTCCTTTGTTTCAGCTCTTGTAGTGACAAACATTTGTGTATCTAATTTCCAAGCTGCAAACCTTTTGCACTTAAGGCATGTTGCCAGGTCCAGGTTGGTTTGAGTGCAATGCAGCAGCTTGTGTATAATTTTGAGCCTGTGGTTTGTTACATTGCAGACTGAATCACAAAGAAAGGAGTAATTTCTTTTAAAATCCAAACAAAACCATGGATTTGCCTTGTAGATGTTCTGTATAGCTATGATTCTATGTTTTGTTTATTTATGAGCTAGGAAAATTCTAAGGGATATAAACTCTGACATTTTCATTACGTTCTAAGTGTCTGATGTTGTTTTGGAAAGAACTTCTCTCTAGCAAAGTTACTCTGCAAATCTCCAATGAAAGGCTTTTTCTTGTCATCCTCCAAACTGTGTAATACTGGCCAGTAATTCCTGTGTCCCCATAAAGCAGCATTCCAAGTGAGAACCTCAGGAGCTAGCAGTTGCCTAATGTAATATGTTAAAAAGAGCTTCTGAGAAAGTATTTTGCTCAACCACAGAAGTGCAGCATTGGGATAAGAGTAATACTTGCTGAATGCATGAGAAATATCCTGTGGGAGAGGGCTATGTAAGCTTTCAGAACTGTGAAAATATCTTCAGCTGAGTTAGTGTAATATTGCTTTAAATATCCTTCAATAATATGTTTTCTTCTCACAGAAGTCCCCATGAAAAGAAGAAGAAGAGGCGGTCTAGATCACGTACCAAATCCAGAGCTAGGTCTCCCTCCCCATCCATGTCACCCGGCAAACCATCCACACACAAAAATTCTGTACATTCAACTAGTGTCTCTCCTGTGGAGAGTAGGGAATCCAGCCAGGAACGCTCCAGGTACGGTGCTCTGTTACTGTAACACTGCAGTGCTGCTGTCTCTTGGCTGGGAGTGTGTCCTTTGACCAAACTCCTGTGATGAGAAGCTCTCTGTGTGTGCAAAGTGGAAGCCACTGGGAGCACAGCACTGTGTGCATCAGCCTGGTGAAGATCCTGGATCTTTGTTGCCCAGTCATCTCAGCATACTCTTACAATAAAACTGGTGCAGAAAATTCTGCAACCTACTTCTGAGTTTGAAATTGGAAACTTTCACTAAATGGGATAACTCTTTGAAGTAGAACTTTAATAGAATGGTTTGAATTGTAATGCGTGCACAAGATTCATAATTAAATTATTTCTCCAGAATATAGAACAGTCCTATAAAAAATTCCCAGGCTGCTCTTCAGATGTGTCTCATCAGTTGTAGGAGTGAGTCTTTTAACTCTCTTATGGCTTCTAATTGAATGAGAGAACTGTTGTCCTAACATGTGAGAGACATGTACAATAGAACCCAAAATCGTGATGGTGAGTGAAATGTGTTTTTAAAACATTTACTATAAATTTCTCATTCTATTTTTATTTTTTTAGGGGAGTTTCTCAGGAAAAAGATGGCCAAATCTCTTCAGCAATTGTATCTTCTGTGCAGAGTAAAATCACTCAGGTACAAATAGACAAATTCAGAGTATGTTGCCTAATTAAATATATCCAGCCTATTACTTTAGTCTCTTAATACCTTGTGTTATTCTGAGCTTTGCCTATGATTTAGAAGCATATTCATTGTCATTCTTAATCTGTTTGCTTATGAGAACAACAGTTTTGTTGTTCTTAATGGCTGCTGTCCTTTCAGGTTTAATCAAGCCTCTAAAGACCAAGCTAAATTCATTTTGCTGCAGTGTGTTCACTGCTAAAGTGTGAAAGTCCACATTATGCTGCAAAACCCCCTTACCAGTTGCCCACCCTCCCATGTAGAGCTTTTAAGAAGTTTCATGGAAGAAAGAAATATTTCACATTTTTTTAAATTGAATATGCCAACTTTAAAGGAAGAGTGCTCATAATTATACTTTGGAAAATTTACAGTATCAAATCAGTTGCTTCTTATATTCTGATGGTTTTTCAATGGATAGGTTATTCTTTCAGGAAATAAATATTGTTTAAAGGTTTAATTCTGCTAGGGAAATAGTGGTAGTTGAAAATTAATACTAGTGGTCCAGTACCTTACATACAATATTTGATCCAGTTTTCATGAGGAACCCTAAACAAGGATATTCAGGAAAAATGGCAAGAATAGGCACCAGAATAAAAATGGTATGAGAAATGTGTTATGAACTACACCATGGTCTTCAAAGGAGAGTAAACATCCCACACTTCAAAAACATACACCCTTCAGAGAGAGGTGATTGGTTTATGCATTTCTTGGGTTAAATGTCAATTACGGCATAGCATTTGCTAGTTTAATCTTAATTTGCTTGCTTGAAGTGCAGCTGTAAGAGAAGGAACGTTTGCTACATCAAAATACAGTTCTTGGTTACTATTTGCAAAAGGTAAAAAGAGAAATGAAACTTTTGTAAATCTGCAAGATATTTCCCAGCATAGATTAGTCTAGCATTCTTTTATCATTAATGGACCTAAGAAGTAGAATTTGCCTAACCATAAGATTATCGTGCTGCCAATATGCTGGCTGATTTTAACCAAGTCAGTGTCTTTTCCTATTCAGATCCTTCCATCTGTAAAGCAGAGTAATGATGCTGAATGCCCCTGAGGTGTTTTGAGAACTTCAGATGCAAAATGCTTTAAAGGAACTAAGGAATTTATTTATATTGCATTTGTGAATAAATGCTTTAAGTAACTCTTGTTTCATTACTGATACGTAGTTTTTATTTTGTGATCATTTTAGCAAGCCAATTATTCAGTGCTGTTTACGTGAAGCTTCATTTCCTTCTGTAATGCTGTTCCCTTTGGATACTCAAACAAGACTGGGTTGCTGTTTGGTTTCACAGTCACTGTCATATGTGAAAATGCCTCTGCTGTGTAAATTTTTGGTTCAGATTTACAAAGCAAGCCAAAAAAGCCTTCTGTTACAAAGCAATTGTTACATTCATCTCTTACCATCTTTCTTTTTTGCTTATTCTTTTTTTCCCTTTCTCTTTTTTTCCTTTTTTAAACCTTCAGTGGTTAGTTGTGTGTTGATTCCAGTTTTTTGAAGATAGGGCCATAGTTTCTATCTTTGTCAGTTGATGTGATTTCTGTGTTTTCTTGTATAGAAACTGCTCTAAATATTTATGCAGAGCGCTTTGTAGCATTGTGGTAAAACCAGAGATTAGTTGCTGTCACAGGACCTTTCTCCAAATTATTTCACTCATTTAGCCTGTTAACATTTGCTGATCATGAATCCAGGTGTTCAGTAAGTGGAACATAAGCTAACCCTTTCATGCAGGTTTTTGCAATCACACGTTTTAGCTCTTCAAAGCTCAGACATGTCTGATCACTTCCCTTCTATTTTCTACAGGATCTTATGGCCAAAGTGAGAGCAATGCTTGCAGCTTCCAAAAACATCCAAACTAGTGCCTCCTGAGACCTGTTGAACTGACCGTCAAGATATTGTGGGAAAAAGAACAACTGAAAATAAACTGCCTCATCTCCAATGTACAGCTGAGCTTGGCTCACTTGGTTCACAACTCGTCTAATTTCCCAGAACTCGAGGAGCTAAAACCTGTCTTTCTGTACAGAAGCATCTCCTTGAAATTTCATTGAATTTTTTCAGGCAGAATATCTTTGGAAAGTTTTTGGTTTTTGTAAATTGATTTTTTTGACTAACTCTTCAGTAACATTTTATGATCAGCAGTCTATATGTGTATATTTGTAAATACTATGTTTCTGTGAAAAGTATTACACAATAATAAAGAAGGAAACATCTTTCATTAGCTAGAGTTTTTGTGGAGTCCTTAATTGCTTGTGGTTGGGTTTTGTTACAAATTAATTTGCTTTTTCTGTAGTAGGTTTTGCTTTCTACAGTGACAGCCCTCTAACCTGCCTGACCATCTTAAGCTGAGAAATTGTTTTTATCTTCCTTTATGCACAGGATGAACTCAGAAGAATGTTTGTTTGCTTGGATGTTCATAGTAGACAGTTTTTGAACAAAGGATGTGATTTTCTGTCCATGATTTAGAAAGATCTCTGAGCCTCCATTTAGGAGCTGACCCTTTGAAGTCAGTAACTAATGGTCAGCGATAGCCCCTTTGTCTTAATGTGCCTTGTTCTTTAGCTACAGAAATGAGGATATTTTTGGTGATTCAGCTGGCATCCTGTACAGAAATCCAGCCTTTTTCTGATTTAACACCTTTCATACAGTTAAAAAAGATATTTACTAACTTGTGTTTTACTGACACAGACCAATTAATGCTGTTCAGAAAGCCTGTGGCCTCGGGAAAATTGTGTTTATTACGCATCCTTTTTTATACACTGAGACTGTTTAATGTTTTAATTTAAATGTTCGTAAAATGAGTACAAAAAGATGTGTGGATATTTACCCAAGCCTTCTTTAACAATGAAGGGTTTTTGTAATGGTGTATTCAAAAGGTGCCCTTGTTAGCAGTTACCTGACACTATAAAGAGTGGGATCAGGACTTTTACTAAGCCTTGAAAAGGTCTGTGATCTCTAATCAGAGAGATTGTGGATTATTTAGTGACTCATGGTCCTAATTTTCTCAAATTTCATAAAGAGGAGGTGAAGGTTGGAGTCTGATGTGAAGGTCACACATACTCATAGATGAGTTGATAAGTTATCTACATTGAACACCACAGATTCATAACTCCTATGCAAAAATCATGTTCAAAGCAAGAGGAGGAGAAACTGTTGATATCATTTAAACTTTAAGTAACATGATCACTGAATGCTATTTGCTCACATGGACTGTAAGCACAGTATTTAAGTCTGGAAACACTAATTAATCAGGTTTCTTTTCAGTTTTGATCAGTTAGAATTTTCACTTGTACAAACAATTTAAAAAGCTGTGTGTGCTGCAGGGAAAGTTCATTGTGCACTGAAGTTGTGATGAAACAGAGCCATCTAAATGGTAATGCAGAATTGTGTTATCCACCATTTACCTAATTATTTCAAAGTTATTTGTGATGTTTTAACTTGGACAAAAATAACTTTCAGCCAATACCAGAGAGACATTATTTCCTCTGCACATGTTGATGAAACAATACCAGTAGAGACAGAGATAAAAAAGGACATAAAGTAAATTTTGTAGGCAGCTGTTGTAGATTGTTGTGCAGTGTTGAATTTACAGCAGCTATATTTTTCCCTCTTAAATGGAGTTAAAAGTCTCCCCATGGTTAAATAATTGGCAGCTTGGATGCCAGTTGTTTGTCAAGTAATAGGAAAAAAGCCCAGCTCTTTGATAAAATAGACTGGGCAGCTTGTTTTGCTCCTGCTTTGCAGATTTATTCTCTTTGGGAAGGTTGTTGCTTTAATGACTTCTTAAAATATTTTCTCTCTCTGTGAGCAAGTCTTCAAATCTTTTTTTTTTTCTTTTTCCTTACTCCCTTTTGTGGTACATAGTAAGATGGAGCATTTAGCTACAGGAAAGTTAAGATTAAACTGCATTTTTATACAGCCTTTATTGTTTACCAAGGTTTGTTTACATTCAGCAGTCTCTCATGGGGAGTTGTATTCTCCAGAATTTAAGAAGTAGTAGTGTTTTTATTATGTTATTTTTTCTCTTTCCAGCAAGAATGGATATTTTTACCATACTAAAGGGGCATGAACTGCTTTACCAGAAAAATTCCTTTGTGTGATTTCACATTTAAAATTTGATGCTGCTTTTTTTGGTCTCTCTTCACAGGCACTGGCTGTGTTGTAACTGCTTGTAAATACAGCACAGAGCTTGTGATCCAGTGAGGACAATGCCTGGGGCCTGGTATATCAGGAGAATGTGTCACCAGTATCAGGGAAGTGTCTTAAAAACTTCAAACTGGGAAATTTTCAAATTTCTCTTTTCTAGGTAAGGCTTTGCAGTACAACCCTTGAGGAGACATCTCTGTGGACCCAGTTATAGGAGTCTGCCAAGTGTCTGGGACCACAGGTCTGGGCTTTGCAGAGAAGGAGAATCAGTTGGCACCTCCCAGCCCACCTCCATCCATGGCAACTGTATGTACTCAGTTCCTTGCAATGGTTCCATGCACCGAGGGGCTTAAAAAGGCCCTGTATCACCTGCCTGGATTGCCAGAATCTTGTTTCTGCTGAGACGTGCACGAGGTGGGTACAACAGGGAGTTAAAAAACTGGGAGTACTTCAGCTGGAATAAAGCCACGAGGAGGGAAGGCACTGTGGCAGCTCTGTTGTCAGCAACTAGTTTTAGTTTTTCCAAATTTCTCGGTTTTGTGAAAACATTATAATGTGAGATTGCTTTGCTTTAAATTTAGTCAAATACAGCCATTCTGGCAACTCTTCAGCTGTAGTACTTTGACTTGTTTCATGTGAATGTGTGTAACAAACCAGAAGGACTTGGAATATTAATATTGCGTCTCCAAAGCACTTTGGAATAGACTTTATCCGAAATGTGCTAGCCAGTCTTTCCTCCATGTCTTGGGAGTTCCACATAATAGTTTTGAAGATGTGAAAAAAAAAATTAACATTATGAGTTGATACAATAGAATGTTATTCTATGTTTTCTCGTGCAGAGTAGCCTCTCAAAACAACAATGGCAATGACAGAAAGACAGGGGCAGTAGAAGCTGCTCAAGCAGTATCAGTTTTTTCTTTTTTCTTCATTTTTTTCTTAATTTATTAGAGACAATTAAAATTATATTCTTCATTTTTAAATGGGGCAATAAATGATAGCATTTAGAACTAATGCTTTCCTGGATTTAAGGCAATGTATTATGTTTTGTGAAGGTATTTTATTGAGAAATCCTGTCTAATTCAATTTCTACTTAATTCAGTTGCATTTATCATCTATTCCTCTTCTCCCATCCCTAACCAGCAAGTAATTATATGAAGCAAAGAAGTAAAAGACCTGTGGATTGAGGTTAGTAAACTGCTAAAGCATCTTCTTTACTAATTTTCCTTTTGCTTCATGATCTGAAAGCGTGAAATGCAGCATTGCACTGATCTAACATTGTTAATTTAAAAATATTAACTTGACAGTAACATTATGAAAATTTGTTCGAAATTCTGGTAAATGCAGCTCTTAAAAGTTGAAAGCTCAGTGTTGGTTTTTTTCTGGTTGTGATTTAAATGCAAACATGTTCTGAATATCTTGGTTTTGCTTTTAGACAGATCCTTTCAGCACCAAAAGCATCGTTCTGTGGAGTATTACATATAAAAGGAAGGGCTTTATAGGAGCATTTGGTTGGAAACTAAAACCTGCCTGCACGCTAATGAGGTTTCAGTATTTCTGGTGGCAGCTGGTGTGGGTGGTATTGCTGTTGTTACTCTGTTTGAACCATGGAAGGATTCTTGATAAATCTTGATGCAAAGCATGTCTTTGCTTTTTGCCTTAATTTTCTCTGCTCTGGATTACACAGGAGGTGAATATACCCTGCTGCATTTTGTGTAATCTTAAAGCAAGTCATGACTATTTATAACAAATCCACTTTTACCTTTCAGTGAACTTGAAACTTCCATGGTATTAATTTAATATCTTTAATTTGAATAAAGATGATAATCTCTTGGCAACAATTAATCCTGAACATGTAGCATGACAAACATTATAGAAAGCTCTGCCAGACCATTTTAAAAGTGATGGTTATAATCTGCCATCTCTGGCTCACTGCCACGCTCTCCTCAGGAGATGTGCTATGACTTGTTTTTTTCTGATAAGGACAAAATGGCTCCACATGCAATGGATATGTGCTGACAAACTCATTTTTCTCTTCAGGATGAGTATTAAACTGATGATCTCGACTTAGGAAGTGTGATGACTTCTTGTTGGTATTTGTGTTCTAGATACAGCTGCCTGCCTGGGTAAGAGAAAGCCCAGTATGCAAGGCTGGAGAAGGGCAGGTGCCACTTGCCTAGACAGTGTGCAGTGGCAGATATGAGACCTTACTGCAGTGAGACTGGTGTTATTTGGGCATCTCAGATTTTTCTCGTCCTGCTTTCTGTAAAATAAATTCTAAGGATGTATTCTTCTAGGGAAAATTCCCATACATACTCATATTTCCTTTATTAAAAAGTCAGAGGATTTGGGATTTCTCATTAAAATGCAATCTCTAAAGATGTGTATCTGCAATATTATTTATTAGCATACAGCAGCTGTGGTGATTGTGGCACTCTGTTAAATTACTGCTCTAGCTTGTTATAACAGCTTTATTCCTCCAGAAATGCTAAAGCTTGGAAAAAAATAACTGATCAAGAGACAGGTCAGAAGGTTTGGCATCACAAGGAAGGAAACAAAATCTGTAGTCTTCTCAAACTCTAATAGTCTAATTCATTTTCTAAAGAAAAATTAATTTCATAACAACTGAAAAGAACTGATGAAAAGCGAGCATTTTTCTACCTTGAGTAGAGTAAGTGAGAGATGATATTTCAGCCTTAAGCTATTGAGACAATCAAAAGTCCTGTCCACAGGACTTTGTCCTAGCTTATGCACAGTGAAGGTTATAAATCACCAAGAGAAATAATTAAGAGATTTTTATCAAAATCATAAATTGCTTTAAAATAGTAGTGAGATGGTTCAAGCCTGTGTTACAATGGCATTATTGCAGTCCTTTTTCAGTAAGCTGTCTATGCTGCAAAAAAAGTTATGACCTTGACCTTACCTAGAAACCTCCTCCCAGTGGATACTCAAAACAGTGAAAAGACAGCTTCTCCAGAGGTATGTTTTTTCCTGGAAACCTCTTAATTCCCTTCAATTCTTGCAGTAAAATACATGGGGTTTAAGTGTAATAGTGTAATAATGACAAAGAATAAAGTTTTTTTAGATTGCCCCAATCTATTGTTTTATATTCCCAGAACAAAACATTGAATGTATTTGCATAATAAGAAGTCACCAGTTTACTCAGTTGAATCATGAATTGTGAAAGCCTGTGAGTTTGTAAGTTAATAGTTTTCCCAGAATTGCCATTGCAGAGAACAGATGATCATTATCCTTTTGTGTCCCTTATCTGTTTGGGCTCACACTGTCCCTGTGAGTTGTGCTGCCGTTAATCAGTGGGGATATATTTGCAGCTCAGCTGTGTTCTCTCTGTCGGGGCCCTGAGTGCAATAATAGACCTTAATGGTCCTGACCAGCCTCCTGTGGGACCTTCACCCACTGATCCCAGCTGCTGTTCCTGGCCCTACCCTGCTCCCTGGGCTTCGTGGGGCTGTGCTCAGGCTGCTGAGGTCCCTGCCCTGCCACCTACATTCCTGTGCTGAGCTCCCAGCTCCCACCCTTCAGCAAGCAGTGCCACCTCATGCTCCCTGGCTCTTCTTGTTGCTCAAGTCTAATTCAGTGGCTGTTTTCATTGTCCAGACTGTGTCTGGAGTCTCCATGCCTGGAGCCAGTCAAAACCTGACTGCCCACAGACCTGGACACCCTGCTCCAGCTCATCTTGCTTTGGGCCAAGGGCTTGGACATAACGATCTCCAGAGGTCTCTGCCAACTGTAACTACTCTGTGGTTCCTGTTTGCAAACACCCCGAGAACTGCCCATCTTAATCAGGATGGAAATGACTCAGTTTGCCTCCCTTTGCATATTCTAGGTCAAGCATCCCCTGTGTCTCTGGACTAACTTTGCAGAGGTATATTAAGTCCAAAGGTGAATGCTCTATGTATTACCACAATAGGAAATAGAAATTGTCTGAAAAAAGACAGTAAACTAACGTAGCTTTTATTGAACTCCTTCCCCTTCATAAAATATAGTTAAAATATTATAATGTCCTATGTAATCTGGGCAGTCTCTTAGCTGAACACTGTCAGCTTCGTGATCCAATTAAAACAGTCCCTGAACACATCCCATTGCCAAAAACCTCTTATGCTTTAAACCTTTGTACATCACGTAACAATTTGTCTTCAGTTGCATCTTCTGTTTGTACTTCTTGAATGGGTATAAGCTTGCCTGATGTTTTTTAATCAGGAAATGGTATAAATTGACAGCCTCAAGCTGTCATTGCACACAGAAACACTGAGACGTGTATCTATTAATTCTGCAGAAGGAGCACGTTAAATTCCCGCTGTTCATAATCTCCCGTTGGAACCAATATTGGGTAATGACTTTAATGGTATCGCACTTGGCAAAAATTAAACACATCTTTCATCCTTTCCTAAAGCTATTTCTGTTTTAAAGCATTGTAGATAAGTAGACAAAGTGGACAAAGAGTGATATTGTATGTTGAATTTAAGAGAATACTGTAAAAATGAGTGAGCTATGCTGGCAAATCTGATGGCGCTTGTCCAGTGTTTCTTCACTGGCAAAGAGACATTCACTCAGTTCTGACAACCTAATGATTTTGATGACACCGTGATAGTTTTTTGAGCTTAGGCGCAATAAGTGGTGTTGAAAAGCTGTTGTTCTCATACTGTGACAGGGAAAATTTGCTGGAGTTTAAGGCCAGTGCAACTTTGCCAACAAATGAAGTCTTATATCTTCAGAGGCAGAAGCAATTCTGTGTTTCCTGCCCAGGATAATGACTACTTTACATGGAGCTGTGGATAACAGGCAGTGTGCAATCAGACTTGCTTTACAGAAGTGGTTGAACTGCTGGCCTTCAGAGTCATTGAACTTGCTTCCACTTTTTGAAAATCTTCCCAGCCCAAAGCAGAGGTTATGATTTAGAAAAGCCAAGGGGATATGCTTTCTGTAACATCTAAGCAGGTAGGTCCTTTTTTGTGGAGGGCAAATCGGCTGAATGCCATTTTGTAAGCAGGGGTTTGGTTTAATTGCCTGTATCTCTATTTGAAGCAAGAAGCAGTTTACTCTTGCTACGGATAAGTGGGTGACACCTCACAGAGAGACAGAAATAGAAGCAGCTATTGAGGACGAGCATGGGTGAGGGACCTCTGCTCTCTGGACTGGCTGCCTGCCATGAGGCAAAGGAGTACTTAGATTCCCCAGCTGCCCAGTTGCAATTTGCACTCGTGCTGTTTCAGTGTGCTGAAATGTCCCTGAAAGAGTTTGTATCTTGCTAACCTCTCAATATTTTCTTGTGACAATGCAGAAGAGCACTAATATGATGGTCTTATTCAAACCACAAGCAAATACAAGATACCAACTATTGTATAAAGCAAGACTATTCTTTGCCCTTATGCCTTAAGAATATGCATACACTAAATATTACTCTTTATCCTTAAAGAAGTTATGTTGTGGAAAATCTTCATCCGTGAGGAGCCTGTCTGCATGAGAAGAGAGAATAGAATATATTCTAAACATCAGCTGAAGTCATGGACAGTTAAAAACGGCAAGAACAGATTCAAAATGGGTGCTACAGATTGCATATGGAGACTTCTTCAGGTTCAGGCAAAAATAGCTTAGATCCCATCATTCAGGAAGTCAGACTCTAGGTAAAATTCAACAAGTAGAGTGATGTCCAGTTCCAGCTACAGTTCAACATTATTCCACTAATGGGCTGTTTTTAATACTGTAGAAACAAGGTTGATACCTGGCAATAGAGGACATAATTCTGTATTTCCTGATGTTTGGCTCAGACTTACTGATGTGCTTTCACATTTGGGAGTGAAGAAGGGGGAACAGGATTTATGATTCAATGTGTTCACAGATTTGAGAACCAAGTTGTAAGAAAATAACAACTTGGTGCTTTAGCTCCTTAGCCAGTGTTCTGTAGCTGTGCCTGAAGGTAGTGCACTTGGCTGCTGTTTTTCATAGTTTGAAGATCCATCTTACCATTTTACCTTACTGGAGATCTCAGGAGTATCTTATGAAGTCTTAAAAAAGCAAGACGTTTGGGCAGCCATCAGTTGATTTGATCCTCTCAGGGAAATACATTCTTGGCTCCTTAAAAGGCTGGTGGCCAAATATCTCCATACAATCTCTCATTTGTTGTTCTGTTTGTGAGTGGATCTCTGCTGGATGAAAGCAGCTGGTTCCCAGGAGTTTCCAAGTACTTTTTTTCTTCTATGTGCCTTCTGCTGGGCCAGTGACTCATTGATGACTGGTCCAGCTTGTTTCATTTGAAGTAGTACCCTGTGCTGAATTTTTGTGTTTTTCTAATGATGAGTAGTACCTCAAAGCTCAGTTCTAACTCTGAACTTGACAGCCCATTCAAAATGCATTTTTTCAAGGTCTCTCATCATCTCAACACTGGAACTTTCAAAACCAAAGTTTTACAGCTTTTAGCCCTTTGCGAGTAATGAGTTTTACACCTTAATAGAAGCTTCAGCAAAGTAGGATCTATGTGCAATTTCTCTTAAGTCAGTGAAGAGTCTCTGATTTTGTTCAGCCATTGTCAGCAGGACAAAAGCAGCTTCTCAACAGTCTTCTGTAAATGAACTGTTACCTTAAGAAACAGCTTCCCCTTATGTGTACTTAGTTACTTTTCTACCCGTATCACATAGTTTGAGTTCAGCCTTGTTCACTCTGTTATAAAAAGCTTTTGATACACTATAGCCTCCACAGAAATTAGCAGTGGGCAAATTTTGCAGAACCTCCCAGAAAATGCCTGGTCTTTGCAGAATGAGCTGTGTCTAAAAAGCCTTCCAAATCCTCCTGTTGTTCATACCACAGAGGCAGGACTGTGAATGATCTGCCAATAAAGAAAAATGACATGTCAATCACGCTTCCTTTTCTCCACCTTCTTAGAGGGGTATTTCAGTGATCAGTAGCTGAACTCTCTGAAAAGCATTCCAGATGATCATTCGCTGTTTCAAACGATGCTGTGTTATGTGGAGAGGAACAGAGCTGTAATTTGAGTTGCATATATGGGTTTGTTAGGCATGGCTTCAGACAATGGCAGGAAAAGAGGGGAGTGTTGCGCATTTACCAGTCAAAGCAGTATGAAAATAAGGGTTAAGAAGTGCCCACAGGGGACAGGGCCACTCACTGCCCTCCCATGGGGCCGGGGAGGAGGAAAAGATGCATTGTACAAGCTCTTGCCTCTGTTTGCTGCACTGCCCAAGCACTTCTGCTGGGTCACACTGGCACTGAGCTCTTACATGACTGATGGGACAAATAACTTCAAGACTGCTTTGAGAAAGGAGTGCTGACAACCAAAAGATTCATGAGACTTTAATTCTTTCAAAAGAGGAGGGAGAGATACGGGTTAAATCTTAAAGTACTCAGGCCTGGTTTGAACGTGTGACTGTAACCACAGCTACCTGGAACCCTGGTTTTATGGAGAGAATGAAACACTGACATTGCAATGTAAAAATGTTCCTTTCAAAAAAGTCAGCAGCCTGTAAATGCAGAAGAAGTGAGCCCCATGAACAGCAAATCAAAATGAGTGGGTTTTATTCTGCCAACTGTTGATGTCCTGAAATAACAAGGAAAAATGCTGTAAACAGTGCTGTATTGAAACAGTGAATCACCAAATCTAACTATCCTTTTAATTGGACTGTCTGGAGGATGAGCCTCTGCAGTGTCTAGAAGTGCCCATGAAAACTCAAAATTGAGAAAAGAAATACATTAAAGCAGCTAATTTGTAGCATGGTGCCAGTCTGCCCTTTCCATTCTCCCTATCAACAGAAATCATAACAAGCTAATTCCTCGCTATAAAATGTGCTTTGTTATTTAGACATGTGAAGCTGTTGGCACCCTGCATGGAATGGGGAACAGGGAGAGGGGCTGGTGCTGTCAGGGAAAATAATCATCTCATTCCCTTAGAGCAGCACTGAAAGTTCTGCAGAAATGCTCACCCTTACCACAGAGAGAGCAAAAGCTCTTTGCTGCCACAGCAAAAGCAGAGACATTTTCCTTTTCTATTTAGTATTTTAAATTATATTGCATTGAGTTTTAGTAACAAAATTTGGTGAGACAGAGGAGCTCCAAATTTCAGTATTTTTTGTTTTCTTTATTGACCCATGTTCGTAGCAAAAATGCAGGAGCTGTATTGGAGAGGGACACAGGCTCACACCAGCTACCCAAGGACTGGAGAATCCTGCAAGTGCTTCCTCCTGCTGCTGCAGGCTGTCCTGCCTTGTTGGCTCACAGTAAACCACCAGTAAAGGCACAAAGAAGGGTTGTTTGGAGGTGTTCTGTTGCTTCTGTGTTGGCTGCTATAAAATTTAAAAGTATTTCAGGTTTTGAGTTAAAAAGAAAAATAACAAAGCAATCCTTCCACAACCAAAATATAACCTGGATCCCCAGCAGCACACAGCTCTGCTGTCCTCAGATGCTGCTGGTCAGAGAGATCTGCAAGTGTCTTTAAAAGTCTGTGTTATAGCTTAAGTTTTAATTTATATTCATTACAATTTTTATCTGGGCACAGTTAAGCCTAGCATTGTAAATGTTATTAGCTGTTGGCTTCAACTGTCAGGATTTGTACAAAAATGTTGCTGTTTTCCTAATTAAAGTCTTTCCAAGTGCACAGCATCAGGCCTTGGGCTCTTCTGCTAATTGCACTGAGCATTCTACCTGTTACTTTCTTTGAATAAATACTATCAAAAGGCTCTGATAATTAACAACTATTCATGAAATGTGCTTGTCATCTGTCACCATCCTCTCAGACTGCATGTTTCCAGACCAAGATGCTGAAGTGTTACTCCCTGTAACAGAATATTAACATGCCAAGCGAGGCAACTAAAAGGGAGCAAAATGAAGGTAAAGATTTTGGTGCTCTAGAAGTAAGGCAGAACCTTGGTGTGGTCAGAGCATTGGGCTGGCACTGGGTGGGAGCACATCCAGATCTCAGCTCAGTCTCCTTATGTGATGGTGTATAGATTGCTTTGGTTCTATGTATGAAAGATCGAGGTAATTTTAGTTCTTTGCTTTGTTCAGTGGTGTGGAACCATGGGCTTAAGGGCAGTGTGTTGTTTCTGAGACCTTTGAGCATAGCTCAGAGGTGACAAGAAAGAAAAGCTTAAACTGAGCCCAAGAGGGAAAGCAGAATGCGATGCTCAGGTGTAATGGATGGTTGCAGGTTGCTGCTCTTGACTCTGAGCCTATATATTGGTTTTACTGTGCAATGAGGCTAAAATCTGCTGGAGACCACACTGTAATGCAGGCAACAATCCTAAACTGAGGTGTCTGTAGCCCTGTTCTGTGAGCACAACAGTCTGTGTGCTCAGTGTTTGAAGGAAATGTACTTGCTGTAGTGCAGAGGTGGACTGAGCTTTCCTAGTGCCAGAGATGCTGTATGAGATTCCTTAAAATTTTTAAACTATATTTTTTCTCTTTTCTTGAGCTTAAAGCTTACTCAATTTTCATCTGTATCCCACTAGTAAAATTGGCTTTGGAGTTAATTTTAAATAGATTAAATCCTTGACTGTTGAAATCTGAATACTAAATGCACATAATCTAGTATAGCAGTTTCCTTTGCCTCTGCATCTTAAATACCTTCACATAGATAAGGAAATAGTTTGTCCTTTTGTTTAAAGAAAACAAGCTCAGTGATGATGTATGAAGAAACCTTTCCTACCTGGTTCCTTCTGATGTGTGTGCCTTCTTTCCAGCAGCAGGAGTGCTGAAGGCTTCCTTGACTGATGGGTTCATTCAGGACATCTCAGAGGTAGGTAGGGGAGATAACTATTGACTTAACAGATGATGGTGGTTGATGTGAACCAAAAAGATGAATGCATAGCTAAAAGTGACATCTCAGATCTTAAAACATGATGTTTTCTGGGCTGTAAGTAGTGTCTAATACCAAAAAAAAAATGAAGTTGAACCTTAGTAATCATTCTTTCTTCAGCAGCCATCGGTCTGTGCTGGGATATTTTTATAATCCTACTTATTGATCTTCTGAAGAGCTGTTGTGTTTGAAATAATTATTTCAAAGAAAGATGGAAATAAAAGCAAGATCATCTTTACACAAGAGCTTTTTTCATCACCTAAATATATTCATTGTAGAAACATCTCCCTCAAAAGAGGTGAAGATCCTTCCCAGCATCCCGGGCTGCTGTTTTTCTGCTCCATCTGCCAGAAGTTTTGCAGCTGGCACAATTCATTAATTCTGTTCAATCTGTGTTCTCTCAAACCAGCAATGAATTTGATAATCAGAGTGCTGGATTTTAAACATACAGTTTTCTTTTTACTCTGAGCTACTCACTGAGTATTAATGTGCAACACAGCAGCTTTTTCCATGGCTTTCTCTGGAGAGACACAGCAGCATATGGATGCTGTTATGGAATCTCATCTTCTTGGTAGGAAACTGGTTAGTGGAGCTTGTTGGAATCTGGCAGAGTGTTTAGCCGTTAATTATTAACATTAGCAAACTATCTCTGCTTTTTCTCCAAGCTGCAGGACCACCAGGAAAGTCAGCGTGAGCAACCATACCCTGTTTTTGCAGAATCTTGAGCCCTGAGAAGCCTGTTAACATCCATAGAGCCGTTACTGGGAGGGACTGACCCAAAACAGTTATAGAAGGAGGTGGTGCTGCACTTGAGACACTTGTTGAGCAGTGAATTTGAGTGACTTGGCTCTGTTCTTGGCTGCTTGGCTTGAATTTTGTTGCTCAAAGAGCACTAAGAAGGGCCCAACTCTATCAACTTCTTGAAGAGAAAACCCTACACTTGCCAAGATGGCCCAGGGCATCAGAGCAGACTGGGAAAGAGACTGAGAGGAGGGAAGAATTTCTAACAGGGAACATAGACAGGGGTGCAGGGATGTGGAAAAGTTACAGGGACAGTGGAAATTATCAGTAATAGGGCAATGTGAGAAGTCCAAAGAGAGGAAAGCAGATACCAGGGCAAAGCCTATATAAACTTGCATAGCTGTAAGTGTGGGTAGGTATAAACAGGGAGATATAGGCACTTACGACCACTTTATGCCATTGTTACCATCTTCAAAAGCATGCTGCCTACCTGTTCTTACTCTTTTGAAAATTACCGTTTTCTGGCAAAAGCTCCTTATACATAATTCATGTAAGTACAGGATTCTGTGCTTGTTTTACTCTTGAACATTTTCATGGAGTACTCTAGGGAGATCTATTTATTCGGTCCAAAGCAAAGCTTTGTTTTTCCCTCTCCTCCTTGACTAAAAGCTCTCAGTAGGTGCTGGTGTTCAGAACCTGACATGCTTGGGCCCCTGTACTGCCATGTTCCCATCAGCTCTCAGAGTGTGACAAATGGCTGCCACCTTCATCTCTGCACATGTGTGGTATTAACAGCTGATTCCGTAACCCCTGCATCTTCCTTCAGTGTCTCTCTGTACAATTGAGGCAATACACACAATTTTTCCAGGAGAGATAACAGATGGGAGACTGAATGGGGAAATCCACCCACTCCTTTGACTACCCTCTGCTAATGTTGCTATAGCTGCTGAACTGAGAGCTGATGAACTGAATGCAGCATGCTGGGACAGGAGCCTCATTCCAAGATCTTCAGCAAACCAGGGCTTCCTACAGGGCAGCGTGCCTGGGTGTGCAATGGGGACTGCAACGATGCACCTGTTGGTGCCCAGCCATGCTGCTGCCTTTCTGTCATCCTTCTGCTCTCCTGGGCCCCATCCTCACTTGCTCACAACACCATGGACTCCCCAGGGAAGCAGTTTTGAGTGTGGTCAAAGTGAAGGGAAATCTTTGCCTCAGTTAACTGCAGACATCTCGGGATCCTTGCCTTACACAGGGTGCCTTATCCACAGTGCTCCACACAACCCTGATCCATTCTCCACATTGTGCCCTGCACTGCTGCAGAAGGAGCCTGCTATGCACAGGAATTTTTATCATATTAATTTTCCCTGTGTCCTCTTCACATGCTCTCATTATTTTGCATGCGATATGGAAAAACAAAGAGGTTTCTTTAAATAATCATATTCTTTCTTCTGCTAAATTTAGATTAGCTTCTTCAGATGATTATTATTAAAAGTAATACAAATTTATAATGCTAATGACAGGTTTACTGATACTCATGCTACTCTTACTGTCAATATAGTTAAAAAATGACTCTGTGTTAGTTCAGAAGCCAGCCCTACCAGAGCCTGCAGCCAGCAGGTGCCATTCTGCTGCCTTCATTGGCATTTCAGCAATACTTCAGCAGCCAGTTAAAGCTCTTGGTGATGGCCTTGTTCCTACAGAACCAGGGAGGGATTAAGGAAATCTGGATTCAGTCCTGAGGTTCCACCTCAACACATCTCCTAAGTACCTTGGGCAAAGGGACCTCTTTGACCTGTCCCTGTTTGCAAAAAGGTGAGTTGGGACTCCTGTCCCATGGCCTCAGCTCGAAGGACTGCGGTGGGTTGACCTTGGCCAGTAGCAGAGTGAATTCTTTCTGTTGCTGGCTGTTGAGCTGTGTAGCTGTGTAGTTCAAACTTCAAAATCACACATAAGTAATTAAATGTACCCAAGGAAACCCTCATTCATACAAGCTCACTGAAGAATTGTTACATTCCTTTAAAATTAGCTAGATTGGAGCATTTTCTGTTCAGCCTTTGCCAATATCCTCTGGAAGTGGTAGAGATCTGTTTTGCTGAAGACAAGGACCCCTGAGACAGGTAAAACATGACCTCTGTGCTGCTGGGGCATGTCCTCTCACCTCAACACCCTGGCAGTATCTGCACAGGAGGGAAGGAGCTGGGGATGGAATATGAGAAGTTTTTGATCATATAATTGACTTCTTTTTCCTCCCCTCCCCCTGTGTGCTGAAATACCTGTAAAAGTACCTTACCTTCTGCTAAAAATAAATACAGCAGCAGTCTCTAACACCCAATTATCTCAGACTGGGAGGAACAGTTGTGATTAAGGTTTAAGGCAGCCTTCAAACAGGCAGTCTGAAAATATGTCCAAACTGCAAGAGTTGGCAGATGTTGGGGAGAAGGGAATGTGGATGACAGTCCTTGACTGGAGAGGTGCACGGGATAATAAAAGAGGTGTTAGCAGATGGCAGATAAAAAACAGGGATGTGGGAAGAGCAAAGCCTGTGAAGTAGCTGTTGATGGAACAAGAAAAGTGGGAAACTGTGCTTGAGTGGAGATGTTTGGAGGAGTGGTCCAAGGCCACCAGCGCTTGGAGAACTGGCACAGTTGGCTGTGAGAGCACGTTTGCCTTCTCTTGTGAAGAGAGAGCAGGGAACAGGGTGGCTTAAAACCTGTTACATGGAGAAAATTCAGAGTTTTCCAAATGTGTTTTTGTCTTCCTCTGAAACAAAACCAAAACCTTTCTTGCAGTTCCTCTGCTGTGCTCCCCTGGCTGCACTAGGGCTGGGCTGGATTCCATCGTGGGACAGGGTGCTGTGCTGTGCCTGCCAGGGCTGAGGCCCGTAGTGAAGCTCTGGGGCTTGAGCTGCTTGGTGTAATTAATACACATTTGCTCAGGGAAAGTGTGGCAATGTCTTGGTGGTAAACATTTTCATCTGACAGGCAATAAACCTACCCTGAGCAGAGCTGGGGTCCTAAACCTCCACATCATCCCTTACTGCCATCCCAGCCCACAGCAATCCCCATGGACAGTCTGCCAAGGCAAAAATGGCTTGGTTTTGTCAAAAATGCCCCAGGCAGCCCTTGCAGCACTGCAGCAGAAGTGTCTTTGGTGCCTCCACACTGTGTGCTGGGCCCTGAACGCAAACATGGGCTTTTCCTTAGCTGCTCTGCGTGCCCACTTTCTAACAGGCCTTTGCACAAAGTGCCCTGAAACTCCGAGTTCTGTCTGAATCCAAGAGGTGAGAAGTCTAGGAAGTTAGTATTATTTTCCCCCCAGAAATCCCACTGCTCTCTCAGTGCCAGTTTGCACTGGTTTAAGCCTTCTCCAAATGACTCCCTGATTCTGGCTGAGCAGGCAGAAAACAAAAGCAGTGCCTCTCTCTCCGTGCTTGCAGTGACTTGGCACACCTGACACGTTCCTGGCTGCTGGAGGCAATCTGAGCAGCTCAAGGGCCTGTTAGTGACACTTGCTTTTCTTGTGAAGGAAATGACACCTGACTCTTTCTCAGGAACAGAATGCCCTCCAGAACTCGAGGGATTTACTACAATTGCCAGGAGGCTTTCATGAGCACTGGACTACTCAGAGAGTGGAAGCCAGGTGGCTGCCATCCGTGCTCTTGCTCACCACTGACATCCATCACAACACACATGTTGAGGCCCAGAGGGAGACATGAAGTGAGGGCAGGGACGGAGCAAAGCTCCCAGCTCCTTTTCTGCAGGTATTTTCCAGCAGGAGCATTTGTGTTTCTTTTTGTATTACGAGATTTCAGATGTGTAGGAGAGACTTCAGTAAGGGATGGTGATGCTTGTAGGGGACTCTGCTGCTTGTGCTAGCAGTCAGAGCTGAGTTAAGGGACTTGACATGGTGAGGGGACAAGGACACTGAGTCAATGTGCAGTCTAGCAGTATGTGAGGGCAGGGAGGGGGACTTTGGTGGTGCCTAATGGACTGTCCTTCAGAAATGCAGTGTTTGCCTCTGGGAATGATGCACTCGCCCGGCTGAGCCGGGAGTGCTTGAAGTGAATTAGGCTGTATAATTTCAGGTTGCCTTTGAGTCAAAAGAAAGTTTTTGGAGATTCATTCTTTATTTATTGATGTGTTTTCTTTTTCTTCAGAGAAAGGAAATCTCCTGCAAGAGGAAAAAAAAACACTTTCCATCTTGTCTGTAAAAAGTGCCTCAGGATTTTTATGAATTCTTTGTTACAGATTGCCAACAAAGTTAATTGGAAGACTGGACAAAAACCCAGATTATTTTTTTGCTTTACATGAATTCTTGCCTATGCTTTGCCTAAGAGCATTCAGTGCCTGCGATATTGAATGTGTCCATGTGCAGAATGAAAATAGATTGCTGCTGGAAAGTTTAAAAAAAAAAAAGGCAACAAAAACCAACCTGGAGTTGCTCAAAATAATTCTTGCATTATACCTCCTTGGCTTAAGGCTGACAGCACCTCAGATGAACAAAAACGACCACACAGCCCTCCTTTCTCTGATAAAGCAAATTGGAGCAGTAAGTGAAGAGAAGCTTTTGTTGTGCCCTCAGCCCTGGCTGGCACTGAACGTGCCCAATGTTTTGTGCTTTCCTTTTGCTAATTGGGGTGGCCTTTTCCTGGTGCTGGAGATCTGTTCCACACCAGCAACAGGCAGCCCTGGGACCTTTCAGACCCTCCCATGCCTGTTTGTGTCTGCATCTCCTCACAGCGGAGCGGTAAATTTATGAAACACCTCTGCTGGGAGACCACTGGCTTTTCTTTTGGTCTGGCTCTCGCAGCGGTGGAGGAAGCAATGATCCATGCTGAGAACAAACAGGAGGGAACAGGTTTCAACATGCTTTACTGCACGGGAATGACAGTGGCACGGCAGCTATTATCACTCACTGAGGGGCACGGGGGCTGACTCCGTGGAGAACACTACTAAGGTGAAACCTGCTCCGTTATTTTCAGTAAGAGATGCGCAGAGAATAAACAGGTTAGTATCTTCAACATGATCAGCAAAACGGTGCTGAATTAACTATTGTGTAATGCTCTGCTTTATTTACAGCAGCTCTGGATGTGTGCACGTATAACAGATGTCCCCATTTTTAACAAGTGTCCCACCTGCAGCAGGGCCACTGGCCCTCACCTGCTCACGCTGCGGCTTGAGAACTGCAGGGACGGCAGTAATTTGGCGTCACTCCTCGGGCTCCTTTCTTGGCTCAGCCCAAGGCTTGTGCAATTGATGTCATCCTTTGTCAAACAGCTTCCACACCAATAAACCAGAGCAAAAATAACTCCTGTCTCCTGCCTGCTGCCTGATTAAGGTTTTTAGACTCAGGATGCTCTTTTAGTAGCTGTGTTCTGTATCCCCAATTTGATGGTCTGGTCTCAGTTGAGCCCTTTCACAACTGTTTTTATATCAGTGAATATGATCAGAGCCAGGTTCTTTCCAGGCTGGATGCTACCATTATATCCCAGTCACATTCATGAATGGCAGCCAAGGTTCCCTGCCTGGTAAAGAAATATATCGCTGGCAAGTTTTATGGCTTACTGAGACTACAGATAGAATGCAAGGTGGAAAGTCTTTCTTAAGGCACATACATTTTCATCAAAGTACACTGCATTTTAAAATAAAAAGGTTATCCATTTTCTGTATATGCTGGAAAGCACAGAGAATCACAGAATCATAGAATATGCTGAGTTGGAAGGACCCACTAGAATCACCAAGTCCAGCTGGCCCTGCTCAGGACACTCCAAGAATCACACCATGTGCCTGAGAGTGTTTTCCAAATACTTCTTGAACTCAGACAGGCTTAGTGCTGTGACCACTTCCCTGGGGAGCCTGCTCCAGAGGCTTCACCTTCCAGAGAGGGTGTGTTTCCTACCACAAGGGACTCCTTCTCATCTGCTGCTGTGAGTGTCACTGCCTGGGCTCACAGCTCACTGACTCTGATCTGCAGCCAGACCCTGCTAATGTGCCCAGCACACCCTGAGGTGCTCCTGCTCCCTGCCTACAGCAGCAATGCTTTTGGCAGGTCCTGTGTGGGAGCCTGGCAGCCCTCTGGGAAAACGCATTTAGAGTGAGAGGGAAAAGAGGAACATGACACATGGAGGTGGAGGGCTCTATCACAGTCCAGCAGCCACAGGGTTAATGCTCAGCTGCTTTTTGTCTTGCATGAAATACCCAAGAGATGGAGAGTTACAGGAACCGAGTGAGTGTGTGGTACTGGCATAGTGAAGTCAGTCGTGTCAGTGGTTTTTGAGCACGACTGGAGCTGTCAGACAGGGAAGGTGGAGAAATCTGGGTCTGATTCTGCTCCTCAAGACACTGCCCTGAGCTCTGCACTGATGTGCAGAGGGAGAAGGAGCCAGTGGGACAGGCACAGCCTGGCAGCACAACACCTTTAGAGCATGGGGTCACTAGTGCCCAGTGACTTGAAAGCCTTGTGGTGGGGAGTGAACCGACCTGGATCCTGCACAGTCTTGGAGAGAGCAGATACCAGCATCCTCTGTTACGGATCTGTTCCTTTACCACTGGGCTCATGGATCTGAGACAGCTTGGCCTGGCCTGGGCATGCTATGTGAGCTGAAGTGCCTCATTTGACATCAGCACAGTTGGTTTTTGGAATAACTTCTGCCTGGCCTTTATCATCCACCTGCTGATTGCTGATATTCACCTCCCTTAGACCCAAGCAAGGTGCAAGAGCCTTGTAATCCGTTTCTCTCAGCACATTAGTGTAAAGCCTCATGAATCTCTATTAAATTTGAGAGAGAACATGAAGATAGTTTGCAGCTGCCTTGTTGATTTTATATTTCCTCTCATTGCAGTGCCTTGCCATGAAGCTGAGAATTAAATGGCTAATAAGGCATCTGCTCCAAGCAGGAGTCTCAAGATTGTGACAAAAACAGCTTACATCAGGGTTTGGGTTGTTGGTTTTTCTTGCCATCATATAATCAGGTTATTAAAATCTTTAGGGATACCTGATTAGAGGTAGTGACTGCCAAAGGCAGCTTAGCTGGCAGAGCAGATAAGTGGGAGGTATCTCATGCTCTCGGCTGGGTGCTGCAGCTCTGTCTGGGAGGTGGCTGGAGTCATGGGGCTGGGCAGCATCCCCAGGCACAGAACTGTGCAGGAACAGGTGCCCAGCTGGCTGTTGCTCTCTGCAGAACCTGTGATGGATAGGCAGAAACCCTTAAAGAAATGGACTCTGAAAGAAACACAGGAGAGCTCCATTTTGGAGTGGCAACTGGAAAAGGCATTAAAACACCTCCCAGACTCCATCCAGAAGAGCAGTGCCCAAAGGGAAAGGAATGATCTCTGGATGCAGGAGCCAGGCAATGGCTGGGCCAAGGTCAGATTTGCTCACTGCCAAACAGTGGGTCTGGGAAGGGCAGTGGTCCTGTGGCACATCACATATATCCTGCAAGGACCCCGGAGCTCTGCACATGCATGAGGAGAAGGATGGGGCTAACCCAGAGCTGAGGACAGAGACTTGTTGGCAAAATGGAGATGATGGGGTTGCTCTGAGGCCCGAGTGCCTATGCATGGGGGCATGAGTGAGGTGGGTCTGTCTTAGGATGAGAGCTCAACAGGCATCTTAGAGGACAGAAAATGCACTGTGTTGAATTGGGTGCCTGTAATTATACAATTTTTTTCTTTAAAAGAAATATATTGTCAGGCCTGTCATTTTCATGTTAACTTGAACTCCAAGTTCATACTAATTCAATTAATTAAAGCTACATCTTGATGCAATGAGTTTTATCCATTGTGACTCAGGCCTTCATTGCTGTGATTAGCAATTCTCAAAGATAAATTAAATTTTCAGATGTACTGGGCATTGCTTCCGTTGTTTCCAGTTAGAAGGTGTTGCTGATTGCAGGGATCACAAAGTCACTGAGACTGCTACAGTGATGGGCCTAGGAAAAATAAAATCTTATTAATGAAATACTGAATGTTTTCATTAAATAGTTGGGAGGGTTGGGGTTGGGTTTTTTGGCCAATAACACACCTTTCTAAAGGTGAGAAGCAGGTTCTGATGCACTGAACTGCCATTACAGACCAAATGGAGGTTGGCCTGTGGCTTCCAGAAATGGAGACACTTTGGCTGTCCGTGTTAAAAAAACACATGAGCAGTGGAACAAGGATCATCCTGTGTGTGAAACAGAGTTGATTCTGCATCGTGGGTGTCTTTGTACAAAAACCTGTCTGCTGGGGACTTCTGAACTTGGCTGTTCCTTCCGGTGTTCAGTTCTTCCTTCCCAGTGTCTCAGCTGCGGTACCCAGTGCAGAGATGTCCCTGCAGCTCCTGCTGCTGCAAAGGACTTGCAGACCAAAGTACTTCACGGTCATTCCAGTGATTAAACCTTCATTAAAGTTCACCTTTACCATCTTCAGCTCCTATGTTTTCCAGTACAGTTATAATTAACTTTTAAATGAAGACTTATCTCTAATAAGCAACTGTGTTTGCTGGGTCTTTGACTGCATTGAAATCAAATTGAAGCATATGGATATTTTTATTCTTTGCTTTCCCACCTCCTCAGGCTTAATGGGCAGGCTCATCTCAAGTGTAATGTCACCAATTTCAGGGATTAATTAGCCCCACATTTTGTGGTATAGTTAAAATACCACCAGAAAAAAACTGCAAGAGACTTTCTGCTCTGCTCTAAACCTCTAGCGCTGTGTGAATGAGAGAGACACGTTTGTAGCAGCAAAGACAATTTTGACAGTTCCTGATGGATTGGTGTGATTTGGCACTTCTTTTGGTTGTTTTTTTTTCTTCCCTGCAGATGAAATTCACTGTTAAAATTGGAATTTGCTGTGTTAGAAATCATTCCAATGCACAACCTTAGCCCCTGCTTTTAAATTTCTCACGTAAACACCAAGAGGAGGAGGCTGCTCGTGACTGATTTTGGGGAGGGCTTTCTTGCCTTTTGGCTCCTGCAGAAGGAGTCAATCCCTTCTGTTCTGTAGGTTCCTGCTCCTCCTTCTCCCCTCCAGTAGTTGCCACAGATGCCTTCAGGCTGATTTAGGTGCTGTCAGGCCTTGGGTGGACTGTACAGATAGATTTTACCCCTATAAAACTCTCAGGATGCAAAGAACAATGTGCTTTCTTCTTCCAGCTAGTCAAACAGCCCTGTCCCTGCTTGCTGCAGGCTGAAACTCTTCCTCTGGGTTTTCTTCCCCATCTCCTTGGAAATGGAGAGCTACTACAGCTTACAGGATTGTTTCCAGGATGTAAGGCATTGTAGGATCATTTTCAGGCCACTTCAGAGCAGGAGCTTCAGGTGAGTTTGTCTGGCCAAGCACCAAGGCATCAGCACCAGGCTGAGATTTCCTGCGTGCAGGGCTGGTCCTCCCTCATGTCCACTTGAGAAAGTCCTGCTGCAACCTGACCCTCCAATTTGCTCATCATCCTTTGTATAGATAATGGCTGCTTATTGATGATAGCCTGACCAAAATAAATCATTGCTTATTAAAACCCCATTGTCTTCTCCTGACCTTGGACTTATTCTCTGAATCTAACTTAAAAGAAAAGGATGTTATGTTGAAAGAGTCCCTGAGTGACTGTTGCCTTGGCTTGTGATTTTCAAAGTGGCTACAAAGAGTTTTCCCAGTGAGGTGACCATACCGTGCAAGCTGCTTTTGCTGGATTTTTACTCTGGATCTCCCAGTTTTAACCATGTGAACATTCCTCACACTGCTGCACCACACCAGAGGTTGCCTGTCTCTCAGTCAAGAGTCTTCATGCCACAGCTGTGTCCCTGGTGATGGAGGCAGGTCCCACATGTCCAAGACAGGTAGTCACTTCACTTCCATTTTAAACATCTAATTCTACCTTCAACAAGGCTGGTCTTCATCCTTTCCCCTTTGCTCCCATCAAGTTTGTGTTAAACACCTTTCACGTCTTGTCCCTTTTGGTTTTAACATGCTCAGATTAACAATGACCATGTTCAGTGAGTAGGAAAGAAAATATATATTCCACTTGACTTTGCTAGTGTTGTTCAGGTCAATGGGAAGAAATTTTTCTGGTGATAAAGAGAAAGGCCATTTAAAAATAAAGCTATGACAGCCTGTGCTGATAACCCATGAACTGAAAGGATGAGTTCATTTGGGGAACGTTACCCCCCCACACCAAAGACTTCACTATCTGTTTCTAGTCACAGCAGGTACATGTTTGGGCCCAGCAATTCTCAAAGAGCAGGGTGATGTCGATGGCCAAGATGAAGAGTGATGGAGAGGCTGATGGCTGGCCAGGCTCTACAGCACAGGAAAACCCAGTTTCCAGCTCTGCTGCCAAACCCTGGTCTGATACCTCAGTGTGGAAGAGTCTCTTGTGGTCTGCAGGCAATGGCCCCAGGCAGGGAGTACCTGGCTCAGGAGAATACAGAAGCTCCCACAGCTGACTCTGTTGTGTGGGCAGCCAAGCCATGTCTTGGACTGCAAAGGCTACAGGACACCTGTGGGGGGACAGAATGCTGAGCTGCTTTACCCTGGTAAAGATGTAGACTGTTCTTCTAGTGTCATAAGGACAGGTGACAGATGATCTCCACCCATACTTTGGGATCCCTTCCTTGCTGTTTACTGTAGGCATTTCTCCTTCTTCTACCTCTCCCCACCCTTACCTTATTATGGGATAGGATGTTAATTACAGAGTAGGAAATCATGAGGTGGATGGACCAAAGGCAGCAGTTCCAGGACCGATGAAGGGTTGGTACTGATGCAAGGCTGTCTACCAGCCTGATGAGAACATCCTGACAGCACCAGGTGAGGGGAGAGAATGGAGTGGGGCATGAAATCCATGTCAGGTGTGACCAAGAGCCAGAGATGGGGCTGGCTTGAACTGGGACAAAATGCTCTGTGACTTGCTAGCGGGGGGGGGTGTAAAATCAGGAGCCCTCTGCTCTGCTGCATTCCTGCATGCCCTCAGGTGTGCTGGGGAAGGGAAGCACCATTCAACCCTCCTACATGGGGCAGGACCAATGATAAAGTGCGTGTCAGGAGCACTTCCCCACGATGCCAGGCTTGGGAGAGGAGCCGGGTGCTGCAATCTGCTGTCGTAACGGGGTACCGACCGACTGCCGCTCCTCGCTGCACTGTTTGTTTGCTCAGGCTCTGCTGCTGGAGCTCAGGGGGTTGTAGCAGCTTCTAAAGGTCAAGGCAAAACCTCCCAGCTCTGTATCTGCTCTGCTTGTCACCACCTGGGCTGGCAGGGCTGCCCTGCAGCACAGGGGCCACTGGGTCACTCCCAGGGTGATGTCCTAGCTGTGTGGGGTCAGCGTTGCTTTGCTACATGGCAGAGGCTGAAACTCTTCTTTAAGTGCTACAAAACCCAGCTCTTAAACCACACACAGGCACCCCAAATCCCTACAAAGCCCAAAGGGCAAGGGACTAGAAGAACCTCCAACACCACTGACCTGTACAATTAAACTGCACTTCGAGCCCCACTACCAGTGCTCCAGTTTATCACAGTCATTTCCCACAGCTCCATACCTGTTGTTCTCAGTGGGAGCTGAGATGTTGCAGTACCTGGAAGATGCTCAGGATAACTGAAGATACACGAAGATACTTCAGCCTGGGACCAGCTAAGAAGTGGTCACACAATGAAATGAGACTTGTACCTTAAGCACCTGAAAGTCTCATCAAACAAAACCTGTTCATGAAGGATTTGCAATTTATGTTAAAGTCCCTGATTTAGCTTTTAACTTTTGGCTATCTACCTGATATGCCCACTCCCAGGATGGCTCAACAACATGTCACATACCAGCTTTACTTACTGCATTACAATAGCATTCAACGGGATTTAAATTAGCTGCAGCACTCTAATCGTGTTGCTTTTATAACAGCAGCGAGATAACTCCCAGGCGTTGGTTATGTAGCCTCTGAGGGAAAGAGATTTCAGATGTGTTCAGCAGAAATGCACCGTGTGAGCCATGGTTATAATTTCATTAACAGGATGCTACTCAGCCCCTACTGGGAGTCGAAGGAGATTAGCATTATAATGGGGCTCAGGCGCCTTCCCCTGTGTTCACACGGCTCTCCAGCCTGCAGGAGGATGAGCTGTCGGGAGTTGTGATCCTCAGACCTCTAGTCCAGTGTTTGACCCAAACTTGAGGCTTCTCTGAACAGGCACAGCCCCTGCCTGGGGAAGGCAGTGCTGCCATCAGCTGGGGTTGGGACATCTGCTGGTGTCTTCTGCAGTGGGACCCGCCAGGCTCTGGCATCCCGTGCTCAGTGAAGGGTTGCTCCCATCCTCATGAGGCCAGACCCAAAGTGATGGTCAGGGCTGCTGGGGGCTCGTTTTGGTGGGATAGAGGGATGCTGTGTGGGAGGTGAGATGTTGAGTACCAGTGTGATGTGCCTGCCACTGTCCCATGACAGGAGTTTGCTCCACAATGCCCAAGGCATGGCCATTGCAGGACAAACCTTCACTAGGCCCTCAGGCACATTCCAGCTGGACTTGGGCCAGTTACAGAGCCAAGAAGCCTGGATTTACTGTCCAGGCACTCCAGCACCCTGGAAACTTCCCCAAAATTTGAGTGCCCCTCCCCAAAATGTGAGTGCCCCTCCTGCTGTGCAGATGGGGAAATGCAGTCCCAGCACACCAAAGCTGTACAAGGCTGACATTTCCAAGAGCTCTCAACACCTCTTGCTCACATTATTGTGCCATCTATCCCTGGCTGTGAACACTGTGCCAAGCACTCTGTGTGCATCCTGTGGGAAACCCGAACTCTGCATTAGCGTCACTGACTCTGCACATGGCACAGACACACAGGGCCCGTGCTCGGCAGCCCAGACAGGATGGCCCCTTCCCACAGCCACCAGACTGGCAGCTTCCCACAGTCCAGCCAGTGCCAGCAGCCAGGTTCCAGCCCTGCCACCAGCCTGAGGACAATGGGAACAGCAGTGGGAAGAATAGGCATAGATGTCCCCTCTAACAGAACTGCACCAAAACTCTGTCACACACCCATCAACAGCGATTTCTGTGGGTACATTTAACCTTCGTGTTACAGCAGTGACAGGTACTGACCAGACAACCGCAGGCAGGCAGGAGGCAGGAGCTTTCCAGGAGCTTTCAGGCAGTTCCTGAGCATTTTAGAGGAGATCTCAGCAGCCCAGTCCTAGTGCAGACTGTGCACATGTAAAGTAAACAAAGTTTGGCAGAGACAAAGGACTTCACAACACAAACCCATAGGATTTAAGTGAAGACCTTTCATTCCACACAGCACACAGATTATATAGGGTTACAGGTACATCTTATTGGCTAAAAAGGTCTCGCCCCAAGCACGTTAGAACTTTTAATTGGATACAAGCTTATATCTCACAAGCCCAATGTTTACATTATCTCATCCTGATGTTTTGAGGTTGGTGTCCGGAGTAGAGCCAGGCCTGGGAGTACTCCCCAGGATGAGCTAGTAGGGAGTAACTGAGGCCTAACGGACAAACAGCAGGTGTGACCTTGCTTTTACTGCCATATCTGCAGAATCCTCTTTTGCTGGGATATCAGCAGAATTCTCATGGCCAGAGCAGTTGAATTCTCACGGCCAGAGCAGTTTGGATTGCTCAGAAATTCACTTTCTGCAACACACATGTTTGCACAGGTGTGTTTGCTCCCTGTGGGAGTAGCAGGACCCTCGACGGGGTCACTCAAGAGTGGCAGCAGGCCCAGGGCACAAAGCTCTCTGTACCACTTTTCCTATTGCTTTTTTAAGTACTCACAAGTTTAAACAAAGTTTCTCTGGGATTTCTTCTGGAACTCCACTGTTTCTCCATCACTATGGCACCATTTCAAATCCTTTCATGTGCAGAAGCTCCCGAGGCAGTTGGTTTTGCTGAGCAGATTTCTCACCTTATCACTTAGTCCCATGGTTCATTTTCCTCAGCTTCTTTTATTCATTCCAGCTTGAAGCATGAGATTTAACTGAACCTGTCAGTGCCAGGATCAGACCCAGCAGGTTCACTCCAGCCTGGGACTCTCACTGGGGGCTATTCCTCCAGGAAGGAGCTGGCCCAGCCCCATACCCCCTGGAAAACCAGTGCTGAGATGTCCCTGGAGGCATTTCTTCTCTTCCAGCCAGTGTTGGGCATGATGTGGTGATTGAATTGGTCTTTTCCAATAGCTGACTTTTTTACCAAACTATTTCTGCCACTGGCCATTCTTTAGCTGATGGGTGGGATCCCATCACAGATGATGTCCCAAATGCTGAGGTCTCCCTCCTTCCCCTGCTTGAGAGGTGCTTCTTTCCTTTTCCAGATGAAATCATTTAGAAAGCCAAACTTTTAAAGGAAAGGGATAAAGCTTGACTCAACTCTCATATCTCTCCAGAATAAAAATAGTATATTGAAATATAATTGTGCCCAACATCTCCGAGTTTGCTTGCTCTTGCTCTACCTGTGCCAGTGGAGCTGCTGCTGCTCAGAGGATGCTGCAACTCCCAGATAGCTCCCTCGGGGCCTGGGAGACAGCACTGAGGTCCTTGCAGGGACAATATGTCCCAGAAAGGATCAGGTTTAACCCTAAGTGTGCAAGGTGAGCTGCTCAGCACCAGGCCAGCAGGAGCCTTGTATTTTTGAATCGTTAATGAAACTGTACATTTGTAGTAGAAAACTGCAACAAGTTCACAACCTTGGGGGTTTTTTTATTAACAGATCAAAGCATGTTAAAAATCAGAAGGAATAAAAATGGTGCCCTCTTACATCTATATAAAGTCATCAGCAATTTTAAGTGCAGCATGGGTTCCTAACACTGCAGGGGTAAGACTCTGCTTAAGTGGCATCCGCTGGTCTGCATAGCTGGGGGACATGGATTTGTAAGGCCTGGTGTGTCTGATTGCTTCATGTGTAGGAGCTGGGGCTGGGAAGCAGCTCAGTGAGGGTAATGGAGCCCAGCTGCTCAGGGGCAGAAGGAAAAACCCCTGAGAATTCCCAATAAATAGCTGAAAGCAAGTTGTGTGCCTGGTGTTCTTGCTTCTCACTTGGAGATGTGGAAGAGCAGAGCTGAGGAAATGGTACAGGTAAAATTAAACCTGTGTTGTGTAATTTCTGCAGTTGTATTAAATTTGGGGATGGAAGTGAGATGGGAAAGGGGAAAAGTGATCTGGATGTGCAGTTACCAAGGAACCAGAAAGTGAAGTGGCTCTGTTTTCTCAGGGTGGAATTTTTCTTTTCTAGCTATGTAGTCTCATCCTTTAAAGAAAACTTTTAAGACAATGACTAATGTTTAAAAAAAAGCCTTTTTTGCAAAAGAAGTTCCTCAAGTAGCTAACTCTCTTAGCACTTCAGGTAGCATGCCGGGTTTCAGTGTTGTTTCTTGTTGCTTTGGTTTTGTTTGGTTCTTTCTGGAGTTGGTCACTGGCTTCTGTAATGGTGACACATTTGACTTATTCCTTCCCTGGAGCATTCCAGAGCAGTGGACCCTCTTTCCCCACAGGAGTTTGTGGTGCTTGACGCAAGATGAATCTTGTTTGGGAACTGAGCAGAACTGTGCCTAGGCTGGGGTGAGAGTGCCACAACTCTGCTCAAGCAAAGGGGCTCATGGGTGCTAAAAAGTTGCAGAAATCTCAGTGTTTCACCACAAGTTCTTCACTCAGTTCTGATAAACTAAAAAAAGTCTTATCAGGGCAGCTTTTCTGCCTCCAGGTGCCCAGGGCATTGCTGCCATGGTGTCTCCCTGGGTGTGTAACCTGCTGCCTCCAGAGCAGCCAGTTCTATGTCCCATTCTTGGCTGGGGGTTTTTGGCTGCCTTAGGGTGACAAAGCTCTTGTAGGCTGCTGGGAGATGCTGGGAGGGGAAGCCTGGCACTGGGCTGTGTGCTGCAGGCTCCGGGAGAGCCCTGCTGGGAGCTGCACAACAGCAGGAAGGCTCTTCAGGCTATTCCCTATGTGGAGCAGAACGAGGGCTGAGCGATGCTTTTGCTGTGTTTCTGTGCAATTTAGATACATAAATGTTCTATAAAGCAGTGGGTCTGCTTCCCTCCTTTCAGTTACTGGTGCCAATAAAAGGAGATTTCTCTCTGCTACCTTTGAAAGAATTCCCAGCTCTTATTCAATGGCAAAATTTTCTGCTCTTTGATTGTGGATGTAAATATCCTGAGGACTGTGAGGAGAAAGGGAAAGTCTTACAGTGTGGGGAGAGGAAACAAGAAAACACTCAGAGAGCAGCAATGGAGAAGCACTGCAGTTATGGGTGCAGAGCAGGACCTTGGCAGGGACAAGCTGCCCTGGGATGAGGGATCTTCAGCCCCTGGCTGAGCAGCTCTGGCCTTGGAGATGTGGAAGCTGATGGGGTACAGTGCCCTGGCACATCCTGAAGTGGTTTTCTGGGTGAGCGATGGAAGGTGCTGTAAATCTGTGATGTTATAAATCTGTGAGCAAGGAGCTGTTTGGCTCCTGGCTCTCATAAAGTGCACACAGCTGCCTTGGGGCCTCACTTATGGAGTTTAAACACTGTCAGGCTCACAAGATGCACCGTGGTGAGCTGGTTCGGAGAGTCTCTCCTTTTTATGGCTTCCCCAAGCATTGGAGCTGCATCTCCCTTTCCTTCTGGTTAATGTCTGGGGAGAGGCTCTGGTTTTCCTTTGGCTCCATCTCTCCACCAAGAATAGCCCCCACCCTGGGCATGCCCAGAGCCATGAGCTCAGTGTTGGGAGTAACACCAAATAACCAGGATGCACCTGAGCAGATCTGAGGAGTGCAGAGCATTATTCCCTGTCCCCAGCCACAGAGAGCTGTGGGGTGGTTTTAGGGGCATCATCTGATGAACTTCATCCCTCTAGCACTTGGGAAACAGCACCAGAAAACCTGCAAGTCAGCTGGTCTGGTGTATCAGACAACCTATCTTTGCTAGGGAGTGATGTAAGAGGGATAAGAGGAAAATAATGGTCAATGTCTAATATTTGGGCAAACTGGGGGGTTTGGTGCAGGAGATTTCAAATTACCACCCCAGCACTACTTAAGGAGGCCAACACTCATGCTGGTCTCAGCTCTCTGTATGGGGCCAATCCCTGTGACTGTGGTGTGTGGTAACTGTGCTGCACTTGATGTCAGCTGATCCTCTAAAGCATCCCCAGGGCTCCCGTGAGCCTCCTGCTTCTTATTTTGCTGCACAATGGAAATATTCTTGCTTTTCAGTTGCCTGTAGTCAGTCACTGGAGTTTATGTCCCATTTGGGAAGGTGAGTGCCTTCTCCCAGCTCTCCTCTTTAACCTCTCTTCAATCTGTGCTGATGGCACATTCAACAGCTCTTCCCACTGCCCACTGGCAATTACAGATGAAATTATATATCTGTTACTACAACCTTTCAAAATAAATGGCTCTTTTGTAACTGTTAAATCTTCATGGCTGTCCTTTAAGAATCAGAATGAAGGAAAAGTGTTTTGTTTTGGCAAGATAATTTAAAAGAAGGTGAAAACATAATTTATTATTTTAATTTCTCTACTTATTGTAGCTGGTGGGTTGTTTGGGAGTTTTTTTGTTAGTTTCTACAAATAAAAGTCTGTCTTATTCCCTGTAGACACAATGTTGTGTCTTTCTTCCTCTAAGGGATAACTTACCTCCCTTGACACCAAAGGGGTCTTCTCTACCTTTAAAGTCTCTGCAGCAGCCCCTGTGATCTTCAGCTCTTGAAGCAAATATCAGAGCAAAACAGGCAGGACATGGCTAAGTTTGAGAATATTTTTATATGTTCTGAAGTATCTGTCCTTAGGCATGTCTCTGGAGCAGGAGGTGTGATGGTGTGATGAATTTCAAATCAGCCCTCTGTGGGTCTCCTATTTTCCAAATAGGTTTTATTTTTGAAGCCTAAGGAAATAGTCTAAATTTTTTTTTCCATTGGAAAAGCTTGTCAGAGGATACAATAGCTTTTTCACATGTAGTATCTGTGTGAAGAGCAAAGTATGTGAAAGACAGATATTAGAAGACCTTATTTAGTAAAGCACTGGTATGTTTGATGTTCCTGATCCTGTAAGAAATAAAGATCAGTGAACCATCACGTGTACTAGCAAATACCGACTTTCACTAATTGTATTCTGATTTCTGCTTCTTGGATGTTTTCCCTTCTCCTTTCCCTCAGTTCAGCACAGCACCTGAGAGTGCTCAGCTGGTGCTCTTGGTGAAGCTTGTGGCCTTTTGGAGTCACCCAAGTCTCAAGGCCCAGCAAAGGGCATGGTGTAGCCATGGTCTGGTTGCATATGTCAAGCTTCTTTTGGCAATTCTTCTTGGGTTTGGTTTTTTTTTTTTAATTCCTTCTACTTTTCTCATATGTCTGTTGCCACCCATCTCTCCTGTCCCTTAAGTGTAGCTGCCCTTGGTACAAGAGCAGCCAGAGGGCTCCTGGCCCGTGACCTCAGATGCCATGCAGGCTCATCCCAAATGTCCTGCCTTGCCCCAACACCCTGAGCAGATCCCCCCAGGGGATGCCCCTGTCCCAGTCCCACCAGCCCTGTGCCTGCTGCCCTCTGAGCATCGTTCCAGGAGGGACAAGACGGAGCCCTGTGGCTGCTGTTGTCTGAGTGACTACAGAGTGCCACTCATTGAAGGAGACACAAACACAGGTGAACTCCTGTGCTGAGCCAGCATTCTCACACAAATTAAATTACATGTAGGGCTAAGCCTAATTGTACCAGACAGCAATTAGTGTGGCTGTACCATCAGGAGACAGCTAGCTTGTCCTGGGCAGGGAAGGTTGCTCATGTCCCTGGGAGAGGACTTGTGTTCGCTGACAGCTCCTGAAGGATGGCCCTGGTGGGACAAGGGATTGCATTTGGGACAATGTGTGTTGCTGTGGGGCAGGAGTTGGGTATTGAGGTGCTCTGAAGCAGCACACCCTTCATTGAGCCCCCATACCCCTGTCCATGCACACTGTGACTGCTCCCATACACAGGCACAGCTGAGCAGAGCATGATCCGCCACTGATGTGGGCCAGGGCCAGGTTATTTCTTGGAAGCCAGTGGATCTGGGATCCTGGACCTTTGCTGTAACAGCCTCCTTCCTTCCCACAGACACATGAGAACATTAACTGATCATCTCATGCTCTGTCCTGTATCTTCCTCAGAGACACAGTGCTGCTGTCAGACTGGGGTGACTGGGGGCTGCTGATTGTGCCCAATCTCATGTGGCATCTTCAGATCAAGGTGTCACCTGTTCACCCACCTTCTCCATCCTGTTCCCAGGCCATGCAGCTGCCTGTTCTCAGGACAAAACAGGGACAGTAAAGAGCAGAGCAGGACAGTTTTGAGCCTCCTGCCCACTGGAGTCTCTTCTGACTGCTTAGATGCAAAGAGTTCAGGTCTGAATCACTCAGCAGTGAGGCTTTAGAAACCTCAAACTCAATTGACTGAGGATTTGCAGGAGCTAGACCTTAGTCTCCTCATTCAAGCTTTAATAACATAGGGAATTAGTGGTAAAGTATTGGATGATTTAAAAATAATAAAACATTTCTCTAGTGAAGTTTAAAAAAAAAGGTATTTGGTTGTGCTTTGATTAATCACAGAGAGAGGATGTGTATAAACTATCCCTTTGGACACCTCACTGCTATCACCACCATAATGAAAGTTTGGTTTATGTAACAGTTTGTAATGTATATGATGCACTTTAGTCTGCACTGTGGACATAGAGATGAGCTGTGCTGTGATTGCCAGCAGCTGTGGTGATCTGTTATTCTGAGGACACAAGGGGGTAAATAAGAGCTTTTCTGCAGAACAGGGAGACTTTTCAGTAAGACCTTTAATAGAGCAGAGAGATTTTGTGCTGTATATACCTGGGCATCATTGCAAACAGGGAGATTTACTGGTAGTTTCAAGCCAGAAGGTCCATGAGCAATTTATTTCCAAAGCACTGTGCTAATGCATATGTTTGTTCTTGGGAAAACCATTCAGGGATTTTTCCTTTTTCATTTTTACTTTTGTCCAGTTCTGATGCTGTTCTGTCTGCTGCAGCTTCATCTTCTAATGCAATATGACACAGCTAGCTGCTTAGGATCCATAGAGTAGAGAGGAGTCATTAAAGTTGAATCCTGAGAAATAATTAAGTTCCCAAAGTTACTCCACAAATTGTGCTACTGTTTATTTCACTTGAGTTCAACACAGAGAAACATAATCCTCTCAGTCCAAATGGGGCTTTCATTCCTTGCATTCATCAGTTTGGAGGACAGCAAAGTAAGAGAAAGATGTTCCTCCCGGGGCTTGGCCTTGACTTTCCAGTAGTGAAGCTTTCCTCTTCCAGCAGAAGCTGCTTGCTTTTAACTTCAATGCCAACTGCCATGGATGAGAACAGCTGCAAAGGCAAAACTGCCACCAAGAATAGGTTTCATAAAAGGGTTTGCCTTATTTAACTGGTCTTCCTTCCGGCTCCAAGCAGGGAGGACTGATCAGGCAGGTGAAACTTCTTTAAGTTGTTGCTTTGCTGAGAAGGTCTAGAGGAAGCTGTGGAGCAAGAAGCCTTGAAGGTAATGATTTGTGTGGATTTAATGCACTGAAATAGCTTTGCTTGAGAGATGCAGGGGTTACCTGTTAGGGTATTAGCAGGGAAGCTGAGCAGCACTGGCAGCTGTCCTTAGGTTGTGCTCAGCTCTGCTAAGGGCCACGTTAACTTTGTGGGCAGCATGTTTCCAATAGATGAATTGTTGATAGCAAGGAAAAACCCTGAATTTGCAGCACTGGCTCCAAAATATCTCTGGTTTTTGCTGATGTTTCAAAACAGGTTTCATGGTTGCCAGCTGGGCTTTGTAACCAACTGGGCTGGGGAAAACTCCTGGACATGTGATTTGGTAAGTGTTCAGCACTGAATCCAAACCTGTGGCTCAAACATGTCTTAAAGGTTGTTTGCTTACTCAAGAAGTTTAATTTGAAAATTCAGACTCCTAAATCCCATTATATAAGGGAAGAAGCTTGGACTGATCTGTATGAGTGCAGCAATGGCTTTAGGCTAATGCTGATTTTCCTCACCTTTTGAACTTGTTCATGAAGATCTTAAGGCAAGAAGATCAAGGTCAGATGAGGAGAATAAGAAATAAAATGTAAAACAAGATTAGGAAGACCATGAGGAGAATGTTTTCCATCATCCTGCACCAGCCATGCCTGACCTGGTCCTGACAGCCTTTTGGTCTGGTGGGCAATGGGGTTAAATACCTCACTGTTTTTACAGCTTTCCATAATATCTGTCTTATATCTTCTAATTTAATCTCCTTTCTGCTTGTCCCATCTTTATGAAGGTTTCTTTCCTGCCCCTTTTCTGCTAATGTTTTCCCTAGGAAAGCTGGGTATGGTCAGTCTGAAGTCCTTTCCCACAAAACATCTGAATGCTTTTTGTTGCTCAGTTGTTGAACACCAAGTAATCCTCATCTCTGTAGAAGAGAGGTTTGTATAATTGGAAGGTGAGGAACACCTCTGGATTTATCCAGAGTTCAAACCCAGAGCTCTCAGCACCTTAAGAAGCCACTGCCCTCCAAGAGGAGCAGCCAGGGATGAGAGGAGAAAACTGAATGCAGTGGGGAGCAATTATAGTCAAAACCCATTTATCAGGGACTTCATGGAACTGGCAGGATGGGTTGGGCAGAGCAAGAATTTAGGGGTAAAGCAGGAAGGGCAGAACAAGGACCCAAGGCCAGGGGTGTGGGGTCTGCAGGTCCCAAAGCACAGCAGGCAGGTGATGTCTGTTATGTGTCACCTGTGGCTCCATGATGGAGAGCATTGCTGTAGGAACTTTGCTGACCTTGCCAGGAAAACCCTCCGGTTGTCTCAGCCAGGTCTCTAGAAAGGTTGTCAATCAACATGTCACAGGCTGAAAGAAGATGCATGGCTATGTCTAATTGCTGAGATGTTCTGCCACTACTGAAGTGTGTATCTGTCTCTGCAGGTACAGTGTATGTGTGCACAGAGCAGGCTGCTGGCTTTTCATGTAGGACACGTAATTTGCTGTCCTCCTGACTGACAGCACAAACATGTAATAAAGCATTATAAAAGCAGGTCAAAGGGCTTATGGTTTTCCCTGGCCAAAGGGCAGTCTGTTGTGTCTAAGTAGTGTTAAAATTAGTACTATTTTCCACTGGAAGATTCCATCAAATGCTACTTTACAGCTTTTAATTTTTTTGTTTGTCTTTCTCATTGGTCTTCCTTTTCAGTAAAGTGACTACGTACTGCTTTAGGTTAATTAACCTCTGAACTTCTTGTCGTTGTTTAAACAAGACATCAGCATCCTTTCGTGGGCTGTTATTAAAAAGCAATGGGAACAAGGATGGGAATGCTGCTAGTGAAGAGCAAATTACACTTTAGTTTGCTTTAACATGGCAGTCTGGCCTGTCCTTCTGCCTGGTTTGTTACTACAAGATCTTGACAGAGGCTTTGCTATATTGGGGACACTGCAGAAAAGCTAAGCCTGGAGAACACAAGCTTCTTCTGTATTGTTTTATAATTCATGGGTGTTAATGCCTCAAACACTGCTCTATGAGAAGTACATGATGCAGCAGGGAGGCAGAAGTGGCCAGTGTTGTGCTAGCTGGTGTATGCCTGTGTCTGCTCAGTGGCCACGTGGCCTTGAGCTGAGTCTTCAGGTGTTGTAGCCATCGCTGATGCCACCAAGGGAGTCCAGCAGTAGGCTGAGATGACCTTGTATTAAGTGCCTTCCTCTTGGAATAATGAGCCTACCCAGGAGAAGACAGAAAATACCACATGTCTGCAAGCAAGGGAGATGAAGGAAACTACAAAATAATATTGTTCAACCTCTTGGAGTACAGTCATATTAGAAAAAATATACTGGGATGGAGTGGTGGTGTCCTGAACTTACAGGGTGTATATAACAGGCAATGGGAGGATGACATTGCATGCCTTGAGCTTGCTTAGAAGGAAAAATTCCCAGGCAGAAGGAGCAGAATACAAGGAAGTGGGAATATTGTTGTTTAAACACCCAGCAAAGGAAAGGAGAGGTGGATTTCATGGCCAGGTGGAGGGAGGAGCTCATTTCTTGGTGCTAAATGAGCAATGAGACAAAGAAGAGCTGTCTGTGAAAACCTTTGAAATAGAGAGGAGCAGTTTGTGTTTGATCTGATGGAAAGAATTCCACAGAGAGAGTTGCTCAAGAGGAGTGCTAAGAGACGGTCAGAGTGTTAGGCTTGGAAAAAGACCTCTGAAATAGGATTTGCTACAGGTACCTACAGGAATGTGGCTGGCAGCAGGATAAAAGGTGTTTCCAGCAGAGAAGCAGGCTGGGGAGAGCTGCAGCTGTGGGGGAAGCCAGGAAGGCTGCATTTTCCAGGTGTTATGTGAGAGAAATCTGTAAGATTTAGACCTCAGAGAGAGGACTAAGCTGAGCTGGTAGTGGACTGCAGAGGGATGGTAATGCCATCCCAGCCTGTGGAGGTGGAGCTGACAGATGAACATCCATAAGATGCTGGAGGTCGTTTGTACCAGTGTGTGATTACATGAGAACAAGAGCACTGTGTGCATCCCCCTATTTCCCTACCACTTCCAGCTTTGGTTTCCATCCTTTATTTTTAAGCAATGAGAAAATGTCAGTTGGTTGATTTTTTATTTTTTTTTCCTAATCAGAGGAGAAGGAAGCAAAAAAGCTGTATACTCCTGAGCCATCTGTAAATGCTCTGATCCACTTTGCTTTCAATCATGGAAAAGAAAGCTTTCTAAACTTCCCATGAGTAATACTTAACATATGTTTAACTATGTGTCTATGACTGGTCTTGGAAAAATGTTTAGGTTTTTGTTCACTACTATTGGTTACCCATCAGTCCTAAAAGTAGTCAAGCGAATAAATAACTTCTGTATTATATTAACTACAAGCAAGCAAATTATATTCCAGTGACCAGTTTTATTTTTTTCTATGTGGCTACCAAAGCTTCTAGAGAACAAGATAATATCACAAATGTCCTCATTCTCAGACTTTGCAGTGTAAACTAATTCACCACTTGGGCTCAGCAAGAAGTCCATGGTGCACTGATGCCCCTTGGGAATCCCACATGTCCTGAGCCCCCTTCTCTGCAGCACTGAAATTTCTGTGTCCCTGCCTGATAGGGCAGAAAATTTCCATTTCTTAACTTGCCAAAATAGGAGCATCTGCAATGATAAAACAGGGCAGAAGAAGTTGTAGAGTATCTACTGATAAGAACTGCTTCATATTTAATGCAAAGGATATTCTCAGTATAGCTGTGTAATTGGGAAATTAAATTGTCTGGGTGTTGTCATACATGCTAATTGTGCTAAAGACGCCAAGGAAAAAAATCTTCATCTTGCACTTAGCATATACAGTTAGAAGATAATGACATTTTAAATTCACACTCACCATCTTGGTGCACAAAGGTGAAAATATTTGAAGTACGTGCATTTGGCTGGAATGAATGTGGAAGGAAAACAAATTGTGTATTTATTTACAGGTTTTTCCAAACACTGACAATTACAGGCAGATCAGGGAAATGCAAACTTGCAAATCAGCTTTACTAGCATTTCTTGTTTAGCATAAAAGTTTTGTGCTAAAACAGACTGTAGGTATCACCATAAATAGCTATCTGCTCCTTCTCTCTGTTTGCTTGCTCTTACTTACAGCTGTTTACAGTTATCTCTATTTTGTTGTTGTGCAAAGCAAATATTTTGGCTAAAATGTGTTGAAATGCTGTTTTAACTGAGTCATTCATTTGCAATAAATGAAGCATAAAGAATGCATTTTGGAAGCTACACTTAACAGAATTAAAATCATCACGCTGCTCCTGCCTTAAATAAATTCTATTCAGCAACTTGCCTGAGTAATGAATGGCATGAAAACTCCATCAACCCTCTCTTAGTTCTTATGACCTGAGCATGAAGTTAAACCTGCACCGTTGAGGTGGATTTTTTATTGACTGAAGGGAAGACAGAAAAAAATATTCACAGTTCAGTTTGTTCTGAGTTGTTCTTATTGCCCAACTCTGCTCTCTGTAGCTGTAAGGAGCTGATGGCATCCATACAATCTGTCTTGTTATTTTGGGCACAGCTTCCACCTTCCCAGGGAGAGCTGCTCTTTTATTACATTCATTTGGTTAGAGCAAAGTCAGCGTGATTACTCATATGCTTAAATTTGAATGTACATCCTGTATAAACACAAACACAGGGTTTAGAGTGTCTCTGATAATTTCTTGGGTCTTGATCAAGCAGTGTTTTGTTGGAGAAGAAAGTCTCATGCAATAAAATTAAACTCTGAAAGAATCTCTCCCTGCTGTTTGTACATGCCACGGTTGTAATTCTTTTGGTATTGTAATTTGTGACCAATTTTTGATCAATGCATAGAAATCTAGCCCCTTTTCTCTTGGAAGCGCTTGCTAAAAATGTTTATAAATATGTTGGAAATTGCTTCAAATATTGTAAGGGTGTGAGCAAAACATCCAGTGTAAATAATCATGGACATTGCAGGTCCTTCTGGTGCAAGAATGGTTCTCAGGTGCTCTTGTAGCACAAGTGCTAATAACTAATCCCTGGGCAGATGGTGAAACAGGGCAGGTATTGGTAACTGCAGAGGTCAGAGGCTGGGGCATCCAGTGGGATTTAGCCACCTCAAAACTCTGAGGTTTTTATGGAATGGGTTGTTTGTTCTCTTTGAAAATCTCAGCCTGATTTGCAAAACTGTTCAGCTCCTACCCTGCATGTGGCTCTGCTCCAGTCCCAGTCAGAGGAAGGATCACAGCCCTGGAAATGAGCCCACACCAAAGCAGTTGGGATGTGAGCAGGGATCCTGAGCTGAGGTGCTTCACTGAGCATGACAAAGGATGCTGTCCATCCCACCAGGGATGTTATCAGGATACATGATACAAGATATGATTTTTTTTTCTTTTACATTGCTTGGGGCCATCTGACCATCTGTTCCACCAAAAGCTGATCTACCCCATCAGGGTGAGACCCCCTTCCTGCTATGCTGGAGGCAGGAGGCTGTGTAAAGGACAGCTGGTGGGAAGCTGGGCTTTTCTGCACGGTGCTCTTCAGTGGGAGGATGGAGTTGGCAGCTGAGTCGAGTCTGCTGCAGTGAAATGTTTTACAAATACCCCAAACTCTGCAATTACAGTCTGTACCTGCATGTAATACATGCATGTGAGAAACAGCTGGGGGAAAAAGTAATCTCTTGCAAAATTCAGATTTACTATAGTCTACATTTGGTAAAAATGGGTAGGTTCTTGCATTTAATGGGACAGAAAGGAATCTGAAAGGATTCAAGCACGTGTCATGGAGCAGCATCTTCCACTTGCCCTGCTGTCAACGTGCTTAAAACACCTGCTCTGATAGAAACTGTGAAGATTTTTGTCTATGATGTGCTGCTGTGAAAGTGTGACCTAGGAGGGGAAGATAAAATGGTAGCATGTGCCCTAAAATCTTGACCCCTTGAAGTTAAGAGCAAAACTCTTTCAGCTGGAGTGGGCTCAAGCCTTTATCTTTGGTCCAACAACTCACAGGCAGCTCTCGATGAACCTTTATCCTTCACTGCCCACTTCTGAAAAATGGAATTAAAGGTCAGTGTGGAGTGTGCAACACCTTCCAGAAATGCAAGGAAGGCAGCTGAGGTAACCTTGCTGCTACAGGATGATTTGGCCAGGGGGGTGTTATGGTGTCGGGTAGGACCAAACCCTGGAGCTCCAGGCTGCCCAGCACAGGGACCAGGCTGACATGCAAGCTGTGCCATGCAGAGGAACAGAGGCTTTTTTTAATGCTGAGCAGTTCTCAGTCCAAAATCTCTAGAAAGCATTTCCAGGTGCCGCTGAAGCATTTGATAACCCCAAGCCCATGACGTATCAGTGAACTTGTGCTGGCAATTTTCACCCTGTCAATGCTGCCACCACAGAAGATGTTCACCCTGAGTGTGGCCGGTTTGTCCCAAACTCTGGGGTTTTAAGACATGCTGCTCACTTCTCCCAGACCTGCATGGCTGTGCTCCCTCTGCCTTTGTCAGGGAATGGCTCTGATCTGCCCACAGTCATGTCAACTGTCAAGAGAAATGATCCCTAATAAGAAGATATTCTGGAACTGCTTAGCAGGAAATTACTACGTGTTATGTTGCTAAGCAATGTCAGGCTGACCTGACTGCCCAGAATAACGCTTCTCTGTTGGAAAACCTGCAAAAGGTTGAGGGGTGGTGGGTGGCTGCTGCTTTCTGCTTAGAGCAGTGGAGTCTGGAATAGAGCAAATTACAATCCTTGTCTCATCAGGGCTGTTGTGACAGTTATTGAAAGTGAGAAAGAGCTCTCCCTTGAGGGCAGCAGCAGCTGCGGGATGGACTGGACAAGGTGGGAGCAGCAGGAGTTGCACAGACATGGAGGTGAGTCCTGCAGAGTGGAGAGGCAGAACCACTCCCCAGGGACAGAGTCTTGCACCTGGGCACAGTAAGAGCCTGCCCTTTAGAAACTCCCTCTCTGCACTGGGTGGAACAAGAGGCTGAGCTTTGCTGGTCTGTTTAAGAAGCTGAACTTTGCTTAAGTATGGAGCAAAACTCTTGACATAACAGCCCTTGAGCTACAACAGGTAGTTCTAGCTGGTGAGGCTCTGAGCCCTGTAATCCAGGGCTTTTCCCTCTGCTTTCTCTGGTGTTGGAGCAGTAAATTCAGTCCAGCTTACAGGGGCACAGTGTAGTGCAAACTTGCCTGCAGGAAGTGAGGTCTCCCTGTTAATTCTCTTTAACCGTTTTCTTTTGGACAGAGATTTCTTCTTTCTTCCTCCACTGCTTTGCTCTAGTCTTGTCTGATATTAAATATCTCCAAAAGCAGCTATGGTTCATTGCCAGATTCATCTATTTGTGCAGAAGATGTCATATTGATGTCCATTACATTCTTGCCCCAGCAGCACCTAGGAACAATTTTTCATCTTTGCCAATTCTTCATTATTTCCACTTCTTATTTATCTTAAAAACAGAAACTGTAAATGTATTAAAAACCAAACTAAACAAACGAAACAAAAAACCACCACAATACAAACTACTTTAAAGATGGTTTGCAAAGCTGTTGAGTGTAATAACGTGCCAATAGGAAGTGGGGAAGGCAGATGCTGAGTAGGAAGTACACGTTCACCCCGAACTGGCAGGAGCTGGAGCTGTCAGGGTGTCCCCTGCCATCTGGCCTGTCGGAGCGTGTGGCAGATTCACAGCTCTCGAGGGAGGACACGCTGCAGAGGCCACAGGATCCCATTATGCTGTTTATGGGGACAAGCCAGACATTTGTCTCTCTGAGACGGATGTCAGCAGGGGTGCTCCAACCACACGGTTTTTTCCAGCTCCTTAAAGAACTGGGAGATGAGGCTGTTACTTAAACAAATGTTGACGCTTAAAAAGAACCGTGTCGGAACCCTGATGCATTTCAGCCAGACACAGATACCGAAGCGGGAAGGACCGAGTCCGCTCCTGCCCGCGGAAGGCACGCTCCGCGCGGGGAGCGGGGTCGGCGCTGTTCTGGTTCTTGGTGCTGGTATTTGGTGCTGGTGCTCGGCGCAGCGCGGCGCTCAGACCGTGCTGTGCCGAACCCCCCCGGCACCGCCGGAGCGCTGACACCGCCTCCCTCATTAGCATCCCTTCCTCCTCCTCCTCCTCAGCTGCCCGGCCGCAGAGGGGTGCATGGCAGCAGCGACGGAGCCGCGGCGGCCCCCGGGAGGAGCAGCAGCAGCCGCGGCTGCCGAGCCGCGCTCTGCTCCGCGCCAGCGCCCGCACCAACTTTGTCGCTCCGCGGGGTTGGGGAGCGGAGCGATGTGACCGCGCACCCGGTAGCTGAGCTTCCCGTGCAGAGAGGAGCGGAGCGGCGAGGAGCGGAGTCCCCCCTGCTTCCCTCCCCGGCAGGGCGGAGCGGAGCCCCCCCGCCTCCATCGTCGGCGGAGCAGCGCGGA